>CM066586.1:7527957-7912957 GCA_033816785.1 Picus viridis
TGATGTTTCACTATATGACGAGTTAGGAATTATGCCTGAGTCACTGTACTAGCCTTCATTTAAACTTTAATGTGCATTTTGCATTGGGTATAAAAACACCATTGCAATTACAACCTATCCAGCACACAGTGTGTACCAAAGTGCAGAGAACAGAATGCTTACAGTTGGTTTTAAAATTATTTCCTCTTTGGCTGTACAATTTTGATCTAGAAAAAATAACACATCCTTTTATTTAGTTTTATTTGCTGATGCTCTCACAACATGCAGACAGAGGAAAAAGTAACTTTCAAGGCTAGCAAGGGAAAGGAAAAAAGAAAATTACCAGAAGCAATGTCAAAATATGTAGGTGGCTAACAAAGAGGATTTCTAAGCTCCAAACGGTATGACTGAGTTCAGAACAGCTCCTAAGTTGCAGTCCTTTGCAACAGCATCCTGAATTTCCTTCTTGCCCCACACAGCTATTTAAATAAGAAGAGCAGTTAAGTAGTAGCTTGCTCTTTGTAACTGATACATCTTTTTCAGAGTAAATTTACAAATGAGGATTCTTTATGTTTAGAAAACTATTATCTATATTTGCAAGCAAAAATGATCCTACTACATTCTTTTACAAAAGCACAGGAGCAGACGTGCAGGTGTTGTTAAAAGGATGACAGACGAAGCTTCTGAAAAAAATCTCAGTTATCAAGCTATACAAACCCTTGCAACAATCTTGTCATCTGTTTAAATACTGGGAGTATTGGGGAGGGGAGCTCAGCAGCGGTGGGAGGGCTTTCATGTGGTTACATGTTTATTTTGTTTATTTTTTCTGTTAACTATTTTGCTCTGTAGATTTATCATACTAATATCAGCTCCAGAAGAAGAGGGGGAAAAAATAAAGCATTTGGGGAACTAGTGAAAGAATCTTTATATTACCAATACCTTCCTGTTTCTCAGAATTCATTGTAATTGTCCTTAATCTGGTTACTTCACAATTCTTTGTCATCCTCGGTTCTAAAACTTACAAATCCTTTCCTGCAGAGCTCAGTATTCATTACTGATATGTCTGGGCACACATTTCAAAAAGGAGATACCAGACAAATATGTGATGTTAAAATACTCGTGCTTCTAAACATATTTATTCAAATACTTCAGTGGTTCCAACTCTCCATACAAAACACTTCAGAAATCTGACCTATAAGAAGTCTGGACTTTATTGAGACTTTCTCTTTGGCCAGCTATCAGGAAATAATTAAAAGAGGCAGTTCAGGTACCTGCTACTTTGCTACAGCAGCAAGCAACAGAAGAGATTAATTTCAGAAAAAAATATTAAAATATATACTGAAACATTTGAGGAACTGACCATTAAAACAGGCTTCTCTCTCTCTAAATATTTATGAGTCATTTTATAACTGGAAGAAAGGTATTCTGGAATACTGATCTCTAGTGTTACACCTACGGATCTACAGCACTCACAAATAAATAATAAATATTGATACGTGTGCGTAGGTCTACCTGTACTGTATTTTCAGTTGGTACACAGTATCCAGCATATGCTTCAATACCTCACACCAAACTCACACCACTGTGAATCTGTGTGATTTTTACAGTGGTTCAGCCTATGATTTTACAAAGCAATGCTTTCACTTCCAATACCAGTGTATAAATGTATTTACCCTATCAAAGATTTTGTGATGCAGACACGATTATTACTGTACCCGATTTGATCATGGTATTCTAGCAGAGATCAAATAACAGGGTTGGGGTTTTCTTTCCCTTCTTTTTCTAGTGCCTTTAAAAAATTTCCACTATCAAAGAATGTTAATTTCTAAGGTTTGATCTAGAGATTCCTGTGTAAGCACACAATTATTAGGGAAAAAGAGACGCAACAGTGAATATTTTAAAGCAATGTAATCAATATTTTTGCTTTGTGTAGATTTCCCTGCAACAATGAATAAAAAGATCTACTTCAGATTTAGAAACTCAGCTTTAAAGGGAAAGCTAGACAACAAAAAGCAAGAAAGTACTCACCTCTTCACGTAATTTTATCAACTGTAACATGAACGCACAAAAAAGATAAAAAGGAAAGAAATGGCAGGAAAGAAAGATCAGTTGTGTGACAGGATACAGAATTAACATTGACAATTTATCTGTTTACATGTTTAGCATTTAAAAATCACAGACAAACACATTAAAAGAACCTAAACATAGACTACATGCAGAGTTTTTTGAACGAATAAAGATCACTTTCTCACACTGTCACATTAAACAAAGAGAATAGTGTGAAATTCTCTTTTAAACCACATCTAAGACACCATCATGAAATAAAGGGGAATGACTTCATAGAAGTCTATATTATAAAGAAAAAAACAAGTTTGCTATTCCTCTCTTCGAAGATTGTACAGCTGAAGTGGTTTTGTATATACAAGTTTTCAGAATGTTTTCTGTATATTTTAGTTGTGACAACTGATTTCTTATTTTACTACCAGATCTAGCTTATTAATAGATGACTGCATCTTTGCAGCATGTAACCAGTGCCTCAGTTTTTATACAGCTGAGTTATACTGTAACTATCTTATCTAATTTTATTATTCAATCTCAGAGGAGTTTATTTTTCTAGTTAAAAGAAAGAGAAAGATAGAAAGAGAGAAAGAGAGAGAGGAAGAAAGAAAAGAAAGAAAGAAAGAAAGAAAGAAAGAAAGAAAGAAAGAAAGAAAGAAAGAAAGAAAGAAAGAAAGAAAGAAAGAAAGAAAGAAAGAAAGAAAGAAAGAAAGAAAGAAAGAAAGAAAGAAAGAAAGAAAGAAAGAAAGAAAGAAAGAAAGAAAGAAAGAAAGAAAGAAAGAAAGAAAGAAAACCAGCTTAGTTAAATGGCTCATAATTATTATTTATTGCATAGCTTATTTAAAAACAGACAAAAGAATAAGGAACAACACAAAAAACACTTCCCTCAGAAAAGATCCCTTCCAGGTTCTTAATCCTAGACCATTATACAGTGTGTGTGTATATATATATACACCTATATATACACACAGTGTGTGTGTGTGTGTGCATACTTATATGGTATACACAATTAAAATGTATCAATTTCTGCTTGTAAATCAAGACAATCTAATACTACTACTAATATTGCTCTGGCAGGTTTACAGCAAAACGAAATCAAACCCCAGTCTGATTACCAAGCTATGCTGTAATATGCTCTCCCCTCAGAGAGACTGGTAAGTTATTTGTACTGGAATAAAAATGTATAATTACTCACAACAAATGTCTGCACAAGAGTGGCTCTTTATCAAAAAATTACAGTTCTCTCACCGATTCCAGTTGACTTCCAAATTACAACAGCTACATCATTATCTCAGTTTATGCTGATACTTCACCCCCAGTTTCATAACACTAATTTTCAACACGTGTGTTAAGCTGGGAAATGTTTACAACTCATAAATTCTCGCCAGCATGAAGGAAACAAAAGAACCTCCATTATTCTCTATTGTTTCATATGGCTCGCCTAAGACTGAACATACGCCTCACACCGCTACCAAAACAGGCAAGGAGGCTCTAACGAGATGTAATTAGGAGGGCTACTACCACACAGGCAAACTGAAATGGCTCTTCAGTATGTAGCTAAAGGAACTTTGCTGGAATTGGTAAAAGAAACCTGCATTGTCTGCCAAACCGGCGCTTAAATTCAAGAGCTTGGCCTATCATAAATTGGTCTCTTTCTCCAGATCTTCCCCCTTTTTTTCCCCAAAAAGGCAAACATTAAGGCTCTTTAGAAAGAGACGATCTGGGAGTTGATCACATAGCTATCTTTTCTTTCTGAGGCCACCATTCTTCAGTTGACTATGATACTTAAAGGGCCAAAGTTTAAAACTACTCTCCTGCACTAGCGCCCGTTTGGGCATGCCACCCTGCTATACTCAATGAGAGTTTTAAAATGCTGCACATTTGTTTTTTCAATAGGTCCCAAACAAAAATGTTCTATCTTGTTTGTGCTGCATGGCTGAATTTAAGCTCTGCATGGGATTTGCAGCTAAGCTAAGAAATGAGGGGGGGGCTTTCCCCCCCCCCTCCCCTCTCTAACATTGGCTGAAAGATATTCATTCAAATTAACAAAAGGTGTATTTTTTTCCCCCATTTAACAATGCTCTTCATGAAAATATGTTACCCTTACTTCTCCGTTTCCACACATTATTTTTTGTGATGCTCCCTGCTCAACTGCAAGCAGCACCAAGCAGTCTGCAGCCACCATCTTAGGTTCGTACAATCAGCGTATTTTGCGAAACAAAGATTGTATTTATTTATTCATCTACCTATCTACTTAGTGATTTCTGGTTTTCACCATACCGAATTCAATCCGAGACATAATCTGTTCCTTTGTAGGCGACAAAAAAAAACAACACAACAACCAACCCAAACCCAAAAAGCAACAACCCCCAAACAAACAAACAAATAAATAAATAACTCATAGAATAAATCTGGTTTACGCTGGTTTGAACCAGCGGAATCTCTTGTGGCTAAGCCTTCTGCTGTGACTAAAATCAAAACTGAGCCGCAGAGAGAGAGAGGGAGAGAGAGATGGGGGGTGTGTGTGTCTGTCTGTGTGTGAGGCACACACCACGTGACAGAGGAAACTACTGATTTTTTTTTTAAAGAGGGAAGGAGAAAAAAAAAAAAAAAAAAAGCTGATAACGCTACCGCCGTCTCTGTCCGCATATAGATAACGAATAAATGCTGAACTCTATTAAACGCCCTTTACACATTATCGTGGGTCGAACACACAATTTTCTGAACTTATGATGACAGTCTATTTATTTTGCTATAAACCCTCGGCATGTAACGAACAGATTTGTGTCTGGTAATGATCTGCTCTGCCAGGGCTATATGAAATGATACCGACCTCCTTTAGATCTCGGGGAATTAAATTGACCAACTTCACCCCCTGGTCTGTAGCTGAAGTTTGACACACTTTATGCACAGCGAGCAAAAAAAAAAAAAAAAAAAAAAAAAAAAAAAAATTTCTAATATTATCACAACTTTGTAGTCAGAAATTAAGTAGCCACAAAATATTTGTTCGCCGCAAATCACGTCTAGGACGCGTGCGTACGGACACGCAGCTTAACCTAACGCAAATGCGTTCAAACTTGTTAGTGAGCACAGCTGTGAAAGAGAAAGGAAAACTACCGTAGTTCAAGGAAGTTGTTAATGCTGCACCTGCCATTATTTTGGTTGAGAAAGATTTCTGAATGACCCAACATATACTTTCTTAAAAAAAAACCCCTAATATTGACTTGCCACCTAAACCAGTTTTAGCATTATTAAAGTGAAGCCACAACGTTAAGTAGCGCATCGTTGGCTGAAAAACTCAAAACTTTCAAGGGATTTACTAAATGTTGACGGCTAGAATGGCAAGTAAGACTTGAAAGCAACAGAACTGTTCAAGACCTCTCCTGGAACATAAATCACAACCTAATGCACTCAGTAGATTTTGGGGTTGCAAGCGAGGGGTTGTTGATGTAAGAAGGGACACCTCTCACTTCTCAACCTCTGCATGTGCCTCACCTGACTATACTGATATGATGCAAATTAAGAAGAAATTAAGGTGTATTAGGCAATGATTTTACTAAACTCTGAAGAGCACTCTATCACTATCTCGTTAAACAAAAGCTCATTTATTTCCAAAGACACTTTGAATAGCAGAAATGGATAATTCTTAGGTTCTGACAAGAAGTTTCTACATGTTTTATCTAGTAAAAGTAGTTAAATCTTGGTATAACCATTAGAAGGCAATGTATAATGTCATTTAAGTTGTCATCTACATGTACTGACTGCTACTTATGGGAGACATTTTTGAAAAAGGAAGAAGACAAAACACAAATCTTCATTTCCGAATTCTTCAATCTGCTCTTTGTGCTTTGATCTTTCTTCTTGGGAGAACAACTGGAAACTCCATGGCTCTATTCATTACTGCTTATAACTCGGCTGTGGTTTGCAGTAATTTGTACCTTTGAAAGTCAACCAATTCAACCAGAAGCTGAATAAAGAAAAGATCCAAATTGTTTATTTTTCCAATAGTGTCTCATTCATTTCTAGATACTTAATATGGTCATACGAGGCCAATATACATGAAGTTCCTTTTGTCTTCTCACTCCACCACAAACATTATGCAAATGTTTATCATGATGACAAAGACCATGCCTAAGCCATGCAGCTCATATCACATTTCCCTTGTGCAACACCTCAGATGAACCAGATAATCAGCATTTCTATTGGCAGATTTTACCAGTATTTGTGGACAGGTACAGGAGGAATTCTAAACTGAGGAATGTTTTCAATAACTCCTTTGTCAAAAGGGGAATCCTTCCTCTTCCCTTTCACACTCTGGTGACGGAAATGAGGAGAATAAACCATCATTTTTCAATTTAACTAATTTAACCTAACCCAAATTGATTGAGAAGTCCAAGAACATTAGGGTGAGGGTAAGTCCACTACCTATAATTATTTCTACCAGATAGAACGAAAGCAAGCATTTGAAACATCTTCAAATATCTTACATGGCTGCAAGTTATATGTGAGCATCCTTTTGTCATCCAGTCCAAGTATTCTATTGATATAAAAACTCCTAGGAGTGAACCTGCATTAAATCTGGGGTTACTGAGTTGTATGTATGTTGATACAACGTGTTCAGTGTAAGGTATGCACCCAAATCTGAGACTGATTTTGGCAGCTGTATGTTCTGAGTAGTTCAACATCGGACTGAAGTTTCTGCACTAAGTGCTTGTACCTATAACTGCATGCATATTAAGTATAAATACAAATAATGATACTGCATAACCAAAAGAGATTATGAGAGTGAATATGGGAACAACATAATTTAGAGAAAAAACAAAGCACACTGGCATTCACATATTGAAAAGAAGTCAGGTGGCTCCTGTAAGGTGACATTTCATAACACTTTTCAAGGAATAAAATAAAGAAGTTTAGAACTTTCAAATGTACAGGGGTAACAATTTCAAGCTGGGTGATAGAAAAGGATTTTGATTACTTAAAAGACTAAGTAAAACTCCTTTACCAGCCAAAATTTTCTTCCACTGAAGAAGTGGTCATTTGGAAGGGGAAAGAAAAAAAAAGACAAATGGTTGAAAGTATTCTTGGGTTCCTTGAGATGAGACCGTGTTTCTTCCATCAAGTTTAGGGGGAAAAAAAGAGATCAAAACTCACCAAAAGTGCACATGAACCAGTTATTTAACCATTCCTTAAAAAGTGAAAATAAAATATTTTATCTCATCCCTACACATAAGATATTCTGTTATAAGTAAAGCTTCTTATCACAATTGCCCTTTTATGTCTGAATTCACACACATTTTTCTTGAAATGGAAAAATAGCAGCACCTTAAAAGAAATAAATGAGAAACCTAAGGTTTTCCCAGGACTGAGTTTACCGTCATGACACTCTTTTCCCTAAAATCATCATTTCCATACATTTATGTAGGGATTAAAAAAGAAATAAAAATCCTGTATTTTATTCCAATTCTGGAATCTCCCCTTGCTGTGATGCATAAACATGAAGATTAAGATGCTTTCAACTTTTCACACAGGTATTAGAGCTGCTATACACTACAGTGTATAATTTCATTAATGCATGTGTTAATGTACTACAGGCTTTAAAACTTCTACAGTATATTTAAAATATTGTACAGGCTTAATGCTTAAGGATTCTGTGGTTTAAAATGAAGTGCACTGGGATAAGCATCCAAGTATTTATTTATTTCCTATCCTTAGTGCAACTGGCCTTGTAGAGGGAGTAGAAGACACCAAAAACTTGGGAATATTTTCTGATCTGTTTCCTTATTTAATATTGCATTTATCAAGCAAGCACTTAAACAATTGTCACTTTCAGTATCAAAAATAATTAAAATTCTGGTCACAAGGGAAAAAAATCTGATATTTCAGAAAACTTTTGCCTAACAGAATTCTAACTCACAATGCACAACTTTGATTACAGCTGATGTGATTTTCAAAAGAGAAAGGCAACATTCTGCTTAGAGCCTGTCAAGCAAGTTTCAGCACCAAAAGGAATATTAACAGGTCCCATGAATATAATGTTGCTTCTCTAATTTTCAGCAGTCTAGCAGGAGCCTCACTATAGTGTCCAGAACAACAACAGGGGGACAAGACTTTAAAAAAGAAAGCCTCAGGATTATCAAGCTTTCTCTCGTTTAAAGAGATGGATGGCACTCTGCATTCTAGTACAACACACATTATGAAAGCTTGCTCTTATTAGCACAACTTGTGGTTTTGGTACAAGGAGAGAAAATATGTTTAGGGAAGGAATCACACAAGGAAACTGAGTGGGGTACTGCCTAATTCTGAGAGCGCACTTTCATTTGTTTTGGCTGCCAGTGTTGATTTAATTATACTGCATTATTATCAAAGCTGCATTATGTACTTTTTTTATTCCTTTTACATGTGTTTGAGGTGAAGACCTTGGCTTTGTCGGCAAACAGCGCGTTTCAAGTTATTTCTTAAGTACTAAATAATAAAAGAGAAGAAAAGATTTTTTTTTTTGAGATAGCAGACAGTGATCACAAGTTAAAGGGTTAAATGTAAGATCTCCAAGAAACATTTTGAAGTTGATTAAGACCCCAGCTTTGCATTAAACAGTATCACTTCCACATGAGTTGTTGCTAATGCTGTTAAGGAGCAGCTTGAGAAGCCCAGTGTGCCAGTGACCTCCTTCACCCTCCAGCCACCCACTAGGGCTTCTTGATTAGCATCCTACCTGGTTCTCTGAGGAATTCCCGTCATCCCCTAGGAGCTCATTCCGCACCTCATCACTGTAGGCGATTCGTGACCTTTTCTGTAAAACAAAAAGAAAAAAGGGTTAGGAAGTAAAGCTCCGAAGCCATTGGTATCAAGGCTGATCATCTTAAACCTCGAGAGCCCCCTAATGGATACCTATTTGATTAAAAAAAAAAAAAAAATAAAAAAAAAATCTGCAAGTAAAAGTTATTAAGAAGTTCTTCTCCTGCTGCATTTGGACAAATGTGCCTGGCAAAACCTTAGCGTTCCTAAGACAGCCACATCCTTAACGTTTTAGCAAGGAAAAGAAGCTTCAGTGAAGCTCAAGATATGCAATGTGTGATTCCAGCTCTGATAATCCAGTAACTGGGAGAGGTAACATACACCAACACCAAAAGCATTGAAGGAATGCAGAAATGCATTGTTCTGAAGACCGCTTGCTAGGTGGATGCAGAACTCAGCATAATCGAGCAGTGATGCCACTAAATAGGAAAGGAAAACTGAGCTTTTCCCGTTAAAAAAAGCCACAACAAACAAAACCAAACCTGAACAAAACACATTTGACAGAACTGGTTGAACTTTAAGATGTAGAAAATTAACAAGTGTTTTCCATGCTGCTGAGGCTTTGAAGCCTTACTGGAAAAGGACCAGAAATCAGAGGGGGGCAGAAAAAAGGAGAGGAAACAACAGTAGAAGGAAACACTGGCTTACAGCAGTTCATGGAAACACCACAAGAGATTCATTAGATTGTTATGATAGTTGTTATTCACAGCTTAAGAGCATTAGATTGGATCATGAACTGGCATAATATTGATTATAAATTAGATCAAGTGCCAAGCAATGGAAAACAATGTCTGAAGATTATCAAGGTATCACAGTGTTCAACGGAACAAGGGAGAGGTCCATAAAAAAAAAGCCTCAGCCCATTCTTCAATTTCTCTGTTGGTGAAATAACAGGCCCTTAGTCAGTTAATATCCCTACAATCACCATTAAAAGTGGAAAAGGATTTTTAACATCTAAAATATTTTTCTATTTGAGCGTGGTTATGATCACTTCATCAGAGAAAGAAACTCAGGAGTAGCAAGATCTAAGCTGCAGGGTCTTCCTTTATTGAAGAGAGCTTCCCTCACACTCTGCTGTGGTAGTCACTGCTAGAATGAACTCAGCAAAACCAAATCCCTCCTCAAACCTTCCCTAACTGGACAATCATGGCAAAAAAAGCACACTTGTAAAATGTGCACAGGGAACAACCCACTAGAAATTATAATGAGCACAAGGAAATTCATTACCTTTGTGCAAAGAAGTACGGAAGTGGGTCACTCCTTATGCTAGGAACCTAGCACTGCAGTAAGCCTTGTACTGGTCGTTTCAGAGCACCACATTTTAGCTTTTTACCCTGTGTAGTTCACCCTTTATTACCACCATCATCATTACAGTGCTTACCAATTTGTGATTCAGTTGCTCATGTTCAGATCTAGATGATATACTAAAGCTACAGATGTACGTAGCCAGGACAAAGCATACCATGGGCCTACTACAAGGGCTGAATGGTGCCAAATCTTTTGGAGATCTCAGCTGTCACAGTTTCATACTAACCAAGCTAAAGTAGACTACAGCATTAAAGGAAATGAGAACCTTTAAACAGGCTGTGGTATCAGAGCTGCCTGTTTAAATTATTCATTTCATCACTATGGGGGACTAAAACACTCCACAGTATGCAAGAATATCATATGGAGCCAGGTTTTGTTTCTCTCTTTTTTCACCAAAAAGCCAACAAATTGGCATAGATTGCTCAATTACATTATTTTCCTATTTTTATTTGATGCACATCAAACAAGGAAGGAAATTACAAATATATACCAATAAATATCTAATCTTTTCTGATTAAGATCTTCCCATTTGAGATCTAGTAGCTCAGCCTCTCCCAATTTCATGAAATGACTCAGCCCCATTGATTCTGTTAGTTTTGAATGCATTTATCATTATTAGACTGAGATGAGGGGCATGATGCTTCATGAGCTTGTTCTCTAGTGAGCAAGTTGCCTAATTATACCCAAAGACTGAGATGGTCCTTGGTTACACACCATTTATTTGAAAGATTTAACTGGATGATATTCTCATTCATAAGAGCCTGCATGGAAGAAAGGAAAAGAATATTCTTCACAGGAAAGAAATAAATCTTAACAGCAATACAATTTTTAGAAGCCCTTTATAATCCTTTCTATCATCAGCACTGAACTTAATAAATATGTGTGTATCATTGCTGCTTTCATTGCAATAATCTTTCATGATCTGAAAATCAGTAATTATATTAAAAGAAATAACCCTTTCACTACAATTAGCTATAACTCTTTGCCATAGTCAATAAATAATTTGATACTACTTTTGATCACAGTTTCCCTACCAAATGAATCAATAATACGAAAGGAAAGGCCTTTGAACTAAAGTGTCCGTTTGTTCTTCCAGGATTTGTCCAAAATATCAATATTTCGAATTGCTATTCTTATTTTTGTTAAGGCAATATTGGCTAACACTTTTTAATCCATCAAAAATAATTCAGTTCACTCAAACTCAGTAATGAAATAATTTTTAGTTGTTTTGTTTCGTTTTTTAGTTCATCACTATCAGCTGTTTATAGATACATACTTTAGCCAAACGCAAGAATGATAGTTTGAGCTGGAAATGTCACACACACTGCTACAGTTTGAAGGAACCCAATTCATAATGCATTTTATAAATAGTTAATGACTTCTATACATAAGCTAACCAGGCAAATCAAGAAATTGTCAACATTTTTAGTCTTAGTTGTCAGTTACCACTGTCTACTGGTACTTTATATGTATGTTTCTAGAAAAGACAGAAGCCTTACAGAGTTTGCAATCCAAGGCATTTCTGGGAGGCTCAATATAGGTTTAAGAGGTTCTCTGCACAGTTTTTTTGGCTGTAAAGGGCTGCCAAATACTAAAGTTTTCCTTGTATTTTATATTTCCTAGACACAAAATCTAAGCCCACAAGTACTTCTAAACTCGGTGCATGTGTTTGCCTTCGAATGTAGCAGGCACACAAACAGACCGCAACACAAAAGGGTTAAGCTACTTTCTGCATGAACTTCGAGAGGAAGAAAGTTTCAGGGGCTGTTTTAAATGTACTACAGTATCCAGACCTTCTGACAAGGAAGAATTTCTGATTCCAGGCAGAACTCTCTTGGTTTATGAACAGGATTTTTGCATACTGATTGGGTGATTTCCTTAAAGCCCTGTTCAAACAGATACACTTGCTCAGTTCTGTCTGGCAATTTGGCTTTAAACAATCTGTCTACTTGACCCAAGCCTTAACATTTCCCAGTAGAACTGCATGTGTTCATGGGCAAGACCAGCTAAATTAGAATTGAAATGAATTAACTCAGCTTAAACTAATTAAGACCTGTGATCTGTAGTACCACCCCTCTGTATGATTCTACATGTGAAGTAGGGTACATGTAAGCAGACTGTAAGAATTCTGCTATACTACTAATCTGAGCATACAAATGAAGTTTGTCTATTACTAAAGCATACGAGAAGTTAATTTCCATGGCCTACACATGGCAAAGCAATTGCTTAAATTGCCTCACCTGGGAATTTAATACAATGTTATCATCAGACCAGCCACACTGTAAATAGATTTATAATGCTTTCCATGTGCTAGGCAAGGTTGCATATGAATTAAGTAATGATCTGGTATTACAATACAATCAGCTAGTTCCCACACCTGGCAGACTGGATATTTTGCTAAATTACTACCTATACAGATACATCACAACATAAAAACAGAAAAGGCAACGGGAAGAGAAACAATCTACATGGTGTATGACTGATTTTTACATGGTAACCAAATACGGGGTAGATAGAAGGAGGTATCCAACATAATCTTTTCCCAACATCTGTACAACAGAGCACATACTTATTCATTTCTATTCAATTTTGGCCTAATTTTCCACATTCTGTACTTTAATTACCATCCACATGCTGAATTGTTCCCATTAGTGAAGGCCAGAACTAGCCAATGCTCCCTCACTCCAATGCACTTTTGACAATCAACATAGAAAGTACGGCACATTTTCATACCTGAACTAAAGAACAGCCTTCCCCCCTTCCTAAATGCTAAGTAGTCCACTGAACAAATAAGAGAACTTAGGTGCATTTCAGACAAAAGGCTCAGCCTCTCCATTTTCCTGTCTCAATGTTTTAGGAACAGATTAAACAGATTTTTTGGCAAAGTAAGCATAAACAAACAAAAAGGCTTATTTATCCACAAACATCTGTTTTCATACAAAATTCATTAGGATTTCCTAGTATATAAAAATGGTTTGAAAAAAATAATCTTCAGGCATCTGTTTCAGAGTTTGGCCCTACTCTAGATGTAAATAAATACTTGAGATTAGTATAACCAGAAAGAACTTGCATGAATAAATTAGATTTTCCTTTGTGCTCTTTGAGACTACTCAGCTTTGTCAATGCTCTTGCTAAAAGCAAGGTGGAAAAAAGTGACCTGATCCTCAAGCAGACTGCTAAATACTGAAGAATCAACGTTTTTATGTCTGCCATTCAGAACAGACACTTAAGGTGGTTTGGGATTACTTTTTTTTTGGCTGAGCAGAAATGGAAAAGACACTGTTAAAAAATAAATAGAAGAAAATGAAGTGACCCTACTTAACAATTTTAAAGCTTGTATTAAAACACAAACAGAAAACCTCTTCTTCAGGAAATAAAATTACTGAAATTGCTGTTGTGCAAACTTCAGTTTTCAAACCTTCTACATTTCTATGTAAAAGTGATGGAGAAACAATAGACTAGATACTTCAGACTGCAGTTTCAAAGAGTTTTTCCTGTTCTTAAGTAGCTTTGTTTTTATTGAGTGTGTGTAAGAAGCAGGAAAATTATTACAAAGGGCTAATATACAACCTTATGCAATGCTAGACGTTTGAGCATTTCCTTATGAAAAAACAAAACTAAAGCAGATACATTTCTGTCCAAAAGGTAAAATAAGCAATTCTACAAATCCTATGCAATTTCTGATTGAAGGAATCAATTCCACAATACATGTTGATTAGCAAAAGTCAATGTTTAAAGCCATTCCTGCTCTTGCCTATGATCCCTCCATGTACACAAAAAAAGCTTGCAGGCAACTCTGAAAGAAAAATGCACAACTTAAAACCTGTATTCTGCCATCAGATGTCATCAGCTTCCTACAACAGCAGAGAGAAATGAAACTTCAAGTGCTAATGTGAAATTAATGCAGAGATACTATCACCCATTTTAAGTAGAAGTCACAGGCCCATAAATCTTTTCAATAATCATCATCAAACACACTTTTTGTTTCATTATGGGGTGAGGGCAGAGACGAAGGTCAGGCAAACCCTCGTGAGGATACAAGACACTGTATTATGTGGGTCATGAAGAATAACAGCTTCTGCCCACTAAACTACTTCCATCTCAAACTGCTGACCAACATAGCTGATGTGTAAATAACCTGAATGGAGCGACTCATTAGATAATCTTTCTCTTACCCTGATAGGAGAACCTCTGAATTAAATTCATATTGCCAATATGCGCTCCCATGGAAGAGATGTTACAAAATTCTGTGATATAAATTAATTGCTCTTGATTGATATTTTAATTGTTTCCTTCTTTCTCTAGAGCTTGGCTAACTTTTTAATTTAATCTTTGCCCTAATATTGAGACCTGAGCACCTTTCTTCTTATGCATGAGTTATGCTCATTCAGTTGCTATTTAAATAAAAGAAGTATTCTGTAAGCAGTAACTATCAAGGTTTATTAAGTGTGAAGACCTTAGTTGTCCCTTAAGCACCCTGAACTGCTGCTCCTCAGAAACTGGCAGCACAGACTGGAATGAGAATCGTTCCATCCCAGCTCTGTTCCTTAAGACTTCCCCTTGTTATCTCTTAATGGCCACTCTAAGAGGCTGTACAAGTTCTGGACTAATTGAAGCTTTGCCTGATACGGCAGTCTTTATGTAGTGAGGTTTTCCTTAAGGTTCACACTACATTGCCTTGACAGTGAAAATCTAGGCAGCTCTAAACAAGATCAGTAGAAATGTGGAAGCATTGTTGGTGACAACACAGGAGCAAGGACGAAACAGAAATATGCAGTGAAATTTTTGCGTTTGGACATCAATATTAACAGGGAAATGAGCTCCTGCCAGTATCACTGTTTCTCATTACTCCTTTTGTTGTATGTTGGTCCACTTAGAGACAGAATTTCTGACTGTGCTAGAGGTAAGGGGGAAATAACAAGTTAGCTGAAGCCTGCCTGTCAGAAAGGCACTTTAAATGACAGATATTTTGTAAATACATTATTTTGTATAAATATGCTGCCTTGCATTGTGTTGCAGGGCTTAAGACTTAAGTGCTGAAGAAACAAACCAAGGAGGACAGTGGTTGGCATGGCTATTTTTGGTACAGATATATGGATTATAATAGCAATTTTTCATCCATTCTATGTACTTCTAAGCAAAAGAATATTGTTAATAGGTATTTTTTGCTGAATGGGAGACGCTGAGGAACTCAAAAGCCGAGGCAGTATAAAAGGAGGACGACTTTAGTTACATAAATTACAGGCAGTGGATTAGTTACTGACTTTAATCTCAGGTAGTGTTAAAGCAAGAACTGCTAATCATCAGCTTGTGATAAAACCAGAAAATGCCATGTCTGAACATCGGGCTAGTATTTTATCATATTAGCTATTGATTTAACACAGCATGAAGCAACTGGTTCTGTCCCAGTAGTGCCTGGTGGGGAGCAGTGAAGGTACAGATTTACTCCTTCGGTAGCCTACAAACTGCAAAGCCCAATTGTGACCACTAACCACTAAAATTACTGAACTCTGACTCTTTTTGTAAACAAGTCAGTGAGTCTGTGTGCAAGTATCTGTGATCCAGAAGGAAAGAAAGGAATCCCAGCTAGATCATGTCAGGGCAAAAAGAATAAATTCAGGAAGCACAAACAGTAAGATCCAAAAAGTCGGTTTTGACTGGGCTGTGTTATATGCAAAGTGTTGTTCTTTTTCCTTTCTATTAATCAATAGTTCAAACTAATGTACTTATGGTCAAAAATACTTGAGATACAGAGAATGAGCCCCATGTGGTTATGTTGGTATGTAAACCACCTTAATTGTACTGCTTTTCTATTTAATTATTCTGTGCATCAAACCTTATTTTGGTTTGTATTGAATGGTGAAGTCAGAAATTATCCTCTGCTACTCTTACCGAATAGTTTTTCATATTTATTATCGTTCATATTTTTAGGGCTGAACTGAAGTTTTCTTTTTCTTTGTATTAGCTTCAAAAATTAAAAGCCATGTATTGGTATACAGGTGGAAAGATGGCTCTGAGACAGTGAAATATATATGCTCAGTGAAAAAAAAAAGGCCAGTGCCTAAAAATAGGTTTTCATGCACTAAGAAGTATTTTTGGAAAGGCCTGCTTAAGTTTCTTTGGTTTAAAATAGATCCTATTAGAGTGGCACAGATGTAGGTGGGACAATTCAGCTGCCTTGGAAACATCTCATTTATCTGCTTTGCCCTCGTTCTAGGTGTCCAAAATGAGATCTGTCTTTATGGGTTCCTTTTGTTTTTCACTCTGGAGTTGACTATGGACAAAATGTATAATTTATTAATAGAACTGAGCTCTGTATCAAAATTGTACTTTTAACTGGAAAGCCCAAACCTGCCATCCTTCCTGGGCTTTACCTATCTATTCATAGAAATCCAGAGAGAGGGAGAACTGAAAAAGGTAATGGTAGCAATCCAAGAATGGTAACTGTTTCAGCCCAACTATGGAATTACATTACAGATGCTGGTCTTCCACAGCATCTGGACAGAGAGTGCAAGTACAAGCTGATAAGGACAGCTAAGTGAAAAATGGAGGAAGTAACACTTGGATGCTTCTTTCTGAGAAAGCAAGGAGCTGGTGAAAAGTACGAGCAGATGCCTTGCTACTTTTTAGCAACAGGAGCTAGAGGGAAATTTCAGCTGAAGCAAAGGTATTTTGATGAACATTTCATGTTTTGTTTTATCTGTTTATCACCCTTTATCACTAGCTAATGACTGTGTATTAATCGGTTAAAAAAATCTTAAGTTTCCTTAAGATTATCTTTCTCCCTGCTTCACTGTCTTCGGAGCACTCTCTTTAAAACGTCGATACCCACAGTACTAAATTCTCCCTTCAAGAGAAAAGGGGTCCAGATTTTCTTGCTTCACGTCTGTTGGCCCAACTATTGGAGTTTATCTTCCACTTCAGAGATTTAGCAAGTATTTATGCTAATTACAAACACTGTTACAAATAGTAAAGTTGTGGATTACTTTGAACTTTCATCAAGTGTTTTCGTACGGCTGAAGTATCCTTCTTTTAAAACTGTCACCATAGTTGGAGAGAGAGGTTGTGCTCCTACCTTGCTCTTCTCTTTTCTGTGGTAAACAAGGGTCTGCGAGGTACAAAATCTTTGTCAGCAAATTTGGCAAAGAGATGCCAATGTTTGCTATACATATCAAGGCAAAGGGCAGTGACACCCACCCACTTTTAATTTAGCAACTAATTATCAGACTGGTCTTTGAACATGCACAGAATGGTTACAAGGAAGAACAGGCTCTTCTGGAAGGTGAATCTGAGAAGGAATAAGTTCAAGAGATCCCATGCACAATCTGGAGGAATTTCCATTGACTGAGTAGGCAAATTGGTTAACTTAGCCAGCTAAGTAGATGTGTAAAGACAGGTTGAGTAATGAAATATGAAAGCTTAATAATGGGCATTTGAGAGAATCAATAGAATGGAGTTGTATGAAATACTGAAATTAGAGTACTGAAAACCATGTTCCAGGAAGAGACAAGCAGGCTCAGGTAGCAGTAGATAGAACAGCTGCAAGTTGGCAGCGCAAAAGGCAGATGTCCCTAAATTGGCCTGGAGTTGGCTTACATCTGAATTTGCAAGAATACACAAAAATGATGAAGGCAGTGGAACATCTTCCTTAAAAAGACAGGCTGAGGGAGCCGGGGCTCTTTGGCTTGGAGAAGAGGAGACTGAGAGGTGACCTCATCAATGTTTATAAAGATGTAAAGAATGAGTGCCAAGAGGATGGAGCCAGGCTCTGCTCGGTCATGCCCAGTGACAGGACAAGGGGCAATGGGTGGAAGCTGAGGCATAGAAAGTTCCATGGAAACATGAGGAAAGTTTTTTTCACTGTAAGGGTGACAGAACACTGGGACAGGCTGCCTGGGGGTTGTGGAGTCTTCCTCTCTGGAGATATTCAAAACCCACCTGGATGCATTCCTGTGTGATGTGCTCCAGGTGACACTGCTCTGGCAGAGGGGTTGGACTGGATGATGTTTTGAAATCCCTTCCAGCCCCTAACATTCTGTGATGCAGTCACCCTTCATGCATCAGCTGATGCAAGGCAATTTTTTTGAGATTATGAGACGTGAGTACTGTGTCCAGTTCTGGGCCCCTCAGTTTAAGAAGGACATCGAGACACTTGAACGTGTCCAGAGAAGGGCAACGAGACTGGTGAGAGACCTCGAGCACAAGCCCTACGAGGAGAGGCTGAGGGAGCTGGGGCTGTTTAGCCTGGAGAAGAGGAGGCTCAGGCGAGACCTCATTGCTGTCTACAACTACCTGAAGGGGGATTGTAGACAGGAGGGAGATGGTCTCTTCTCTCAGGCAACCAGCACCAGAACAAGAGGACACAGTCTCAAGATGCACCAGGGGAAGTTTAGGCTTGAGGTTAGAAGAAAGTCCTTCACTGAGAGAGTCGTTCGCAGTTGGAATGTGCTTCCCAGGGAGGTGGTGGAGTCGCCATCCCTGGAGGTGGTCAAGAGGGGATTGGACATGGCACTTGGTGCCATGTTCTAGTCATGAGGTCTGTGGTGACAGGTTGGCTTTGATGATCTTTGAGGTCTCTTCCAACCTTGGTGATACTGTGATACTGTGAGTAAAAGGGTAGATGAACTGCTGAGCAGAATAGCCCAAAGCTGAAAGCTTTGGAGAAACTGAATACTGATGAAAGAGTACTGTATACACAGGGACCAAGATTTGGTAATTGGGTGTGACAATTGAAACAAGCAGAAAGATGAGAAGTTACAATTATAAAAAAATAATTAAGAATTGATATAAACACCAGGCTGAAGGGAATCATTCGTTGTTATGTTCGCAGAGTGCTATTTAAGCCCAAGAAATGCTTATCTAAAGTTTTCCATGCTGGGATTTACAACATTTTTATGTCTTTATATTACTCTTCTGTAGATGTGATCTTGTTGGTCGTTGGTCTCTTCTCCCAGGCAACCAGCACCAGAACAAGAGGACACAGTCTCAAGCTGTGCCAGGGGAGGTTTAGGCTGGAGGTTAGGAGGAAGTTCTACACAGAGAGAGTGACTGCCCATTGGAATGGGCTGCCCAAGGAGATGGTGGAGTCACCATCATTGGAGATGTTCAGGAGAAGGCTTGATAGGATGCTTGGTTGCACGGTTTAGTTGATTAGGTGGTGTTGGATGATAGGTTGGACACGATGATCTTGAAGGTCTCTTCCAACCTGGTTGAATCTATTCTATTCTATTCTATTCTATTCTATTCTATTCTATTCTATTCTATTCTATTCTATTCTATTCTATTCCATTCATTCCATTCCATTCCATTCCATTCCATTCCATTCCATTCCATTCCATTCCATTTTATTCCATTCTATTCTATTCCATTCTATTCCTACTCTATTTCTATTCTATTCCTACTCTATTTCTATTCTATTCTTACACTGGAAGCAATGGTAGTGAATTTTCAAGTGTCCTTTACAAAATAGAGAGGGGCAGAGGTTTCAGACCTTTGAAAAAAATCTTTTCTTTTCCAGGTGACTAGGCTTAAAAGGCAGAACTCAGGTAAACATAAGCTGTTTTTCTAAATGCAAATGTCTTTTTCACAATAGAAATCATCCCCTGTTACTTGTTAAATTCACAGAACCAGTGAGTTACAAGTCTCTCACAGGTCACCCGTGCTCTTCTCTACCTACAGCATGTGCAATTTGCGATCATACAGGTCACCTGCTCTCCCAATCTCTTAATAAAATATGGCACATATTCAAATTGCTTAGATTAGAAAACTAGACATATACTCTACAGTCATATTCCATCTCTGCTTAGCTCCTTTGAAGTGCAAGAAAGGCCCAGTACCATTTGACCAAACATCTGTCCCTCCACCCCACCAGCTGTTCTTTTATGGCACAGTTTAGGAACTTCTGGTATAACAAAGCTGTTAGCATCAAATACAGATGATCTGATAGAAAGGAAAACAAAGTTTGATAGCATATGGCAAACAAAATATTTCCAACTCCAATTCACGAACCTGACACACAAAACCAACACAGAAAGAAAGTAATGAATGGAAGGGAATAAAAAACATTCAAGTGTGTAACATGTCTGTATTTTTGATTCTTAGGCATGCAAAAACAGATACAAATTTAGGTAATGATCTCAGGTTAAAATTTCAACCTAAAAATGACTTCTCCACACTGAACTCTCAGGTGATGTAGCCACCATTCTTTCCCTTTCAGGTTCATTCCTCAGTTTTCTGCCTTACACCTTTTACAGCTTGTATCTTCTTGCTCCATTTTGTCACGTGCTGTCTCCAGTGCCACCTCTTTTTACCACAAAGTGTGGTGAAACTTTGTATTTTGTTCCTTTGCCCACCACTGGTTTTGCCATTCTTAACCCGTTCCTCCCTCTACTCAGATATTTGGATCCACTCCTAACCTCCCTCTCTCAAGTCCCACACAGGATCAGAGCCCATAAAAAACAAAGAGCAGTTGTCCTGAAGAGCCCATGGTGTCACTTGTCACTGTCCACTGTTACTATGGGCAGCTTTATGGTTCATGGACAATGACAACCATTATAACAGGATCACAGCCGTTCCAAAGACTTCTGAAGCAGTGGCCTCAAAGGACAAAGTTTAGGTGATTTTGAGTGACAGCTTGCACATTTTCCCCACAAAACAAGATACCTGGTAATACATAACCTAACATATTTTAGCCTGGAGAAGAGGAGACTCAGGGGTGACCTTATTGCTCTCTACAACTACCTGAAGGGAGGTTGTGGACAGGTGGAGGTTGGTCTCTTCTCCCAGGCACCCAGCACCAGAACAAGAGGACACAGTCTCAAGCTGCACCAGGGGAGGTTTAGACTGGATGTTAGGAAGAAGTTCTATACAGAGAGAGTGATTGCCCATTGGAATGGACTGCCCAGGGAGGTGGTGGAGTCACCTTCATTGGAGGTGTTCAGGAGGAGGCTTGATGGGGTGCTTGGTGCCATGGGTTAGTTGTTTAGGTGGGTTGGATTGGTTGATAGGTTGGACGCGATGATCTTGAAGGTCTCTTCCAACCTGGTTTATTGTATTATTGTATTGTATATTACAAGAACTGCTGACTCTGACCACAAATAGGCATTTATTGGCAGCAGGACGATGAAAAATCTAACAACATACCCCTGTTTTAAAAATTCATTGAACATCAGTTTGCATGTTGGAACTACTTCATTATAACCTTTCTGCAAGAGAGATGAAGTTCAATAAAAGGTATGAAAGAATTCAACAGGTGAAAAGTATTTCAGTCTGAAAGATCATGAAAAGAAGAAAATATGGTTCCAGTTCATACTGAACACACTCCATGATGAACTATTTATGCTTTTATTTATTTACTTAGATTTTGCAAGCATAAAAAATTCATGATCATAGCATATGAGAGAATATGAGATATGAGAATACGAAATTTCTCATACCTCCTAGATCTCTCATATCTCATAGACATGAGAGAAATAAGCAAGAATTGGTCTTTCAAGAGATACTTACAAGGAAATGGATAAGGAATTTATTGGTGCATTGGTGTATTTAAAAAGAATCTTTGTAAAGCAAAACAGATTTCATACTTAAAGATATTCTGAGAATTTTCAAGTACCAATGCATACACAAGTTGCCTACAAAGATGCCCGTGAAGTAACAGATTATTACAAGCAAGAGATCTTCAGGACTAAATTCGTGCTTTGGATGGCTGTTAACCTGGGAAAAACTCGTCCTGTAGTAAACCAGAAGAGTGAGGTGTTTAAGACCAGGCTGGATGAGGCTCCGGCCAGGGTGTCCCTGCCCATGGCAGGGGGTTTGGAACCCTGACTGATACTATGATACTATGATACTTGGGCATTGACTCCAAAATGTAAGACAGTCCACAGTTAAGCAGCAAAAGAGGGGGACATAACTGCATACAGCTGACTTGGGTAATACGTGTATTTGGGGATGAAAAGCAATTTTTGTACCTTAACCACTGGCTTAGCAAGAAGTGTTTGCAAGTCCACTAGGATTCCTAGTTTGGACTTCAGGTTATTGACCAAAACACCTCATCAAGAAGGGGCGATTTCAGTATCTTAATTTATCCTAGAAGAATCTTTGCAAGAGATCATTAGAAACCAGTAGATGCTTTCCTAAGCAATATTCCTATAGATGGCCACTAAGACTAAAACATTCGATTGTATCACCCTGGAAAGCACAGTTAAGACTTAGTCACTATTATGGATCAACTTTCAGATTTACAATAATCTCAATTTGGTTCTAAACAGATTTAACCCTGTAAGAGCAGAAATTGCCAGAAAGCCAAGAACTCGATCCACTGAATAATTTACTTAGGCACTATCTGCTAAAGGGGGACAAGTATTATAAGAATCTTCTAATTACTGCAATTTCATACAGGAACATCCCTGGTGACAGCTTTCCATTGTTCTCAGGGGTTAGATAGTCCCCAGTTAATAAGAAGAAAATACCAGTCGACTATCTCAAAGAGAATGGTGTGTATACATATTTCTCCTTTGCCTGTTTCATTTAGAGAGCTTAGGAATACGGATTACTTCTGTTATCTGCACAAACAAGCTCTACTAAAATCTTGGCATTCAGTCAACTTTTATCTTGGGGACCCCAAACCGCACTGTTAGGCAATACAGAGCACCTATCTCAACTGAACTGTCATACAAATAGATTTTTTTGGGTCAGATGTTCAAAACACCCCAAAGTCAGCAATTTAAAACAACAAACCATCCCCTGTGCTGACAGGAATAAATTACTAGATTTTAAATGAGTAAGAATTACTGCAGATCACAGATTCTCCATATGTACACCATACAAAGGGTGAAAAAGTACACCCCAAATTAATTCTTTCTAGCAGCTCCATGCTCTGAAGCAGAGATAAGAGGCTGAGTAGAAATAAAATGCGACACCAAATAATACAAGTAAGTTTATAAAAGCACATAAAGAGGTACAATCAAAGAGGAATTAATTATTTACCAAGACAGGAGCTGAGCAAAGGCTCATTTGAGTTCAAAACCTAAACTTCTGCAATTGGTCAAATGGTGCAGCAGTACGTTGTGCTTCTAACAACTCCAAGATCTGGTTTCTAGGCAATGACCTTACAGAGGCTGAGTGCCCTGCCGAGGTGATGCATGCATCTTTTGGGGCAAAGAGCGAAGTAGCTGCAAAAACACAGTATGTTTTGTTAGCCCAGCTGAGAAACAAAACTGATTTCTGTTCTTCCAGAAAGCACACTGAAGGTCTAGCACAATCATTTCAAAGAACTCTTCTGATCACTCAGTAATTACTCCTTTTTGAGTGACCCCATTCCATAACACACTGTCCATGAAAAGACCTTCAAAACGCTTTCCCTCTGAAACTTGGTAGTACGCTACACAGACCTTAGCATTTGAACTAAGAGTTATTTTTCTTTCATAGATTATAGCACTTAAAAAAAAAAAACCCAAAGTATCATATACAAGCTAATTGGAATGAAATTTGTCTAAATTATTTTTCATTTTTTTCCCTGCTCCTTTGGGGACTTCTTTTGTAAAACTCAGTTGAAAAACTCAAGTATGTTCACTTACAGTCCATCCCCCTCCCTGACAAACAAAAGGAACTGCAACCTCATCTTTGTGTCTCTGTAGTTTCCTACCTCAGAAATTACTATGATGCCAAAATAGCAATATGAAATAATAATAATTATAATAATAATGTAAAATTGAGCACTAGTAGACATTAAAAGTTAAAAAAAACCTACCACCCTGATTGAAAAACACCAAACCACCAAAAAACAGACTGATGGTAAGAGGGCACATAGTCAAGCAAAAGTAAAGAAATATTTATCTACTTGAAGGTCATCCCTTGGCAATTTTTTTTTAAAGCCTTTTCAGTACACTCAAACAAGTAATACTTGAAAAGGAAATCAGCAAGCAGCCACATTTTTGATTTAATTTCTATTGGGCTTATGCCGTTATCTATTTTATGTACATAGTGATTTCAAAGCTACGGGATCAGAATCTACTATGAACCACCTCCCTCCCCTTATTTTATGACATTACAGGGGAACTTTAAACACAGAATGATTCTCTCACTGCTATATCCAAATTGGTAAATGCACTGGACATTAAAAAGGCAAAATGTTCAAGAAAATGTTTTCCACAATGGTCTTGAACTCTGTATCTGATACCTCCATTGCTTCATTAGCAATATGGGGAGCAACGAGATGTCTGATTTCTATGTGGTAATATTTTTAACATTATCTTCTTAAGGAAAAAAGAGACCCACATGTCCCCTAAGCTATTTTCACATGGTCAAGGAGTTAAAATCCTCAGAAGTAATAAGAATATAAAATCTGACCCCTGAACGTTTGCAAACAGGAAGAATTTTCCCAAACCAATTATTTTATGTTAACATGCACATCTCTTTTGCATACTGGCTGTGTGTGCTTCTTACCCTATATTTAATCAAAGACATCATGAAAGCAAAGCAAGGAACTGTAAATCTCTATCAGTTTGATTCTATCTGCTGAATGCAGTTGAGGATGTCATCAGCAAAGTTACTTGCTGCCTCTACCCCTAAGTGCTTCCCAGATAATATTTGCAGTGTACTCAGGGCCATGAAAATGGTCAGGGAATTGGTGCACCTCTGCTATGAGGATAGACTGAGGGAGCTGAAGGTGTTCAGCCTGGAGAAGAAGTGGCTCTGGGGAGACCTAATTGCAGCCTGCCAGTACGTGAAGGAGGCCTACAGAAGGCTGGGGAGAGACTGTTTACAAGGGCCTGCAGTGACAGGACAAGGGGCAATGACTTCAAACTAGAGAAGGGCAGATTCAGATTGGATATCAGGAAGTTCTTCACTATGAGGGTGGTGGAACACTGGAAAAGGTTGCCCAGGGAGGTGGTTGAGTCCCCTTCCCTGGAGATATTCAAGGTGAGGCTCAATGAGGCCCTGGGCAGCTTGATCTAGTTGGGGATGTCCCTGCTGACTGCAGGGAGGTCGGACTGGATGACCTTTGGAGGTCCCTTCTGGCCTGGACTATTCTATGATTTTATGATCTTCATTCAGCATCTTTTAGTGGCTGTATCTTAGTTTCACAGATGCCACATCACCTGGTTGAATCTCAAAAGGTAGTTCTCTGGTAAGGCTGGTCCCTGTGCAAAAGCATGTGGTATTGCTGCCTTCTATTAGCTCAAACGACACAAAGCCTGATCAATAGCGTGTCCCATTCAAAGAGTTCTCTTCTCACAACGCACCTTGGTTATGAGTCTGAGATCCCAAGAGTTTTTTTTTCACCACTTCCACTGTATTTGTAGTGAGTGTAAATGTAACAGTCTTATCCAGCACTCCATCCTTTCCCTTTGCTCTCCAAATCCTGCAAACACTTTGAAAAATTAGCATGATGGCCAGCAGACAGGTGTAATGTCAGCCCTTGTTCCTGCTTGTATGAGACACTCAGATATCTCTATGACCACATCAGAGAACAAGTCTAGAAAAGGAACTATGTATTTACAGGATCACAGGATGTCAGGGGTTGGAAAGGACCCAAAGAGCTCATTGAATCCAACCCCGCTGCCAGAGTAGGACCATACAATCTAGCTCAGGTCACACAGGAACTCATCCATATGCGCCTTGAAAGCCTCCAGAGAAGGAGACTCCACCACCTCCCTGGGGAGCCTGTTCCAGTGATCTGTGATCCCTTACAATAAAGAAGTTCCCCCTTTACTTTATTTAAAGAGCCAAATGAAAAATAATATACATAATAGAGGCAATATAATTGCCAGATACATATTTATGGCCATTCTAGTCGTGCTCAGTAAATGGAATGTGGAAAAAAAAACACCCCAAAACAACCAAGTAATGCAATTTTAAATGACAATATCATTGTTCCCTGTGACATTAAATAAGACACTTGGCAGTGCAAAAATTTTTCACACTGCTACAAAATCGGTTTACCATCATTCTGGTGATGATGATTTGTTGCAATCAATACCTGCCTAATTTGCAATGAAAACATGAATTAAAAAACCGAAACAACTTTGGATTAAAAGCTATGGAAGAATGTATAAGCTGCATTGATAGAAGTTATTCAATGTACAGAAGCACACAGCTACCTGCTTCCCGTGGTCATTGTCTTTTTCTCATATACTGGGAAAAAACACCATTCTGCCAGGATCTGCCAAGTTTTAATACCTTCTTTGTGGGACTGTCACCCTTTTATGTGGAATTCAGAAGCTGAAGAACAAGTAAACAACATCTACCTGCGTCTTTCAACTTGAATTTTGGAAGGCTAGCATGGGAGGAAATCCTTTGGTGAACAAGTATATGAGGGAGGTGGGAAGCAACTGATCGACTGAGTATTTTTTAAACAAAAAATGCTAGAAAGCAACTTCCCTGGCATGATAGAACTTCACAAAAGAAACCCCTTCAGATCTCCATGGCTGATGTTCTTTCTGATGAGACTTGATTTGGTGAAAATATCTTCTCTCCCCGCACAGTGACAGCATTCCTATCATATTTTCCTATTGAATGAGCAGGGAGTATATGAGCACCAGCTATGCGACTGCCTCAATGCGCTCTTTTGACACAGCAATTAATAGAGGAACATGGCTGAAAGTCTAAAGATCAAGTACTTCAGTTTTAAAGATTTTAAATTTCATTATTAGGAGCATAACATAGGAAAATAAAGTACTGGCTTATTTTAAAGTAAGTAACACAATTACATTGTTGCATAAACTCGATACTGCCAAAGTGGGTATATTCTTCACTAGCAACGCCAATGCAAGGGTCAGATATTTAAGTTCTTTGTGCAGAGGACATCTTTCTGACTTTAAAGCATCTGCCACAGTATGGCCACCACGCCTGAGGGAGTTATTTGAGCTCTGCTGAATTACAATTAACACAGTAATATGAGACAACACTCTTATTAATACGAGAGAGGGGAAATACTAGGCTGATTGTGCAATTACATAGTTACATTTAAAAAAATTACCAATCTGACTGAACTATCACACTCAGTAGTCTACTAAATACTGTTTCAGAAAAGAAGTTGCACTTCTAACAGAGCACTTTAAAAAAACATATTTAAGTAAAGAACAGTAATCACTACTATCAGAAGAGAAGGCTCCGAGGAGACCTTCCTGTGGCCTTCCTGTATCTTAAGGGGGTCTACAAGAAAGCTGGGGAGGGACTTGTTAGGACTAGGGACTTTTTATCATGTAGTGATAGGACTAGAGGAAATGGAGCAAAAACTAGAAATGGGTAGATTCAGATTGGATGTTAGGAAGAAGTTCTTCCCCATGAGGGTGGTGAGATACTGGAAGAGGTTGCCCGGAGAGGTGGTGGAAGCCCCATCCCTGGAGGATTTTAAGACGAGGCTGGATGTGGGTCTGAGCAACTTGACCTAGTGTGAGGCATCCCTGCCCATGGCAGGGGGGTTGGAACTAGATGATCCTTGAGGTCCCTTCCAACCCTAACAACTCTATGATTCTATAGAATGGGTAGTATGAACTCTCAAGCTGTATACAATATTTAAAGACAAACATGAGTCTCCATAGAGGGCCTAACAAGTGCATGTCCAGCTCTGTAATTGGGACTTTCTGTTCAGATTCCTCCAAACTGGTTAAAAAAAATATATAAATTCATAAGGAACTCTTTGAACAGAATCTTTTCATTTCCAGGTAGTTTGCTAGTTGGTGGTTGTATATATTTAAAGTGCTACATTTTACAAACAAAGATCATATGGTAAGAGTCTGATCCCCAGCTGGATGAGTTATGCATAGCCAATACCACATGAAAGTACAGCCTAATATTTGCATTACCTTTAAGTAGGCACAGAAATCCAAAGTGTACAAACTTTGAAATATTTCCATTTACAGAGCTTTTCTCAAGAATGTTCCTACAAAGTGAGTAAGACAGGGACATGGGAACAGATGAAATTTGTTAGCATTCCCAAATAAGTATTTGGAGTGTTTTCCCCATTTAAGTTACACTATTTCCAGAGCTAGCAATCACACCAGAACAAAGGAAGTCTCAGTTATTTTCTGTATAAGCTGAAGCGAAATGTATCATCTATCAACCCAAACAAACCAACACATCTGTCACAATCACAAGCTTTTAGTTTGGAGCAATGGCCACTTTCTTATCCATGCAAAAAAAAATCATAGAAACCCTTGGGATCATCAAGTCCAACCAATAACCCTACTCTACAAAGTTCACCCCTAAATCATATCCCCAAGCACCACATCCAAACCACCTTTAAACACATCCAGGGTTGGTGACTCAACCACCTCCCTGGGCAGCTCATTCCAATGCCTGACCACTCTTTTTGTGAACAAATCCTTCCTAATGTCCAATCTAAACCTACCCTGTGGCAGCTTGAGGCCATTCTCTCTTTTCCAGCACTAATTACCTGTGAGACTAGCACCAGCCTCTCCACAACATCCTTTCAGGTAGTTGTAGGGTCTAATGCCATACTGGCTGTACTAATTCAGATCAAAAGTCTACCACATCTAACATGCAGTATCCAATAAGAACCAGTATTAGATATCCACAGAAGGAGTAAAAGTGCATGACCCTGGCATACCTTTTTTGCTCATACATCTTATGGTGGATTACAGATTATACATTCAGTAGCTTTGATGCTCTCTCTTAATTTTTAATGCCAAAGTTATTTCTTCCTTGAATTTGAAAATGTTGCTGAAACTAAGTAATCTTCCGGCTTCCACAATGTTCTGTAGCAGTGAGTTCCATGGTATAATAATACCTTGTCTGAAAAAATTCTCTCTTGCTTTTTAATCTCTTTTTCTGTAGATTAATTTGATGCCACCTAATACATACTATGAGCAATGGAGTGTAACTGCTTGATGCTGACCTTCTCGATATGCCAGCTCATTTATATAATCATCTCTCTATATAAGAAGAATTTCTGTCTATTACCCAGTTCTTCAAACCAACCTGCTCCAGAACTTTCATTATCAGTAGAACTATGTTTGGGTTCCACTGTACTTTTGGGGAACACAGAACCATCACAAAGCACTGGCGTCATAAATGTATATAGGTAGAAAGATTATCTGTCTCAATCTCTATTCCTTTCCTATTAATGTCTAAAGTCTGAATGCCTTTTCTGGCCCTTGTTGAGTTTGGACCTTATATTTCAATGAAACAAGAACACTTCCTCATCACTGGGAATGGAAAGGCACAACGAGTTTCCTGCCAGGTGCCTCACTTTATAACTATCAAGAGCGAGTCTCATCTGTGAGTTCAATGCTCAATTGTTTGGTACTCTCTCTTTTACTATCTTGCACAATTTAGTATCACCAATACCTCTGTCAACTCTTCCTCTTTGTTTTAGAGATCATCTACTAATATGTTGAACACCACAAATAAGCAGTTGTGGGACACCACTGTGAAAAGCGACCATTTCTTCTCACCCCTTATTACCTGGTTTTGACCTTGTCTATGAAAGTACTTTCTCTCTTATGCACAGCAACTTACATTGTTTTAAAAACCTTTGCTGAATGCAAATCCAGGAAATCTTCTCCATACATAGTAAACTTGTTAATTGAGCTTAATTAAAGAGGGGTTCAAAGTTGCATACATCAAGAAAAATGATATCAATTAATTAAGTGAAGGGTATGAAGTGCAGCTGTATCTTCTAGACACTGACTAGTGTTTATTTCCCTCAATATATCCTCAGAAATTCCTTTTCAGCCAGACAACTTCAAGATACATAGTGTATGAATGCATAATTTTATTAATTTATTTATCTTAAAGAGAACCTTTGCTGACACCTAGCAGATAAATGATTAATTGCACTTCTAAGTATCTTTATGGGAGCCCTACATCTGATATTTTAGAACCCAAAGTTAAATGCTTATCCAGATAGAGAATCAATGGTGCTCATATGCATAAAACCAAACCACACACACACAGAATAAACAGAATTGCAAGCTACAAGCATACTGAAGTATTTCCTAAAACTACATCTTTGGATCCAGATATTTTCATTTGTGTAATTCCAAACATCTGCTCCACTTTAACTAGATAATAGCCTTAAGACACAAAACATGAAAATCCATGTCATGCAGAAAACACAAACTTCAGAGCCCTGATATCTTACTAGACAGGAAGTTTTACTGCTAACACTACATCTACCCACAAAATAATATTGTTCAACTACAAAAGGATGAAATGAATTAAGCAAAGTGAAGGAATCATAATATGAGCCAAAATTATGTAGTTTTATTTGCTGCACTATCTGTTTCTAGACACTATGCATCCTCACTCCTTCTTAAGCTTGACAGAGTCTGGGAAGAGGTCCAAGGCATGAGGCTGCTCATGGCAGAACTATCCTCTTCTCTCACCTTCAGACTCAGCCCCGATACTTTTTGCCACCACAGGTCTTCAGATCCTTCACCTCCCTGAAGCGATGACCGTTAGAGACTCAGCCAACTCCAAGAAAAACATTCATGGAAAAACAAGAGAAAAAAAACCCCAAACATTTACACATTTCCATCCTTCTTCACCATTCTCAACATTTTCTGAATCTAGGGAAAAACACAGCTGGCTCAGTCTCTGCAGATGTTCTCCTCTGATTTTGTTTTGTTGTTTTTTTTCTCAATTCCACTGATCTTTAACTCCTCAGCCACAACTTTGTTAACTAATTCCTGTTTTGGTGATACAGTCCTAGGTTTAAGACACAACTTCTCTCTCAGAAATCTCAGTCACAACTGAGAATGGCTGGAAGAGTGGAAGAATAGCATTGGCACACATCTGCCTTACCCTTGCATTCTTCTCCAGTGACCTCTTGTTCACTCATGGAGAAACAACAATTTGGTCCAGCCTAATACAGCCATTCTTATGGCAGTTTCCTAACTACTATGTCAAATGTTTGACAGAGGTTGCAAAAGTGATGTGCCACTGGACTGATTTTCCTAAGACAACTCAGCTCTCTCAACTTTATCAGTACACTCCCATAGGAAATTTTTACAAGAACTATACTTCTTAGACTAAATCACCTGCAGTATCTATAATTTTATTCTCAGTGTTATATTATTATATCTTTGCCTCAGCTACGATTTCACTTCATCTTGTCATCTGTGTACCCCACATTTTTTTAGAAGACAGAAACTCCTTCCTTTAAGTAAAGATGGAATAAGAGGTGGATTTTCAGTGGTGTAAGAGCAGTGCAAAGACAAACAGCCAGATTGCAGAATCATCTTGAATCATGCCCCAGGATAAGATGATCTCACCCCAAAGAAAGACTTTCTCAAAGCAACAAAAGTAACACTGCAATCTTTCCTGCCCTTCTCATTCTTTGCAACATCTGACACTTCCAAATATTTGATGTAACTTCTACCACTTTCTCCAGTGACTTGAGGATTAGCTGTTCTATAATTTTCTAGGTTTATTACTTCAGCTGGCATACCCACTAACCCAAAAGGCCTCTGGATATGTTGGCTGCTCAACCATACTGGAATTTCACATGAAAGAAAACACGTCAATGTAATTCTCCAAATGGTAAGTGATCCTTTCTGAATTCATAGCTGTTGAAATGTTACCCTGCTAAGACTGAAACATGTTTCTTGAGACAAGATCTTGTCAAAGGATGAAATTTCAAAAGCACTTATATAATCTGAAAAAAAACCAAGACCTCCTGACCCATGAAATGAGGTACAGGTTTCAACATATCTTCCTTTTACACATTACTCATGAGAATCTGAAAAATCCCACCTGAAAAGACATAAGACTAGAATTTTTAAGAGGTCTAAGCTGCTCAGCTCTGAAAGCCATCAAGCATTGAACATTGACTTCTTCAGGGTCCTTTCTGAAAAAAATCTCAACCTATATCTTTTAAGCTGCCACAGGTAAAAGCTTATAGCAGCTACAAACGATGGCTTGACAATGGGGAAAAAGAGATGATAAAGATGTCAATGGCAGTAGTCAGAGGTAATGCTTCTGCATCTTCCTATAGACCCAGTGAGAAAGCAGCTTTTGATGGTGGCCTCAGAAGCAGCTTAATCTTCTGTACTGGGGCATAAAGCAGCTGCAGCATGGACGGCCATAAGGGAAGAAACAAATCATGAGGAAAGAAATGAAGAAAAAGACCTAGAGCATGCAGACTAGCATCTAATTATCTCCTTGGTTGAAGAGAAACTCACAAAAATATCAAGACAGAATAAAAAGCTTTAAGTCAGCACCTTCCTCTAAATGCAAATAGGAGACAGGAAGCTAATAAACGCTATTAACTGCACACCTGCAGGATGGCCTAGGGCTCAGGTTCAGCCAACATGGATTTAGGAAGGGCAGGTCCTGCCTCTCCAACTTGATCTCCTTCTGTGATCAGGTGACCCACCTGGTGGATGTGGGGAGGCCTGTGGATGTAGTCTACCTGGACTTCAGCAAGGCCTTTGACACTGTTTCCCACAGCAAACTGCTGGCTAAATTGTCAGCTCGTGGCTTGGACAGCAGCACTCTGAGCTGGGTTAGGAACTGGCTGGAGGGCAGGGCCCAGAGAGTGGTGGTGAATGGTGCCACCTCCAGCTGGAGGCCAGTCACCAGTGGCACGCCCCCAGGGATCAGTGCTGGGCCCCATCCTCTTCAATGTCTTTATTGATGATCTGGATGAGGGGATTGAGACAGTCATCAGCAAATTTGCAGACGACACCAAGTTGGGAGCAGATGTTGGTCAGTTAGAGGGTGGGAGCCCTGCAGAGGGACCTTGACCGACTGGACAGATGGGCAGAGTCCAACAGGATGGCATTCAACAAGTCCAAGTGCCAGGTGCTGCACTTTGGCCACAACAACCCCATGCAGAGCTACAGGCTGGGGTCGGAGTAGCTGGAGAGCTCCCAAACAGAGAGGGACCTGGGGGTGCTGATTGACAGCTGCCTGAACATGAGCCAGCAGTGTGCCCAGGTGGCCAAGAAGGCTAATGGCATCCTGGCCTGCATTAGGAATAGTGTGGCCAGCAGGAGCAGGGAGGTCATTGTGCCCCTGTACTCTGCATTGGTTAGGCCACACCTTGAGTCCTGTGTCCAGTTCTGGGCCCCTCAGTTTAAGAAGGACATCGAGACACTTGAACGCATCCAGAGAAGGGCAACAAGGCTGGTGAGAAGCCTTGAGCACAAGCCCTATGAGGAGAGGCTGAGGGAGCTGGGGTTGCTTAGCCTGGAGAAGAGGAGGCTCAGGGGCGACCTCATTGCTGCCTACAACTACCTGAAGGGTGGTTGTGGCCAGGAAGGGGTTGGCCTCTTCTCTCTAGCAACCAATACAATACAATACAATAAACCAGGTTGGAAGAGACCTTCAAGATCATCGTGTCCAAGCTATCAACCAATCCAACCCACCCAAACAACTAGATCATGGCACCAAGCACCCCATCAAGTCTCCTCCTGAACACCGCCAATGATGGTGACTCCACCACCTCCCTGGGCAGACCATTCCAATGGGCAATCACTCTCTCTGTAGAGAACTTCCTCCTAACGTCCAGTCTAAACCTCCCCTCGCGCAGCTTGAGACTGTGTCCTCTTGTTCTGGTGCTGGCTGCCTGGGAGAAGAGACCAACCTCTGCCTGGCTACAACCTCCCTTCAGGTAGTTGTAGAGAGCAATAAGGTCACCCCTGAGGCTCCTCTTCTCCAGGCTAAGCAATCCCAGCTCCCTCAGCCTTTCCTCATAGGGCTTGTGTTCCAAACCCCTCACCAACCTTGTTGCCCTTAACCAGAATCAGAAGAAGAGGACACAGTCTCAAGCTGCGCCAGGGGAAGTTTAGGCTCGAGGTGAGGAGAAAGTTCTTCACCGAGAGAGTCATTTGCCATTGGAATGGGCTGCCCAGGGAGGTGGTGGTGGAGTCACTGTCCCTGGAGGTGTTCAAGTGGGGATTGGACGTGGCACTTGGTGCCATGGTCTAGTCATGGGGTCTGTGGTGACAGGTTGGACTCGATGATCTTCGAGGTCTCTTCCAACCTTAGCGATACTGTGATACTGCTATCTTGCCTTGGACTTTCAATTGATAACTAGGTGAAGGGGAATTAAACTGAAAGATCTGATGCTTGGCCTCCTGCAAGCCCAATTTCACCACGGAACAGATAGAGTAAATGCAACCACATTGCTGCAGATCTGGTGTTTCTGTACTCTAGTTGGAGCATGATTTTCCTGAAACCTGACTGCATGCACATCCACAAAGATTGCACAAAACAACCACTCCAGGTACAGTAGCACTACATGTATTTGTGCCTAAAGAAAGCACTACAGAAGAAAAACAATATATTAAGACACTAAGATATCCTTTCAATGTCCTTTCGTTGAAGTGGTCGCTAAGATACCCATTTTCTAGTGCTAGCTGTTCCACAAAAGGCATAGAGAAACCCTTCACTTTAAAGGAGGACTTCACATGAAGGATAGTATCAAAGCAGCAGATTTAAAGCCAGGATGCTTCACAATTTTGCCAAACTTTTCATTTTGAAAATTACTTTTGTCTGAACCATTGCTGAATTAATTTTTGCTGAGTTGAAAGCATGATGACTCTTTTAGAATAGAATAGAATAGAATAGAATAGAATAGAATAGAATAGAATAGAATAGAATAGAATAGAATAGAATAGACCAGGTTGGAAGAGACCTCTGAGATCATCAAGTCCAACCTATCATCCAACACCATCTAATCGACTAAACCATGGCACCAAGAGCCCCATCCAGTCTCTTCCTAAACACCTCCAGTGATGGTGACACCACCACCTCCCTGGGCAGCACATTCCAATGGCAAATCACTCTTTCTATGAAGAATTTCTTCTTGACATCCAGCCTAAACCTCCCCTGGCACAGCTTGAGACTGTGTCCTCTTTTAATTATTTGGGGTTCACGATGTATAAAGTCATAAACTTTGCTGCTGCCTGTAATTGTGCCCATTTCCTGCCTTTACTCACTAGTCTCCAGAAGCAGTGCAGGGACAAAATTAAGTAAGCTGTGTTTATACACTGAATCACCTTAAATTCCATAGTTTTAACTGTCCCACAGCTGCCACAAGCTAAGCTGGCCCTCCTGTACTCCATATACAGCACAGCATTGAACATGCACACACACACACACACAAAGGTGACACCTATGCAAAAAGACTTGCACAAAGTTTGTGCACCATTACAAAGTTTGTAAAATATAGTAAGAATCAAAGTAATATGGACACTTTGAATGGAGGCAGTTCAATACAATTACAATTGATTTTGTATCATCATTATACCCTACAGTTAAAGAAACAGCAGGCATATTGATATATCCTAATTTTATTCCTCAATCTTCCATGTTTTTTTCCATGATTTGTAAACAACCAGCATGTTTCACTCTTAACTTAGATCTTATTTCATTTTGATACTTAAGGTACTGGCCTCACATGAAACACAAGCTTAACAACAAAGTTGGTGGGGGGTTTGGAACACAAGCCCTATGAGGAGAGGCTGAGGGAGCTGGGGTTGCTTAGCCCGGAGAAAAGGAGACTCAGGGGTGACCTTATTGCTCTCTTCAACTACCTGAAGGGAGGTTGTAGACAGGCAGAGGTTGGTCTCTTCTCCCAGGCAGCCAGCACCAGAACAAGAGGACAGAGTCTCAAGCTGTGCCAGGGGAGGTTTAGACTGGATGTTAGGAGGAAGTTCTACACAGAGAGGGTGACTGCCCATTGGAATGGTCTGCCCGTGGAGGTGGTGGAGTCACCATCACTGGAGGTGTTCAGGAGGAGACTTGATAGGGTGCTTGGTTGCACGGTTTAGTTGATTAGGCGGTGTTGGATGATAGGTTGGACATGAAGACCTTGAAGGTCTCTTCCAACCTGATCTATTCTATTCTATTCTATTCTATTCTATTCTATTCTATTCTATTCTATTCTATTCTATTCTATTCTATTCTATTCTAACAACAGTACAAAATGAGTTAGTTGTTTAACCCTTGCCTTTATACTCAACGTTGGAATACTTGGAACAAGACCCCTGCTGGCAGATCATGACTTCCTCCAGTCCAAAGAATTCACTTGTTGCCACAGCAAAACCACAAAGATGAAATATATCACGTTGCACATTCATAGGACAGTGTCAAGGTAAGCTTGGGAATGAGACTTCCTTGCAGGCCCAAGCAGGTCACAGTCAAGCAGGATCACTGTAGGCCACAACGAAAAACTCTGATTTAGCAACCAATACCTGTAAGAGGGGCAAAACCCAAATGATGCACCTATCTTTTTCTGGGCACATTCTTTGTCCCCCATTGCTGCCCGCCGTGGAAGTCTTCAAAGAGTAGCTACCTGTCCTACATCTCACAGGTAAAGATGAAAACTCCATGCTTCAAAGACACATTGATTACCCTTAAATGTGTCTAAATGCTGATGTAATTCTTCTCAAACACTTTCCTACAGCTCACCAAATCATTAGGATGTGAGCAATAAGATCTGTCGGCTGCCCAGTTAAATATCCACTTAAAGAGACAACATCGCTGATATAATTTTCCAGTCTCCCTGCCAAGTTTGTCACCACAAATTGTGGGAAGGGGGTGGAGCACTGTGCTCTGTAATGAGGAAGCAGCAATGGTAAGAGGGACAACTGTCTCCTTTTAGCAATCTTGTTTCTAGCTGTGGATGTGGAAGTCTGAGCAGCTTTCCTTCCACTCCCAGCCATCTGTTATAAAACCTCATAAAGGACAGTTCTGCATCAGCAATTATTATTGATAAAAGTGTTCTGCCACAATCTTTATAACAGGATGTTTAATTTTGCCAGTCTGCAAGGTAACTTACGGTTTCACAAAGCTACTAACAGCAGTCTTGATTGCTCACCCCCCACATACTCCTTCCCTAATATGCAGTGTGCTCTGTGCCAGTGATCTCCCCTGAGTTTAAAACTGTTATCTGCTTTTTGGAGGGAGAGAGGAAAACCTGACCTCTTGCAGCATTTTACTAGGCAAGCCTTCAAGTCAGAGGGCACTAGCACAAATACCACAAAAATAAAATTAAGGAAAATAAAACAGAGGGGGGAAAAATCCACAACCCAAAACACAATAGAAACAATACTCTGTGTTCCTATTTTAAGTGCCTCTCTCAATGCTCTATGCATAGCAGCTAAAGGCAAGCTGGAAACCAGCCAGGTCCTGGCTGCCAGCAAAAATTTTGTCACCTCCTTTGAACATCTGAAGTATGTTTACCCAATAGATTTCATTAAATTACACTTCCATTAGGAAGCATACAATGTTGATACTCATCTCAAAGATAAAAGGGATCGCTAAGAGGCATGTCATCCTGCTCCCCAGCTGATTGCTATTTCTGGGCCAATCAAGGAAAGGAGCCAGAACAATACTTAGTTAAAAAAAATGCAGCATCTCCCCAAGGACTACATACTAAGAGACTGCAGCTCCATTATCAAAATGAGCATATCATTAATGACAATACACATACAGCACGTTATTTTAATACAACTCATACACAACAAACAAGCTGTATTTGGGTCATTAGCTGCATTTGTAAAGCAGTAGTTCCAAGGGTTAGAAACTCCTTACCGAGATAGGAAGTTTATAGGTTGGGAGTAAGGAGCTGGGGGTGGGGTGGGGGTGGTGGGGTAAGAAACAAATATTTTATATGATCCTAAAATACAGTGAATATAATAAAACTGTGCAGTTTGAAGTGTGGTAGCTAACAGAACAACAGGCTATTCAAACATAAGTTCCCATTTTAAAGTGAAGCAGAAGTAATTCAAAACACCAGGCACTGTTTTGCTAAGCATCTATGAGGGATAATGAAAGCAAAATGCCACCGATGCCATTTATGCTCCATGTATCACCTTTTAAAGCATTATTACAGCACAACTTAAAAAGAATGCAAAAAGTGACTCAAAGAGAATTTTACAAACATTAGCCCAAAAAAAACCCCAACAACAAAACCCTATAGAAAAAATCATAGTGATTGTGAGGCAAGACACGATGTGAGGGGAGGGAAGAACACAAGAGACTCAAACATACAAGTCCACTAGGATTGTTCAGCTGTAACCCTATGGTAGGCTGTGCCTTTCCTAGTGGAGAGGAGGAGGTATATTTGTCTCTAAGCATTGGTGTTAGATGTATGATGCTTACTGTGCTTCCTAATCTCCAATTCACATAACAAGAATAAAGGGGAAAGGATAAAACCAAAAACATGCTAATTAAACCCCACCATAATAGGAAAGGCCTGGGAGGGGTTAGCTCTTTCAGCCAAACTCTGCCCAGTCCTTTTACAGCAATCTGTGATTATTAATCTCTGAAAACACTCCTTCTTCAGTATTCTGCAATCCAGACTTCAGCCAATCTCTTTCAACGCGCAGAAAACCTTTTGGTTTAGCTATATTTGACATACCATATGAACTCCAATTATCCATCTTTTTTGCAGTTAATCATCTCACAATTACATTTCCTGCACTTATAAGCATCCAGCTGGGAACTGAGTTTTAATCTAGGAAATAAGACAAAAAAGGATTCAGGTTTCTAACAAATTACTTCTAATTAACCAGAACCTTTTCTAGTCATTCCAACCTAAAGACGCCTACAGCAAATGAAAGAATTTATTGTTTGCATTCCTAATGATATTTTAAAATTTCATTTCAATTTCCCCAATGAGTAACTTTCAGGAAATTCACTGCACTTACATCTACTTAAACAAACATTCTCTTAAGCAGGAAATGCACAGCAACAACCAAAAAAAAAACCAACCACGAAACCTAGGGGAAGAAAAAGAAAGCTGGTGTTACACCGAGCAGAAAAGCTGCTAAATAAAGCAAAAGAACCTGAATGCTAATTGATAGCAACTTCCAAATGCACACTGCAGCTTTGGTGCCCAGGCCCTGCCCAAGTAATGGTTTAGAAAGTGTTTGTTGGGTTTGTTGTGTGGGTGTTTTTTTCCCCCCATAAAAAACACTCCAAACAAATCACTTCTAGTGGTACAAGGCAGTAATTTATAGTCTGTTTAAAGGAAGTGGATTAAATGAAGCCACCTAGTTAGATAAGTCAGGGAACTAAGTCAATGGTGGCTAAACAGCACATGAAAGAGCTTTGTCCCACAACTTCCAGTGATTTCCCCAGGGAAGGATTTGGAGTAAGAGCCATGCAAAACATGCTTACTGCACGACTGAGAATTGTTTGGAATCGCAGGGAGGTAACACCAGGTGAGTACCAAATGTAAGAGTTTCATTTACATTAAGTCTTATTAATTTTATCCAAGTGTTTCAAGAAAGTCAATGCAACCATCTGACAGAATATGATCGCTGCAAAGCAAAGTATACCTTTCATGTTCTTTGGACAGTCAAATACCAGGGGATTTTCTGTCAACTATGCAGTATCACAGATGCACATCCCAAATCTGTCCATCTAACTAGCAGAAAGAAAACAATATACAGCTAAAAAAATGCTCATGAGAGCTACCTTTAAGAGCTACCTCCATCATGTGTATCAGTCTAACTGCAGAAATAGCTCTGCTCAAAAGGTTGGTGTTCGTTAATGTGCTACCAAAGTTTTCACAACACAAAACAGGACTGCACTAATTGGCTGACTGATTCAATACCAAGTTAAAAGTAGTTAATTATTCTAGAAAAGAGTTATTTTTAATATACCTGAAGCTTTCCAAAACTATTAAATTTTATATGCCTGCACCAAACTCCCATTACTTTGACTTTCATTAGCTACCTCTGCAGGCACTTTGAGAACACCAAAACCGCTGGTACGTTTTCGTTTCGACTTATAACAGAGGGCCAGTTGTTGACTATGGGCATCCTTTAACTCATTTACAACAAGGGAAAGAACCAACAAAACCAGTAATAACTTCCTCTACCAGCACTAAAATTTCACAAACTCTAATTCCTGCCACAACAGCAACAGCTTTAATTCTAACAGTCCAGCATCACAGACCAATTAACACCAACCTCCCCCTCCCAAACTGCAGCTTAACCTTTCTATTGGACACACAGAGTACAGCATGTCTGCCAAGGTGTGAGGAAAGAGTTGATGAGATTCACAGATACATCCTCAGCTATTACAAAGTGAATACTGAAACCACTCCCTCATTCGTGGAGCTGTGTGAAATACCATGAAGTATCTACCAACACTTCCAGTTGTGAAAAAGGAAGACTTGCACTAAACAGCAGCCAGAACACCACACAAAAGTTCATCTTAGTCATGAAATAGGTCAGCAAAAGACAAAGTCAACAGCCTGGGTGACACAAAATGGACAGTGTGAAAGTGATACGGTATGATACTATTGGAATGGGTTATCCAGGGAGGTGGTTGAGGCCCCGTCCCTGGAAGTGTTTAAGACCAGGCTGGATGAGGCTCTGGCCAGCCTGATCTAGTGTAGGGTGTCCCTGCCTATGGCAGGGGGTTGGAACTAGATCCTTGTGGTCCCTTCCAACCCTGACTGATACTATGATACTAAAGTGCATCAATTTTAAAGCTCCCCACAAGACTAAAAGGTGTAGTCAAGAAATATAATTCAGGCTACGACCTTCAGTAGGAAACCTTCTTGCAGCTATCAGGATCAAAATGGGCATTCCCATTCTGAAAGCAGTGCAAGACACTTGATAATTTCAATGCATGCTCTAAGTCACAACTACAAAATCCCACTAGAGGTCCTCCATGCGGGTACACAAAACACTCCCACATGGCTCACTCAGACACTAAACTATAGATGCACCTAGGGGTGTGATAGCAAAGCATTACTTGAGTAGAATAGAATAGAATAGAATAGAATAGAATAGAATAGAATAGAATAGAATAGAATTAAGCAGGTTGGAAAAGACCTTTGGGATCATCGAGTCCAACCTATCATCCAACACCATCCAATCAACTAAACCATGGCACCAAGCACCCCATCCAGGCTCTTCCTAAACACCTCCAGTGATGGCGACTCCACCACCACCCTGGGCAGCCCATTCTAATGGCAAATCACTCCTTCTGTGAAGAACTTCTTCCTAACATCCAGCCTAAACCTCCCCTGGTGCAGCTTGAGACTGTGTCCCCTTGTTCTTGTTTAGATCAAGTAGTTTGAAAAGTCCAAGCACAGGGAACTTACAGGTAACTTGGGACATCAGGCAGAGCTGCAATGCTTCCAATATAGGCAAGTTCAGGCCAGCATTTTATCCAGGGTTCAGCTGAGTAAGGATCACAGCTGGGCAGGGCCATGGGGAGCTGGAGAGCAACACACCATGGCATCCATGCAGCAGAGACCAGTGAGCCAAGGGCAAGCTGGGGAAGCTGCTCAAGGCTGTTAAAGCTCTCATGGCCCTGACCATCCAAAATCGGGCATAACTTTTGCAAGATCTGACATTAACTGCAGATTGCAGAGAATGCAGGGAAAAAAATGAGGCGGATAACACAGAGTAGATTTACATCACCATGGAGAAGACCAGGGTCACATCAGAAAAAATCTGCCTGAGAAGCAGCCCTGATCCAGGCTAAAGTCAAGGCCGTGTGTCTCTTGCTTCAATAAACTGCTGCAATATTTTAGAACAAGTTTTACTTGTTTACTGCCCTTGAGTCCCATTTGCACGCCCTGAATCCCTGGCAAGCCAGGAATGACTAGATGATACTGCAGAGATTCAGGAGGTACTAGGCAAAGAGGAAAAACAGCAAAGAATTAGAAGAAACACCCTCTCAGCTGTAGTCATTTAAGTAGGAACACCGCAGAGAAAAGCTCTTAAGTGCAAATCTTTCTTATTGCAGCGTTACTTTCAGTGGCACATGAAACGGCAATGATAACAGGCTCGAAAAAAACTTTGAAACTAAAGTTAAAAGATACATGTAACTTAAAACTAACATCTTTGCCTACACAGAAAGGTTAAATTGTGGGGTTGACATTTGCATTTGTTACGTTGTCAACGTTTCCTGCCTATCAGCCTATGTACAAACAATATCTAAAGATGTCATCTACATATTTATGCCAAAGGAGTTTATGAACAAGACCTGTCAGTATATTTTAACACCTCTCCAAAACGTCAGCTTTCATCAGGTATAAACACAACATGTTTAATTTATTAGTTTGGTTTAATATAAAAACTTGACAATCATATGTCACCATAACTATTGATAAGGTAAATAAGGACTACAGGGAGACGTCAAAAAGTTATTAAAATATTTTTCGGCTTCCTGAATCAAATTGGATGTATTGGCTTTCCTCTCTCAATAAGGGGCATCACACATTTTTCTTCATATGGCTGGTTTTGAAGGGATGTGCCCAATAGTATCATAGTATAATAGTATCAGTCAGGGTTGGAAGGGACCACAAGGATCATCTAGTTCCAACCCCCCTGCCATGGGCAGGGACACCCCACATGAGGCTCTGGCCAGCCTGATCTCATCCAGCCTGGGCTTAAACACCTCCAGGGACGGGGCTGCAACCACCCCCTGGATAACCCATTCCAGGGCTTCACCACTCTCATGGGGAAGAACTTCCTCCTCACATCTAGCCTGAATCTCCCCACCTCCAGCTTCATTCCATTCCCCCTAGTCCTATCACTACCTGATAGCCTGAGAAGTCCCTCCCCAGCCTTCCTGTAGCCCCCTTCAGATACTGGAAGGCCACAATGAGGTCACCTCGGAGCCTTCTCTTCTCCAGACTGAACAGCCCCAACTCCTTCAGTCTGTCCTCACAGGAGAGGTGCTCCAGCCCTCTGATCATCCTCGTGGCCCTTCTCTGGACACTTTCCAGCACCTCCAGATCCCTCTTGCAATAGGGGCTCCAGAACTGGAGGCAGTACTCCAGGTGGGGTCTCACCAGAGCTGAGTAGAGGGGGAGAATCACCTCCCTTGACCTGCTGGCCACACTTCTCCTGATGCAGCCCAGGATCTGATTGGCTTTCCGGGCTGCAAGTGCACACTGAGAGCTCATGTTGAGCTTCTCGTCCACCAGCACCCCCAAGTCTCTCTCCTCAGGGCTGCTCTCCAGCCAGTCACTGCCCAGCCTGGATTTGTGCCTGGGATTGCCTCGACCCAGATGCAGGACCCTGCCCTTGGTCTTGTTGAAGCTCATGAGGTTGGCTTGTGCCCATCTCTCCAGCCTGTCCAGGTCCCTCTGGATGGCATCCCTTCCTTCCAGCGTGTCTGCTGCACCACAGCTGTTGTTGGATTTTACAGACAGACTGTAATTCTTGGAGAATGTGGAATTAATTTTGGCTGGTTTGGGTAGGGAAAAAAAAAGGTGAACAAATGTGTGTTTATGGTTTTCTTGTTTGGTTGTGGTTTTGTTTTTTTTTAACATTAAACAAAGCCCCTTTTTTCCTACCCAAGCCTGCATAAAAGGTAAAATACAAGGCACAAGAAACTTTGACTACAACTCTGAAGTTGAGCAAAGCAATACATTGGTGTCCACTTTCTACAGAAGGTGCTAGATTCAACTTCCTCAAGATTGTTGCTGCTATCAAAGATCCACCTGCTTTGTTTATAATGTTAGGACAACCTAGTCTCATTTCTTTCTAGATACTTCCCCCCAAAATGCAAGAGAGGGCAGCACAGCCTCATTCCAAGAATTTCATCTCACCCTGCCACCACACAGCCATCTCATCTCTCATCAGCCAGCCATTGCAGCCAGATTGCAACAGCTTGCTCTACAGGGGGAAAAAAAAACCACTGTGCTTACCTGAATGCATGGAAATAGTTCAAATACTCCTGCCCAAGCTAAACCCAGGCCAAATTATAGACACTATCACAGAGGACTTTTAAAGGCTAGGGCAAAATAGAGAATACAGTGCTCATTGGACAGCATCTCTCCTTGCTGAGAGAGGCTTTTCATCAGCAAGTCCCACTCTACACCTCCACATGAAACATGGAGAAGTTGATACTAGCATTTTATACTAGGGGCAGTGAGTATGGCATGCCATGGCCTCTTCACTCTTCTGTAAAACTTACCTGGCAGGGATAAGGACAGTGATTTCCTAGAATCCACCGGCCATGCTGAATGTGCCCTCAAAGGCCTCATTTGGATTTCCTGTTGCTTAGATAACAGGAATTGGACCAAGTCTTGTAACTTTTGCATGAAGAATCACAAATTCAGAGAGTGCAGCTGGGGACTCAGATATGAAATGTCATGACTACCAGCCACTATTTTTTTTTGCTGACATAACAAATTTAATGCAGAAGATCTTGAAAGTTAAAGTAGTCCAAATTTACTAAGAACCAGATTTTGGGCTACAGAAACATGCAGTCAGGTTTCCTTCGTTTGAAATACGTTCTGAGAAGCAGAAAGGAAATTTCCAAGGGGCCTAAATCTTCCACAAAGGAAGGACCTTCTCAGGATCTCAGGTAGTGATAGGACTAGGGGGAATGGAATGAAGCTGGAAATAGGGAGATTCAGGTTGGATGTGAGGAGGAAGTTCTTCACCATGAGAGTGGTGAAGCCCTGGAATGGGTTGTCCAGGGAGGTGGTTGAGGCCCCGTCCCTGGAGGTGTTTAAGCCCAGGCTGGATGAGGCTCTGGCCAGCCTGATCTCGTGTGGGGTGTCCCTGCCCATGGCAGGGGGTTGGAACTAGATGATCCTTGTGGTCCCTTCCAACCCTGACTGATTCTATGATTCTATGACCTCAAAAGATAGTCTTGTCTCAAAGGATACATTTAACTACAAATGAACGAGAATCATTATGGAGTTTTTCCACTATTGTTTCTGCAGAGTACATGATTTCAGGTTTTATCACTGAGTGGATTTAGCCCATTTCGTAGACCAAACATCCTCATTTCAACACGGTTCAATGCCTTTTGAAACACTAATGCTTGGTTCAGAGCCTTATTTCTGGCTTTGGTGCACATCTGAAATGGAGTTTCCAGTTAATTTTCTTCACAAAGCAATCCTGTTCAGACTGGCATGCAGTAAGTAAGGAAAACCAGCAGATTCCCTTCAAAATCACAGCACTGCCAAAACAACCACCACCACTGTTACGTGAAGCCCCACATGGGAGAAAAGACCTCAGCTAAATAATTTCTTAAAACATCCAAATAGCTTACAAACTGGTCCCATATTATAAGGGAGCTGAGCAGATGACCTTAGCAACAGAGTACATTTAAGGTACAAACTGAAAGTGCAAACTTTTAAAGTTTGTCATAGAAAGAGAAGCAGGAAAAGTAAAGTAAAAAAGGGAGGGAGAGGAGCAATTTTTTCTTATGTTCATTCTAAAATTCATGCATTTCAAATCAAGACGTCTACAGGGCACAAGTACTGAGCCACCAATCTGCATCACTGAATGTGGGACATGTAGCTCATGAATGGAAAAGGGGGACCTTAATAACACCTTTGAAACTGACTCCAAGTATGGGTCAGAAGAAAGATGTAGCCCAGGTGCCTTCAACTGAAATAGAGATCTAACAAGAGGACAACATGACAGAAGGTGAGAAAAAGACAAAAGGAGCACTAAGGGCTTAAAAAGGCTGGGAAAGCGATTCAGGTTAGCAACCCCTAACTTAATCCTGACCTTTCTGTAACTTTTTACCTTGATTTAGGTGACTGAACTAACTTTGTGGGAAGCTTACACAACTGAACCACAGAATATGATTTCGCCTGAAGACTGAGCAAAAAGAAGAGAACACCATATAGTCATTTAGGGGTAGTGCTAACCTCGAATTACAAAACAATACAATACCACAGTCATTACACATCCAACCTTTCTTTTTTAATTGAAGAAGAAAATAATCCTAGAACTACATCTCAGCATTTTTAGTTTAACTCCCAATCACATTCAGCCTAGATAAATACTTCTCAGTCATTTTAAGGGTACTAGAAATTGTAACTGATAAAACCCTGTAATTTCAAAGACAGCTGCCAAGGGACCAATCTAGTATATTGACTCTAACCTATATTTCTTAACCCAGGAAAATCAAAATAATCTCAAGAAGCACATCAATGTAACAATTCAGTTCTTTGGGCAGTTCTGTTTACTTATTACTCACTATCACAGTGCTAAAGAACTGCACTCATGGGTGAGAAACCCTTTTGCGCCAGGCAAATAGAGATCCCTCTGTCCAAATATTTGCAGTTACATGTCCCAGTACCAACCATCATTATGGAAAGTTAGTTTTCACCTTTTGAAACAAAGTAATTTGCTTTTATATTAATGTCATCATTCTGTCTTAAATAAAACATTAAACACCACTTTTTTTTTCCCCCTGGCTGGTGATGCACCCTAGCAAAGGTTACAGTTGGATATAATAATGGCTTCAAGTCTCATATTCATGAATTAGTGGAAAGGAAGGTGCTGTCTTCATTATGCAGCAGGTTTTTCTATCTAAGATTCAAGTCAAGACCCACCAGACACAACACAAACCTTTTCTCTGACTTGTCAGAATTCACATTTGGGTCTTAGGTGAAGAGGTGCAAAGGCTGCAATTACAATTCAGTGTTTTCCAAAGCCCTACCAAACACGTCTCCATGCTAACCAGGAGGGTAAGCTGGCAAACACTCCCCTTCCTCATTCGTGTCTTAACTTGTCCGGAAAATAAACTAACTAACTAACTAAACAAACAAACTAAGGGCATGTTGGACAGCTGTGGGGATTCAGAAAGTAAACACAAATGCCAATCAATGGGAAACATCCAAAAGTCACACACACACATCTCAAATGCTTTCTTTTTATAGACCAAGCACCATACACTTAGTTATCCCAAACCTTTTTTCATTAAAACCATCAGAAATGGTTAACTGTTACTACAGCAGGACAAATTACTCTGTTCCACCGCTGATCCCAGAAACCACCTGCCATATTCCTCCTCACCCTCTGTTCTTGATATTTCTACTCTATTTTTCATTGATCAGCTCTTTTAGGAATAAAACCCCTGCAGTATTTATTAAATAGGGGGAAAGGCTTATTTTCTTAGCACTGGCACCCTAAAGGCAGTTTATTAGACGCGAACAAAAAGTTAAGGGAGGCGCTGCATTTGATCCACATATTTTAAATGTATTAAAGCATTAAATTGTCAAACATACAGAACCTTTGCAGGGGCTATTCCTCCTCAACTGAATAACAATGCCAGGCTTCAGCAGACTCTGTGGCCAAGAACCACTTTTTATTGTGGTTTGTACAGCAGCTTTAAGGGAAGCTGGCTGTACTTGGGGCTGGCTACTAAATGATTGCAGAATACAAATAAAAAGCTACCAAAGAAAAGGACAGAGATATTTCCATATGCTTCACATAGTAAAGAACATTACAAGAAGGGGGGGGGGGAAATCTTTCTAATACACTTCCAGCTGCATTTTGATTTTTGCTTTGTATCCCTTCCTCACTAAGCCTTAATCCAGAAATAAGACAAAATCTTCACTGCTGTAAAGTCCATCTCCTTTAACCTGTGAGAGCCAGTTTTAAAGAGCCATAAAGTTATTTTTCCTCTGTACTACCAGTCTGCTAAAAAGAACCAGCTTAGAGCACAAAAGAGAAGGGGTTTGTCAGAGAGAAAAACAGGCTGAGATTGTGTGGTTCAGTTATTAAACAGGATTTGTAAATATTAGCAACTTGTAAATATTTAAGATATTTTGTGTTTTTCAGGACACAAGGACATAAGGCTCTATCCACCACTGGAGATACCTGCATAAATACCTACTTGGGGCTGGCTACTAAATGATTGCAGAATACAAATAAAAAGCTACCAAAGAAAAGGACAGAGATATGTTCTTGGGTTAAACTTTAGGGGAAGGCACAAAAATGTGTCATTTGTACAAAACAAAAAAAACAATGAAAAAAAGACAGAATTTGCTGATTGAACGAATTTCTTCAAGAATTCCTGACACTATCAAATTAATACTAACACCTTAGCTCTTCACAAAGATTTTTCAATCCATTGGTGGGGGCATTTCTTGGAAGAAAAGCCAGAAACAGAATTTAACCACATTATGTTTCTAAATTCCAGTATTTCACTTTTGGAAACCTGACATCATAAAAACAAAACTATGCAAAACACGATACTTGCCAACTTCAATTTCATGTAAAACACAAGGAAGTTAACACACAACATCATTAAAGCAGCTAAGGAAAGCATCAGAAAGAAAGAGAGAATACATCCATCACTGTTTCTTCATTTGGCTTATTAACAAGTCCAGAATATATTTGCATTTACAGGAATTTTAAACTGGCACAGAAGAATTTTTACTATGCCAATACCATTACCATAAATTTATAGCCTGTCTCCTGCCATTCTGTGGCAAAGGTTTGCAGCAAAAAAACCCACAACAAGGTAACTACAATATTATTTGTATGAGCAGAATGTAATGAATGCTATTATTTGTAGTGTTTGGCAGCTGTTTGACAATCAGACATACAATATATTCAGTTATGCAGAGATACTTTTTCTAATGCTCTAATATTTGCCTATGATGCAATTGGAATTTCAACAAGCATTTACCATGTAGTGATCATATAAAAATTTCTCCTTGAATTCTGATGGAGAAAAATACCATGATGAAGCACAAGCTTCTTGAAGCTGGGTAGAAAAAGCTACCCTTAACAGCCATGCTTATATTTCAAGCTTCATTTCATAAAGGCAACAGAGCCCAGAATCTCAGAATTGTTAGGGTTGGAAGGGACCTCAAGGATCACCCAGTTCCAACCCCCAGAAAGGAGGAGAAACAAATAATCACAATAAAAGGCCATTAACTATTTGTTTGGCAAACTAATTTCTGACATGGGACAGTTAATCAGCAACCAATAAAAAGTTCACCCTTTACCAGACAGCAACTTCACCATCACGGAAAGCTATTTTTGGCCGTGGCAATTAGTCTCCTCCTGTCTCAAACACTAAATTCTATTTTTCACATTAATTTTTAAAACTGTGTGGCTTTAGCTTAAAATAAACTGTACATCAAAAGGATGGAAAATAAACAGCCAGGAACACAATTTGACGAATTGGATTTATTTAGTTTATTTAGCTAAACAGGGTCCATTGGATCTCTTTAATAGGCTGACAGTTGCACTGGGCTGGTTAATAAAACATTCAACACAGTATCTTCAGCCAATATAGAAATGCAAATCCCACCAGAAATATTTTATTCATGAAACAGTAATTTCAGTTACTACCAAAGCAAAAAAAAAAAAAGGGGGAAAAAAAAAAAGGGGGGTGGGGGGTGGGGTGGGGAAAGGAGGGGAGGGGGGGAAATAAAGGAAAAAAGGCTTGCTTGGCAAACAAACAGTGCCATCTAGTGCCATCCCCGGAACAAACAAAGCAAGAAACCTGAAAAGGGCTAGAATTAATCCTTCCAGTGTCAGACCGCTACTTGCTCCTTATTTTCTGCCTTATCAGTAGCTCATGTCTCTCCCTGTTTTGCAGTCAAACACAAATGAGCCTCACTCTAGCTGGAAGAAAAGGAAAGGGGGGCAAAAAGAAAGAAAGAAGAGTGATAACACGGGAAGGAACTGGAGAGTGCAGTGCTTCTCTGAAAAGCAAGCATGTTAAAATCATGGGGTTTTTTGCTCAGCTTGCCTGCTTTTTTTTTTCCCCTGGAAATCTTATGTTTCTAATTTATGATAGAAACCAAATCAGTCCTTTACTTTTACCAGTGCAGGTGAGCAAAACAACGAAGGGAGAGTGAGACACCCTCTATTCTGCTTTATTCATCATGGCATCCCACAGTTACGTTCCAACTGCACAACCTTTTTGACTGCTGCTATCAAAAGCAGGACAATGACAGCTTGATTCTTTTTGCATGACAGGTAGGGGAGTATCATTTAACTAAGCCAAGAAAGAAATCTCCAAGAAAGTGGGAAACATTAAAGCTTTCCTTTCTGTTCCTCAAAAAGCATCATTCACTTTCTCTATAAGCACACACTTAACTCAGCAGCTGGCTACGAGGAATTTTGAGTGGACATTACTTCCTCCACTATCTGCTAGAAGGAACAGCAAACAAATGTAATTCTACTTCTTTGAGAAGCAGAAATTTTAATGTAAGAAGAATCACATGGTAAACAGAGAAATTAAGTTCTCCACCTAGGAAAGGCTGATATGGGCTAGCATCCAGACATACCCAAGAACTGCCAGGTTAAAAAAAGGCAGAACTGATGTCACGCTGAATTTCTCTCACATTACAGAAGGATTTCATTCTGCCATAAACTTCGTGTGATACTGAAACATTTTTTGTGTGAAGGCAGACAGAAAGAGATTAACACACACTTTCTGCCTAAAATACCTGAAAACCAGTACTGAATAGATTCACATATAGTTTAGTCAGTATTACAGTATTACAGTACAGTATTACAGTATTACCAAGGTTGGAAGAGACCTTGAAGATCATCGAGTCCAACCTGTAACCACAAACCTCACGACTAGACCATGGCACCAAGTGCCACATCCAGTCCCCTCTTGAACGGGCGTGAATCATAAATGAGTTTCATTCACAGCCCCCAGCCAGACACAAGAGTTACCAGATTCACCAAATCACTTCCCAAAAGCACCTTCATTTGTAATCACTCAGCCAAGCCCAGTGCTCCACAAACTGCTTTTCCTTAAAATCATGTGTATCACCCCCACTGTAACAGTCATTGACTTGCAGAAAAACCTAAAGACAGTGTGCCACAAACCTCAACAGTCTTATCCCTAAGTGCTAATAGATGAGCAACATCTCTGGAGAGAAACACAGTGACTCTTCTATGAGTATCAAGGTGTAGTTGGCTGAGAGAATAATTTAGTTAAAGAATTCATTTTATGTACATTAAAAAATTGTTGTTTGCTTACCCAGCATATTATTGAGGCTTGACAGGGATCTGGGCAACCTGATCTAGTTGAGGATGCCTCTGCTTATTGCAGAGGGGATTGGACTAGGTGACCTTCAGAGGTCCCTTCCAAGCCAGACCATTCTATGATATTATCTCTTCACACACTGTGTTATGAGATGCATCTTCTTGGTCAAACATGGGAGGATTCTTTGTAAGCAGTTATCTACAGAATTGTAAAACCCAGGAGATAAGATGTGCTTTACTGGTCTGGCCTCTGTGGAATCTCAGTTAAGGCAATCACAACCACTTAAGTTAATTACAAATTAAGCATGTTAACTCCCATCTTTCACACTTTCCTCTAAGGAAATGCAAGTAATCGCTTGTAAATTCCACGGTGAAATAGATTTTCTCCCTTCTTCATACTTCCACACAAAGCTAGAAAACAATTTTTCTTAAGATATGCATAAATTAGGGCAAGCTTTCTACAGGGGATCTAAGTTATATAACCTCATTATCTTCGATAAAAAATTCATTGAGCATTAGAAGAAACTTTCAAAAAACCAACAAAGCTTCTTTCCTGTATTGCTTTCCCCCCACTTAAAATAGCAGTGATATAAATAAAGGCCTTGCAAAATGTCAAATGCCTCCACCTTCTTCCACCACAAATCTGCCAAAGTGGGGACACAAGTGAAAACAAACTGAAAAGAATGTGGAATTTGCCCCTATAGAAAAGAGGGTAGCTTAACATTCAGCAGCAGGCAAGCAAGTAAACATCATATCAGAAGTTATTAGAAAAGGTGCAGAGATAAAAAAAAAAAAGGCAATGCCTCTGTATTGAGCTGTTTGAGTACAGTGTAGAGGACTGATTACTTATCGCAAGAAGGTGACAATATCTGTAAAACTGGCACAGTGGAGGAACTTCAGTTCACAAAACAACTTCTCCAAACGGTATTGTCAAAGTCCACAGTCAGATATTTCAAGTTCTTTCTGATTCTGAAAGTTCCAAATTTGCCCAAAAGATCGGGTTTTCACTACAGGCAGACGTGCGTGCCCGGCCATGCAGGGGGCAGGCGTAAGCATGGCGTGGTGGGGCAACTGTTTTCAGTAACATCCTTGGGATTAAAGTATGAAGACACACACATCTGCCCCACACATAGTTTATGGGTTTGCATCATAGAATCATAGAATTGCTAGGGTTGAAAGGCACCTCAAGGATCATCTAGTTCCAACCCCCCTACCATGGGCAGGGACACATCACACTAGAGCAGGTTGCGCAGAGCCACATCCAGACTGGCCTTAAAAACCTCCAGGGATGAGGCTTCTACCACCTCCCTAGGCAATCTGTTCCAGCATCTCACCACCCTCATGGGGAAGAAATTCTTCCTAACATCCAACATGAATCTACCCATTTCTATTTTTGCTCCATTCCCCCTAGTCCTATCATTACCTGACACCCCAAAAGCTTTCTTGTAAGCCCCCTTAAGATACTGAAAGGCCACAATTAGGTCTCCTCAGAGCCGCCTTTTCTCCAGGCTGAAAAGTCCCAACTCTCTCAGTCTGTCCTCATAGCAGAGATGCTCCAGCCCTCTAATCATCCTTGTAGCCCTTCTCTGGACATGCTCCAGCACATCCAGATCCTTCCTGTAGTAGGGGCTCCAGAACTGGACACAGTACTCCAGGTGGGGTCTCACCAGAGCAGAGTAGAGGGGGGAAATCACCTCCCTCTATTGTAACAATAAAGCAATACTGTTTCACTTTATAAAACAAAATAATCCTGCAGCAACAGCTGAGTCTTTAAACTTTTAGCTCCAAGTGGAAAGCAAGGGAAGACTCTAGCCATAAAGGTACAGGCCACTAGCTTGACAAATGTCATTATTTATGCTTATAGTCAAGTATATTTGTCTGGGTAGGTGACTAAACCTGAAATGAGGTTAGCAGTATTTACAAAAGGCAACTAGAATATAACTGACTCAGCTGTAATAGTTGTTCAGGTGAGCTTTTGGATGCAGGTGGTACTTCGGAGTCAAAAGAGCTTACTTTATCAAATCCCCTTGCTTATCTCCTTAAATGTTTTTAGAGCTTAACAGCAGCTGCCATTTTAACAATGATCTTAAACAGAACCTGCAGAAGGTATGAAATGTGAGTATGTATCTCAGCCACTGACTGAACTAAAGCTATTGTTCCTGCCAAAAATGTTTAAATGTTTAGTCAAGTTTTGTGTAATGTACCCGTCTAGACATCTGACTTCTCACCCTTGGTGGTTTTGTTTGCATTTAAGTTGAAAGTCAGAATAACCAAAATAAGTGCCAGTTTTGAGCTTTTCAAAGGAATGAATACTGCCTCTTGAATTGATAACAAATGGCACCTATACAATTAGCCTCTGCTGCCGTGCCCGAATAGGAACAGTTCCTATACCTCCACTTTTATTTGATGGCTATTTATCTCGTTGAATATACCCATACCACTTATAGCCAGACTGTGTAGTACTCACTTTTGTCATAGAGGTACTACTGTGTAATATGGACATCTTGAATTTTTCTCTTTCCCCACCTTGAGCCAGTACATGGAATCCTTGGGGTGAATACAAATGCTAGCAGCAAGCCAACACATTTCCTGTAGTTGCAGCTTCACATGAGCTAGGCTAGATTCAGGTCAAAGTATGTTTATAAATTCTGGAAAACCTTTTACCACTGCGTATCACAAGTTCCATAGCATTTTCAGTTAACAAATAGATTAAAAAAAAAGGTTTTATTTGAAAAAAAATGCTTACAGTCCATGTTCTTAAAAGACTACGATAAAATACAAGGGTTTTTTCACACTCAGAACTGAATTCAAACAGGAAGTCACCAGGGATATTCTACAACGGAAACAGCCAAAAAAAAAATATTTACAAGCTTAAGCCATGTAACGGTGCATTGGTAAGTGCAGGGGGAGGGAAAATAGCTGCTTATTAGAAGATTGGTATAAGTTTCCAAAAGTCTTTGGCACAAGGACGTGGTCTGCAACTCCACTTCGAGCCACAAGAGGGAGCCATTACCACAGTCTCGGTAACCCACCAAGCCTGGTCAGTGCAGGAGTCCCAGAACCCACTACAGCGTTCACGACCTAATTCCTCCTCCAGAAATACAGTACTGATAGATATTCTTGAAAAGAAAATAATAAATCCATGATTTACGTCCGCAAGTTAAAAAATAAACTATAAAGTTGCAAAGTTTTGTTGCGGTTTGATACATTTATCACACCCAGAAAGCAAGGCTGAACTTAGCCTTTTGAGGTGTGCACAGCTTTTTGCCAAGCAGCACTCGATGCTTGCCCCATTCCTACATTTGGTCCCTGGTACCTGCTCCCCATGGAAGACTGTACAGCACTGAGGCAAGCATCAGAAACCACTGCTGCCTTAAGCTGAGAGGCAATGCTTGCTTTGCTAATTTTCCCTATCCACATTCACAGTGCTAAGCTGTGTGAGTGTCTTTAATGACAAAATTGAACCTTTTTAATTTTTTGTTACCACTGTTCCTCTCTATGAGGGAGGTCCAGGATGGAGCAAGGTGGCTTTTTCCTCCTCTGATACGGTTTAATGCAATTAGTGGGTTACCCTTGTGCAATATACTGTGCATGGGGGAGATGTCATTGTCTTCATGCACACCTCTGGACTGCAGAGCACTAATAACTACAGGCATGACTCTAATTAGCAAGGACTAGCAATTAGTGAATATAATGCAATTTGCATTGATTACAAAGCCTTCTTTGGAGGAACTTTTCAAGGTACAGCTCAGCTCAGCTTAAAATTTTGTATTTTTCTGCATCTATTTCTGGCATAGAAAACAAACACTATATTAAGATACCGCAGCATGTAGCAAATAACACTAAAGTGATAGTGTTTTGTCATTATTACACATCCTGGCTAAGATCAAATAAGCTCACCAATTAGATATTACATGTCACAAATAAACCTTAATGTTGTCCAGCCTGCAAGTAAAGAGTGGACCAACCACATTCCTTGTTTCCGTCTCCTAACTTTTAACTATGCTGCTGTGCTGCTGTTTTCCATAACTGCTTGGTTGAGGGCAAATTTTCCAGCTGCTATAAGGCATACAAATAACCACAAGATCAAAATTCATGTTCAATATGATGAATATGAAAGATAAATGCCAGTGCTGGTTCTGCATTCACTTTATGTCTGAGATGCAGAACATCACGAAAAAGACTTTATACTGAGGTGTATAATGTTTTGCAATTCATTTCACAGACATGATTTATCCTTATTGATGGTCTGGATGAGGGCATTGAGTCCATCATCAGTAAATTTGCAGACGACACCAAGCTGGGGCAGGAGTTGATCTGCTGGAGGGCAGAGAGGCTTTGCAGAGGGACCTCGACAGGCTGGACAGATGGGCAGAGTCCAAGGGCAGGAGATTGAACACAGCCAAGTGCCGGGTTCTGCACAGCAACCCCAGGCAGTGCTACAGGCTGGGGTCAGAGGGGCTGGAGAACGGCCAGGCAAAGAGGGACCTGGGGGTGCTGGTTGATGGGAGGCTGAACATGAGCCTGCAGTGTGCCCAGGCAGCCAAGAGGGCCAATGGCATCCTGGCCTGCATCAGGAACGGAGTGGCCAGCAGAAGCAGGGAGGTCATTCTGCCCCTGTACACTGCACTGGTTAGGCCACACCTTGAGTACTGTGTCCAGTTCTGGGCCCCTCAGTTTAGGAAGGATGTTGACTTGCTGGAGCGTGTCCAGAGGAGGGCAACAAAGCTGGTGAGGGGTTTGGAACACAAGCCCTATGAGGAAAGGCTGAGGGAGCTGGGGTTGCTTAGCCTGGAGGAGACTGAGGGGTGACCTTCTTGCTCTCTACAACTACCTGAAGGGAGGTTGTGGACAGACGGAGGTTGGTCTCTTCTCCCAGGCAGCCAGCATCAGAACAAGAGGACACAGTCTCAGGCTGTGCCAGGGGAGGTTTAGGCTGGATGTTAGGAAGAAGTTCTCTACAGAGAGAGTGATTGCCCATTGGAATGGTCTGCCCAGGGAGGTGGTGGAGTCACCATCATTGGCGGTGTTCAGGAGGAGACTTGATGGGGTGCTTGGTGCCATGGGTTAGTTGTTTAGGTGGGTTGGATTGGTTGATAGGTTGGACGTGATGATCTTGAAGGTCTCTTCCAACCTGGTGTATTGTATTGTATTGTATGATTTCTTTCAAATGAAACACACACTTCAAGATGATTGAGAAATGTCCTCTGCTCAGTGCCCATGCTACCTCACATGGGAAAAAAGCCAAGCAAGGCCAAGGATGCAGCTGAGATTCCAACTCCATTTATTAAAATACACACTTAAATTTGCAAGCTCACATCTGCATGCCTTTTGGAAGAGCCAAGAATTCTGAGCAACAAATTTGCAAGCTGATCATAACCCAAAATTGCTATGATTTCCAGCTAGAAATCTCCCTTCATCTAAAAAAGACAATTTATTTTAAAAGTACTTATATCTGCTCTCCCTAAAGTTCTGCTAAACCTCCTGTATAAACTCACAACTCACTAAGGACAATTACGGAATCAACCAGGCTGGGAAAGACCTCAGAGATCATCAAGTCTAACTTATTACCTAATGCCTAACACCTCATGACAACTAAACCATGGCTCCAAGTGCCACGTCCAATCCTCTTTTGAACACATCCGGGGCGGTGACTTCACCACCTCCCTGGGCAGTACATTCCAATGGCAAATTACTCCTGTGTAGAACTTTCTCCTCACCTCCAGCCTAAACTTCCCCTGGCACAGCTTGAGACTGTGTCCTCTTGTTCTGGTGCTGGTTGCCTGGGAGAAGAGACCAACCCCCACCTGGCTACAACCTCCCTTCAGGTAGTTGTAGAGAGCAATAAGGTCTCCCCTGAGCCGCCTCCTCACCAGGCTAAACCACACCAGCTCCCTCAGCCTTTCCTCATAGGGCTTGTGCTCCAAACCTCTCACCAGCCTTGTTGCCCTTCAATATTCAAGCAGAACACTCAAAAGCACTTCCATTTCACCAAATATATTCAACTTTCCACCCTCAGCAGCCCTGCATCTTACCGCGTCAAAATAACATTTCCATTCCTTTCACCTCTTCCCTCTGTAAACACACAACTGAAATATTTGTTATGTAGCTTCCACCAAACTGTATTTAACTAGAGAATAACAAAAAAGATTCTCAAAACCTCACATTCAAACTTAGAAACACTTCAGTACCTAGAAAATGGAATTATGTAGGGAATGCAATTGTAACAACACTACTTTCTATATAACTGAGATTTTTCCCAGAAAAGCTGTTTTCTTTCTTTTCTCCATCCTTCACTTTCTTTCCTTGATTTCCTGCTGACTGCCATCCTTGGCTTTTGGACTTTTGGGTTTTTTGCATTATTCTGACTTGTTCTTTCCTCTTTCCCATGCTGTCACTCATTCACTCCGAGCACACACTCGCATTCGTTCATCACGCAACTCCTTGTGCTCCGATGCATTTCTTCCACAGAGGTTCATTTCTCCTCTTCCACAAACACTGTCAGTTCTGAAGTCTCCCATTTCCTTTGTCCCTGGGAATATGGAAGTACCAATTCCCCCCATTTGCCTACCTGCGCTGAGGGCAAATTCTCCCACATCTGAGAAGATAAACAGCATTCACTACTGGTGCAGAAAGTGCTCTCTCTAGGAAAGCACCGTTTAGCCAGCAGGCCCATACATACTTCCTTCAGGGGAACAGCATGAGCTTGTCTGAACATTCTGATGTGAGCCTTTTTATCCTAAGATTCCTCAAACTTCACAAAATTGCAACCACCTTCTAACATACATTTTGGTGTGTGTGACTCCTCAACTTGGCAGAAGCACAGAGGAGTGACAGTCAGCTGGATTTCCTGGCTGCAGGTATAAACATTGACTCCACTCCCCTGAAGGAATAAACTGCTGCCAGCAACCCAAGAAAATGCACAGCTCCTCAATGAATGGAAAATACTGCCACTAGTTATTTCTTTCTCCCTACCCTGGAGGAACTGAGCTGCTGCCAATTAACACAGCATTTTCTTACACTCTGCAATTCCTTTGAACTTTTGGAGGATTTTAGAGGAAATCATTCTGTCTCTATGTAAATCTATTCAGTACAAATCCCAGCCACAAAAAAAAAAAGGACTGATAACTGTGGCAGAAGCCCCTAGATAAGGGAATCTTGTTAGTTTGCATCCATTACTTGAAAAAAATGTAGTCTTTATAAGCAATTTGTACATGAGCCAAGAAGAATCTAAGTGCAATGGAAAAGAAATCACAGGGATGAAGAAATTAAACGCACATGAGAAAAACTACATAAAAACAATTCCATGGATTGGAGACTATATTGCTTTTCATGTTGCTGCCCACATTACTACAAGTTGTCTTACACAAACCATTATTTTCCACTTAGAGTGTACCTACATAATAACTCAAGTATCGATTTTGGTGTTCCAGCAGTCATTCCTTAGAATAGGATTAAAAGCTGAGTACTTTGCCTGAACACTCACAATGTTTCGTGGCACAGAAACAATTCGGATCCAGGACAAAGGGGCACAAGGTTAGCAATCTGAATACCGGCATGAGACTACTTATCATGGGCAGAGTCCAAGGGCAGGAGATTGAACACATCCAAGTGCCGGGTTCTGCACACTGGCCACAACAACCCCAGGCAGTGCTACAGGCTGGGGTCAGAATGGCTGAGAGCGGCCAGGCAGAGAGGGACCTGGGGGTACTGGTTGATGGGAGGCTGAACATGAGCCTGCAGTGTGCCCAGGCAGCCAAGAGGGCCAAAGGCATCCTGGCCTGCATCAGGAACAGGGTGGCCAGCAGAAGCAGGGAGGTCATTCTGCCCCTGTACACTGCACTGGTTAGGCCACAACTTGAGTCCTGTGTTCAGTTCTGGGCCCCTCAGTTTAGGAAGGATGTTGACTTGTTGGAGCGTGTCCAGAGAAGGGCAACAAGGTTGGTGAGGGGTTTGGAACACAAGCCCTATGAGGAGAGGCTGAGGGAGCTGGGGTTGCTTAGCCTGGAGAAGAGGAGACTCAGGGGTGACCTTCTTGCTCTCTACAACTACCTGAAGGGAGGTTGTAGACAGGCAGAGGTTGGTCTCTTCTCCCAGGCAGCCAGCACCAGAACAAGAGGACACAGTCTCAAGCTGCACCAGTGGAGGTTTAGGCTGGAGGTTAGGAAGAAGTTCTATACAGATAGAGTGATTGCCCATTGGAATGGTCTGCCTGGGGAGGTGGTGGAGTCACCTTCATTGGAGGTGTTCAGGAGGAGACTTGATGGGGTGCTTGGTGCCATGGTTTAGTTGATTAGATGGTGTTGGATGATAGGTTGGACATGATGATCTTGAAGGTCTCTTCCAACCTGGTCTATTCTATGCTATGCTACAACAAAAACAAAAGCTCCTCCTCCTCAGTTTGGTTTTAATCTGTCCATAAATACAGCAAGATACAGCAGAACTCATCCCTCATGCTAGTCAAAAATACTCTCTCAGCTGATTGAATAACTGAATTATGTATCTTTTAAATCCTCAGAGATGCCTTCTTTATAAAAATGCATTAAAAACTCACGAAATCAGCTTCAAGTTTGCCCATTTCTTGTTTGTAGCTTCTCATTCGACTGCTGTACATTCCTCGGCTTTGAGGCGGGATCTCTCGAACTTCAAGTTCCATCTGCTCAAGCTAGCAAGCAAAAATAAAGAGGAGAGATGTAAACCAAAAAGGTGACTGAAGCAAGGATGAATTTACCTCAGTTGTTCACAAACAGTTATCAAGAAAAACATTTGTTCTGCAATATATAAACAATTTACCAAAGTCTTTCCACAGCCTTCAACGTAAAAAATATTAGTGACACAAAAACCCCAGGAATTATTCTGGTCAAACACATTTCAATTCCAATAGTGATGAATACATTTTGTTACAAGAAAATAGTAAAACTGAGGTTAAATAACTTCCTGCAAATGAGTGTAGCTCAAAAAAAAGTCTCTCTCCATCTAGTTGTATCACAGTATCACTAAGGTTGGAAGAGACCCCGAAGATCATCAAGTCCAACCTGTCACCACACACCCCATGACTAGACCATGGCACCAAGAGCCATGTCCAATCCCCTCTTGAACACCTCCAGAGACGGCGACTCCACCACCTCCCCGGGCAGCCCATTCCAATGGCGAACAACTCTCTTGGTGAAGAACTTTCTCCTCACCTCCAGCCTAAACTTCCCCTGGCGCAGCTTGAGACTGTGTCCCCTTGTTCTGGTGCTGGTTGCTAGAGAGAAGAGGCCAACCCCTTCCTGGCTACAACCACCTTTCAGGTAGCTGTAGAGAGCAATGAGGTTGCCCCTGAGCCTCCTCTTCTCCAGGCTAAGCAACCCCAGCTCCCTCAGCCTCTCCTCACAGGGCTTGTGCTCAAGGCCTCTCCCCAGCCTTGTTGCCCTTCTCTGGACACGTTCAAGTGTCTCGATGTCCTTCTTAAACTGAGGGGCCCAGAACTGGACACAGGACTCAAGGTGTGGCCTAACCAATGCAGAGTACAGGGGCACAATGACCTCCCTGCTCCTGCTGGCCAACACATTGTATTGTATGATTTTGGAAACCCTTAGCTGAAAAGGGTATTTTATATACACACACGTGTGTGTGTGTATACATTAAAACTATATATGTATGTGTATATAGCTGTATATGTATGCACCTCTGTGTGTGTCTATATATACATGCAGTGTATATAAACCTGAAGTAATTGCCTAAAGGTACATCCCATGTCTGTAGAGAGATACAGGAAACAGCTGATTTTCTGGGTTTAATGACAACACTATTCAAAAACTTGTATGCAGTCAAATGCATTAATAGGTCAGAGATAGAACGTGTCTTTCAAAAGCTTCATCTATTTATTCTCGTCATGTAGAATACTGAGGGGTCTGAAAGGCAAGGATATGGCACAGAGGTACAGAAAATCAAAAGGAGTTATAAACCAGGGCTGAGCTGCCTGCTAATTAACTGCCCACTGGGTCACGAAGCCTCCTCTACATGGTGCTGTCTGTTTGGGAATTCTGTTTTGCACAGCTGAAGAATCCCTTCCCTGCCTCTTAAAATCTTTCCCACTTAAAAAGGATAAAAGAATACCTCTCCTTGGTTGCTGTAGGCACCTGAAACAATATTTACTCACCTCCTACTGATCTCAGTTGAGCACTATGGCATCGGAATAGAAATACCTTTCAATTAGGGTCCCAAGCTACTGGTTAGAGGTCTTCACAAGGGACAGCTACAGTTTATTCCTCTGTAATAGCTTGTTTACACTCTGAAATTTCACCCTCATAGGAAAAGCATCTGAATTTAATCAATGGAATTGCCACATCCCCCAAAGTCATTCCACCTCATCTATTCTGATTATACAAAATTACATTCAATAATAAATTGTAAAGCAGACTTTAATTAAATAGCCAGTAATGAAATGAAACATACAAAGCAGTTTCTAATTCTACTCAGTTCTTTGGCTCAGGCTTAACTTTCCAAAGGGGTATTTTAAATTAAACTGATAGCTGGACTTAATGGCTTCTTTCTTATCAATTTCATCTCAATATATTTGATCTCAAAAGTTCTATAAACATAGGAAACAATCCTCTCATACACATACATAATTATATGTGCAAAATTGGGAGATCTTAAGTCTCCGTTCTTATCTAGCATAGAAAAATGAAACTCCCTCCCAAGTGAATGCTGAAAATCACAGTCTGTGAAATCCAAAATGTGCATTCTAAAAAGTCAGTATCAGATGGTGTAAGGTCCAGGGGAAAATGATGAAGCATGAATACTTAGGCTGACCAATGTTTTAAATTCTCTCTTTTTTCCATCACAAGATTAAATGGGCACACTTTGTGGCTGAGCTGACAAATTTCCATGCAAAGTCATGCAGAAAATAGTGGTCCAAGCAGCTAGGAACCTAAATGAAACCTAATTTCACACATCTCCCCTTTCAGGCCTCATGTTAATCGGTCATAAAATCATATTTTTCATACACAAGCAAAAACAGAGCCAAATTCTACTTAAAACTGAACCTGGCACTGAAACCTTTCTTCAGAAAACTTAGAAGCTCAAACTTCTGTTACTGCTGTGCTCAAACCTGCCACCACTGTGGTAAAGCTGAGCTGTTTGGCAGGTAACTCTTGCCCAAATGCATAAACCAAGCACCATTGTTGAAGCTCCTTAAGGGTTTAATCTAACAATACTCAGCACACTTCCAGCACAGAATACAGCATAAAGCAGAGCAGCCACTGCTACTTCAATTCAAAAATTGAAGGTAAGCTAGTACTGCTGATGTTGTTCCCTGACACACTCAAGTAAGACTCTCTCTCCTTGAGGAACTTTTCCATGTGAAATTCTTCTGGGCAGTTGCTGGCATTTTGTGAATTTTCACTTTTATTCTGATTTTAAAGTCCAGGAATTAAAACAGAGATCTGTACTAAAACAAAACAAAACAAACCCACAAACAGCAAACCAAACCCAAACCCAAACAACCAAGGAAAAAAAACCCCAAACCCAAACAACCAAGGAAAAAAAACCCCAAACCCAAACAACCAAGGAAAAAAAACCCCCAAACCCAAACAACCAAGGAAAAAAAAACCCCAAACCCAAACAACCAAGGAAAAAAAAACCCAAACCCAAACAACCAAGGAAAAAAAAACCCAAACCCAAACAACCAAGGAAAAAAAAACCCAAACCCAAACAACCAAGGAAAAAAAAACCCCAAACCCAAACAACCAAGGAAAAAAAAAAACCCAAACCCAAACAACCAAGGAAAAAAAACCCCAAACCCAAACAACCAAGGAAAAAAAACCCCAAACCCAAACAACCAAGGAAAAAAACAACCTACCAAACACAAACAACCAAGGGAAAAAAAACCCCACCAAACACAAACAACCAAGGGAAAAAAAACCCCACCAAACACAAACCCCACCAAACACCCCAAACCCCACAAAACCCCCCAAACCCAACCACAAACCCCACAAAAAAGCCCAAACCCAACCAAACACAAACCCCACCAAACAAACACCCCAAACCCCACCAAACACCCCAAACCCCACCAAACACCCCAAACCCCACCAAACACCCCAAACCCCACCAAACCCCACCAAACACCCCCAAACCCCACAAACAACCCAAAACTCAACCAAACACAAACCCCACAAAAAACCCCAAACCCCAACCAAACCCAAACCCCAACCAAACCCAAACCCCAACCAAACCCAAACCCCAACCAAACCCAAACCCCAACCAAACCCAAAACCCTGCACCAAGAGAAAGGGTCTAAGCAACAATCACTTAGCACCTACATCACTAAATATGTTGCATTATCAGAAAGTGTCTAGACAAAACTAACCCAGCATTTACAATACAGCAATTTCGTTACATGTCCCTCAAAACACATGAGGCAAACAACACACCAGAAGTGTTTCTTCTTAAAAGTAGAATTTCACCCCAAAACGCCAATTTCAGCTCGTCTAGCCCATGCTAAATGTTATGCTCAAAGGATTTTTCTGCTCTCACAACATTCACCCTTCTCAAAAACCTGGTAAAAATAACGTTCAGATACTCCACGTGGGATGCACGATGCCAGGACTTCTGTCCAGAGGGCTCTCACCCAGCAGCTCTGGCTTGAAAAGGCAGCCTGGGAGCCTGAAAGTTTTGGTGTCAGTTCTGTACACTGATCAACTCAGTTGCACCAATGATTTTACCCAAACAAAGCAGACAGTGTTTTAAAAACAATGGTTAATCAAGGTAAATTAATTATCTCTACAATGATATTTGTAAGATTTGACAGTGCAATTTCCTAGCCAAGGAGGAAATGAAACCATATCAGCTAATACCAGCTTTTACTGCTCAGGACAATGAAACAAATTTGATACCATGAAAACTATTAGTAGCATTGGATTAGATTTATTTTGATTTTTCTATTGTAGCCTTTCATTTACAAGAGGATCTTTTTAATCAGGTTTGTTATTAGGAGGTTTGCTCAAATTGATTTCTAAGCCCAAGCCTTGACATTAATCACAAGCACATTAAGTAATTGTTTAAAGTCAGTAATTGAGTTAAGCACCTGTCTAGCAGCATTAGCAACAAGATTCAAAAGTGTGAAAGAAAAGCCATGAAAACCATCATTAGGATAAATATACAGATAGAGGATTTACCTTTTATAGTAAATACAAATTCAGATGACCTTTTTCCAACATAAGGAGAGAAGTAATGAGCCATTAGCACAATTTCTGCTCCTTCCAGCCTCACTTTGAGTAGAAAACCAAATCTGAATGTTTTTTTTCATCAGACCGCCCATGCTGTAATCTCCCCGGGCCACTATGCTGCTTTGCCATGACAAGTTGTAGCAAAAAGAACACAAAAAACGTTTCTAGATTTTTACTTTCTTTCAGCTGTTTGAATATGAGAGTGCCCCAAAGGCCTACATATATCTCAGAACAGCCTTTTGAGATGGGACAGTAATTTTGCCATGTTTTTCACTGAGAACACCAGATTAGACAGAGCAGGTATCCTGCCATCCTCACAGGCAAAACCTGCAGGGAGTCATCCCAAAATCCAGCTTACCTGGATGCTACTCCAATGTTCTGGTCTACAAGACTAATTCAGTTCTTAAACAAAGAGCACCTGGTCTTTTCTTTCTGTGCCACTTAAAAAAAGTGAATCTCAATGTTACTGTTTAGATAGTAATCAAATAACTGATTCAAGCTGCTCAATTCAGGCTAGGAGAACAAATTTCCTTTCCACACCCTAAAAAATCATATTATGATTCTGACACTAGATAAACCAAACTCACTTGCAAGCCATAAACAGAAGCATCTTGAGGCAAGGAACTATTGGTCATGTGGGAAAAAGTCACTATCAGCTGTCACTGACACCTTTGTGCAGCCACTCCTCTAAAATCACAGACTCACAGAAACACTCAGGTTGGAAAAGAACCTCAGGATCACCGAGTCCAACCAATAACCCTACTCTACAAAATTCACCCCTAAACCATATCCCCAAGCACCACATCCAAACAACCCTTAAACACATCCAGAGTTGGCTACTCAACCACCTCCCTGAGCAGCGCATTCCAGTGCCTGACCACTCTTGCTGTGATTTCCGCCCCCCCCCAATGTTGAGTCTAAAACTACCCAGTCATAGCTTGAAGCCATTCCCTCTTGTTTTATCACCTGTGAGAAGAGACCAGCACCAGCCCCTCCACAATGTTCTTTCAGGCAGTTGTAGATAGCAACGAGGTCTCCCGTCAGCTTCCTCTTTTTCAAACCAAACAGCTCCACCTCCTTCAGTTTCTCTTCATAAGATTTACTCTCCAGGCCCTTCCCCAGCTTCATTGCCCCTCCTCTGCACTGGCTCCAGCACCTCCACATCTCCCTTGTATTGAGGTGCCCAAGACTGGACACAATACTCAAGTTGTGGCCTCACCAGAGCTGAGCACAAGGGGACAATCACCTCCCTGCTCCTACTGGACACGGCATTTCGGCTACAAGCCAGGATGACATTTATGTTCTTGGCCACCTGGGCACACTGCTTGCTTATATTCAGTTGCTTGTCAATTAGAACCCCCAGGTCCCTCTCTGCCAGACAGCTTTCCAGCCACATTTCCCCAAGCCCGTAGCATTGCTTGGGGGGGTTGCGACCCAAGGGCAGGACCCGAGAGTCGGTCCAACAACTCCTCTACTTTCACATTCTACCCAGATGCTGGACATGACAGACTATAATGAGAACAAATGAAAATTAAAAGATAATGCAGCCAAAGCTTTCTTCTGTCAGTGTGGACCTCTACCTAATGCTTGGTTTACATATATACTCTCCTCAGATCAGTTCCCCACACTACCATCACCCCCTTGATCTCAAACAAATAAACACCTTTATGCCTCACATGCTAAAAGAGAACAAAACATCTACTGCTCTGTGAGACAATCAGACAGATTAAACCAGATGCATGTGTCTCACAAGAACAAAACAAACAGGCCAGGTGTGTAAATATTTAATTAAAATCCTAAATTAAAAGAGCTAAATCCACACCTCAAAGCCTCTAGCAGGCTTAACAGCAGTAATAACAAACACTACTTACAGCAACAATACAAACCTTAAATCACTTAGCACAAGATTACAAAATTATATACTTGAGTATTTCATATCCTCAAATAAGAGGTATTAAAAAAAATAAGTTCACTTCCTAATATAGTGTTGTGGAGCATTTTTAGAGCACCATGTGTATTAGATGTTACCACTCACGACCCCATTATTTTCCCCTAGGAATTTCTAGTTAACATATGAAAAGCCGGAACCTACCAGTTCCCTGGCCTCTTCGAGCTGTTTCTCAACATTTGCAACCATCTGCTTCTTCTCATCTGAAAAAGAATTGTGAAAACACCAAGACAATTACACTCTTGCCATGAAAGAAAGGAAAAAAAAAAAAAAAAAAAGAGTTCCAGAAGCCTCTATAGATCAGTTAAAACGGACTCAAGGAATTTATTGTGTGACATCATCACACACTAAAACCAACCAACCAACTAAACAAACAAACAAACAAACAAACAAAAAAAGAGACTGGAAATTCCTTGAAGTCTTCTGCTTTGTTATGCAGCATGCGCTAGCTAGCAAAGCACTTGAAGCTGCTCCAGGTGTAGGAGTTGTGCCTCAGCAGGTTCTTACTGGGTGTGTACAAACGCATGAGGTGGCACATACTTAACATCTGCTTGAAGAACAAAGGCTTATCCTATTTATCTGCAAAATATGAGACGCACAAAACTGAGCATCCCGCTCGTAATGAATGCAGGTACCGAAGAAAAGTGAGGTTTCCATTGTGCTGTACCTATGCTGGGTCCAGAACGGTCTCTTTTGCTTCAACAAAATGAAATGTCATGGGAACTACAAGAGAACCACTGTCCTCTAGCATCAATAAAAATGTAAATTTGGGATAAAAGATGAAAAATTTAAAAAATAAAAAATCAAATCAGTTACACACTAGGTCCCCCAACAAGTCTACACCTCAGCCACAGAAAGCTTGCCTGACTTTTGATCTGCCTCCAACCATCCGTTCTCAGGCAGAGAATCCAGCATGAACCAAGATCTAGTGTCACATCTGCCAACTATTCCAGCTGCTTGACCACTTGGCTTGTTACGGCATGAAAGAGGATTTTCTGAGGAGTATTCAGTCACTGGATAACAAAACCTCCCCACACTGATTAATTACCGTGAGCATTCAGGGGCTTCAAATAGTACCATTAGCACTCTTTTGCATTGCCCTGTGCCCCTCTCATGGCTACATCCTTCACCCTTCAGACAGTAAATCCACCCTTTGCCTCAATGATGTTAGCAATGAAACTCTGAACATACAACCCTTTAGACCACTGTTTGCAGCCAAAAGCATCATTTGACATCTGTGCTAGTGGTTCGCTTGATAACAAGTGAATTACATAGAAGTATCTCCATTCGTTGCTCCTCAGAGATCACAGTGGATAAGGTGGCACAAGAGTTTTGACCTGTGTATCTTCAGACTTTATGGGTTTCTTTATTAGCCTGAATTCCTTTGCTTGCTCCACATGATTGTTTTGTATCCCAAAAGTGACATGCTGAAGACTATCTGATTATCTCCTTTAATCTTCTCAATGCCACGAGCCACTGAATTTCAAGAGGGACTTCCTTTACTAAATGTATATAATTTAGCTTCTATCAGGCTGAAATGCTGTTTTTAAGCAAATTTAGTGCCATAGGCAGGAATCGGGATGCTGAGCTAGAAGACTAAACCAGAATGTCTGTCACCTAAAGTAAAACATGCCCTTAAAGCAACCTTCCTCAAAAGGAACTTCAGAAAGGATTGCATTGCTGGTGAAGCATCCTCTGCTTAAGCAAGTCGTGCTTCAGCTGAGTCCTCCCACTACTGTTCCAGAGTATCCTGCATCACATTTGCATGATCCATCCATCTTCTCATTTACCTAAGATATTTTACACTCTCATTTAAGGACACATAAACATCATGATCTGTCCTTCTTCAGTTACATACATTGGAACTCTGTCCAGAGAGCAGATCAGATCAGATTCAGATTCAGATTCAGATCATCTTTCCACCTTTAATATAACAAAGAGATCTTTGCAGGTAACTGGCCATCTTCTGAGGATAGGATAAAATAGGAATAGGAATAGGAATAGGAATAGGAATAGGAATAGGAATAGGAATGGAATAGAATAGAATAGAATAGAATAGAATAGAATAGAATAGAATAGAACAGAATTAACCAGGTTGGAAAAGACCTCAGAGATCAAGTCCAACCTATCACCCAACACCATCTAATCAAGTAAACCATGGCACCAAGCACCCTATCCAGTCTCTTCCTACACACCTCCAGTGATGATGACTCCACCACCTCCCTTGCCAGCACATTCCAATGGCAAATCACTCTTTCTATGAAGAACTTCTTCCTAACATCCAGCCTAAACCTCCCCTGGCACAGCTTGAGACTGTGTCTTCTTCTGGTGCTAGCCACCCAGGAGAAAACCATATGCACATGATTCACAAGAATAAATATATGCACTGGGCTACCAAGAAGCTGTTATAGTATTTAGAGCATGCAGGTAATGAATTTACAGTACAAAACCAGAGACTATAGTCTGAGGTCCTTCACTATGACAAAATTGCTCTCAGAGAAGCCCAAGTTCTCAAGAACATCTTACAGCCAACTGAAAAGGCAACAAAGACTCCTTCTGAGATTGGACTTGATACACAAGTAGTCCAGTGCTGATGAGAGTCACCTAAAGCTGAGACTCTCAGGCTCTGACTCTGCCATATCCTGTATGAACAAATCAAGGTGTTTCTGGATGGCAGCAGAAAGAACTGAACAACAATATGTCTGGCAAAACACAGATAGAATAAAATCTTTAATTACTCTGCAGGCTTCTGAGTACAGGGAACTCTGCCAGAGACACAAGTGAGAAGGTGGCACTTTAATTGCCTCTGCCCCCAAATTAAAAGTTAGAGCTCACCTCTAAGTCCTCCCAGAGTTTCCCTTCATAACCTAGAAAGAGGCCCAGAATTCCATGAGGTTAGTCTCTCTCCAAAGCTAAAGCATGGAAAAGCAGCATCTTTCTTACAAATCTGGAATTCACACTGCCACATCTGGTGGACTCTACTACAGCAGAAGATGGAGCAGATGCTCATTTCTGTGCAGCACTTTTAGTTCTCTGCTAATAATGCCTTTCTTGAATTCCCCACAAGGTTCTCATGATGGCACCCAAGTCAGAAAACGTAATTAGTGATTTATCTTCCTGACATGACTAAACCCAAAAGAAAAGAGAATTTACCACGTTTGCAGGCACATTTCGATTCTCCTACCCAGCGTCCCCAAACACTTCTGTTCTTTGCTCCCTTTGGAAGCAGGCAAGGTGGCAATGGATGAAAGAAAACAACAGTGTAAGATACCAAACACAGAACACCAATTTATTGAAGCTGAAATAAAATCCAAAAATACAGCAGCAGAAAATAAATGTACCACAGCAAGTTCAGATTTCCCTGAGTTTTACTGGTTTACAATTTCCATATACATTAAGTAACATGAAATGTAGGGAAATAAAGTTGGGGTTTGGGGGATGATAGTTCATGATGTACAAATTGTGTGTACTTCTGATTACAAGAACTACACAGCACTCCACTGACCTGCAAGATCTTACCTACCCACAGAGACACTAAAATACAGACTTCTGCTAGGGAAAGTACATAAGAAGGCCTGGCTGGAACTGGTCCCATAAAGCTGGAGAGGTATTCAAATGATCTTCAATGCTTAAGTTAATTAATCTCCAACAGAACTCCAGAGTTGCATTTTGACATCATCTCAGATTTGTCAGTACATAGTCACCCAGATGGTGACCACAGCAAGTGATGGGAGCAAGGCCTGCTGACAACAGCCTTTGTTCCTTTAAACACAGATGTGTGAGCAGGCATAGGGTAACATCCTGGCACTGCAGCCTCGGAGGGATACCTTCACAGATTTCCAGGAAGGCAGCTGAACTTATTGCAACTGCTGCTCCTCTAAGGCACACAATGCCTAAGCAAGAAGGGGTGGCAGGATCCAGCTTCAGTAAGGAAAAGCAAGTACACCAAAATATCAATCATTGGTTTCCATTCTCCTTTCTTCCTTTAGCTGCATCCATGTAAAATCCTGGTGGGAGCATGCTGCCTGAAGCCACTTGCCTGCAGGACTTGCCAATACCTCTAGGCCAGTTGTTGATAGCAACAAAAGAAGCATGACATTTTACAACACTGCCAATCAGAAATCCCTTGCTGGAATGGTTTTCAAACAATTTACTTTCAGTTTTAATGCCATAGTTAAGCTAAGGAAACATTTCACAGTCAGAATCCCCAGAGAAAGGAGGACACAATATCCACAGGATGACTTGCTCAGAGACTGCAGAAGAGGCAAGAGTGAGTTACTGAGAGAAGCTTGCCACTAAACTTGCAGATCAGGACAAACAAGTTGCAATCCAATTAAAGGTCCTCATATTATTTACCATACAACTTCCCTATGTCTTAGTAGTTCCCAACCTGCTTACTTGATCATTTCCTTAAGTATACTTCCATCATATGTAATAATGAAAAGGGGGTTTAAATAATTTTTATTAATACAGAAGTGGCAATATCCTTCCAGAAGAACAAAATATAATGCTCCATCAAATCTAACCAAAATTAGAACAGGATTTTTGTCTCAGCATCGCCAGATAAAATGTCCCAAAGAAAGTATCTCATGTAGCCTGTACAATTTAACTGGTCAAACTGACAAAGTATGGATAAGGACAGGTGAAAAAACAGTGGATTTCACACACACACACACACCCCTCTAGGTAAGGACTAAAACCAAAGAAATCCAGTCTGTGTTTTTCAAACAAGGTTGTATATTTTTTTTTTACAAGAAACAAGCTTTTACTGTGTTTTCCTCTGCTCTTTCGGCTTTGACCTTGCCTTAGTCACCTGTTTGTCCCCTGAAATACAGCACTTACAGAAAGGCAGAAATTAGCAGACAAGTGTAGAAAGATAACACAGCAGTAGTTGGATCTCACAACCAATGAAGAGATTTTAAAAGCCTGGACTAAGACTGAGGAGTCTCAGTGCTTGTGGAATTGCTTCTTTTTATTAGTAGATGCTGAGGAAGAGATGGAATAGCAAAGGGTTTAGTTCATAGACCACTTACAGATTTTGCTAGGCAGGCTAGGGTGGTTTATATGTTCATCCCTGCCAGAAGTTACTGTCCAACAGAAGAGACAAATGGAACAATACAGATGTGATTCTCTCTTTGGATTATAAAACTGGGTTCAAGAAGCACAACACAATGAGCCAGATCTGAAATAGAATCATAGAATCAATAAGGTTGGAAAAGACCTCAGAGACTGTAAACTCCAGTACAGGGGTACAGTAGAAAATTAAAGGTGAGACTTTCTTCAGCTAAATCTATTAGAGACTGAAATAGAGTGCTGTGATTTTCCAGCAGAAATTGCAGGTATCAGGTATCAAGAATGAGAGCACTCAATTCTAAAACCATCACAACCCAGAGGTTATTGTGTTGGGGAAAGAATATGGTATCATCATTTGTGCTGATTAAACTCTCTTTCAGATCAAGCAATCAACATTTATATAACATTTTGGACAAATCACAAGACAGATGTTTCTCTGAAATACCATTAACATTAAAGAACATTAATAAAGCACATCAGGCACTGATCTTGTTTTTTCAGCGATCTGCAGCATCATGGAACATCTATTTAAAAGCTATTTCTCTATTCAGAAAATTTTCTTTAATTCTCCAGATGAGATCTGCCTCAACAGAAGACATTTCTTCCCAAGACATTCTATTGTCCCTGCTGCTTACTGTTTCTGTAGCATCAGAGTGCCTTTGTTACATTTCTTGCTGAACTGTTTATGCATTTCTGACAACAGAATTGTTTGTTGAGCCATCATCCTCCCAAAACACGAGACAGCATCATAGAAAATGCAGGGATGTTGCAAAAATAATTAACCAGCATTTCTCCAATTCAACTGAATGTGAAGCTTATAGCAGGTCCATCTTTGGCAGCAGAAGGAAACAAACCCGTCACTAGACTTCAGGAGATCTCTGTATTATGCAGAAGTAGTGTAAGTCCTTATGCCTTTCATCCTGCCTCTTCCAGCGTGGAGGAAGAAGGTCATCAGCAATCTCTCTCAAATCAGTGCTGCTGAAAACTGCCACCTCACGTTCATCTGTCCTCACATCCCCCTCCCACCTCATAATTCTCTCTTTGAGGCTTTCCCAGCCATTTCCACAAGAACTGGTGATGAAGAAGAAAAGATCTTGCAAACATTCCTATTAAGAAACAAGGGGAAAATGTGTATTTAAAATAATTCTGATTAAAGTCTTCAGCATATTCAGAGACACTTTTTCCCCCAGGTGCTGAAATGTCTCTATTAGCTATGACTGCAAAACGTTTCGAAGTCATAATGAGTATTTTGCTAACCAAAGCCTGAACAGCCCTGAAAATTGAAGCAATGCAGTCACTCATAAAGGTACAGTGCAAGAAGTAGCTATAGTGCAAGCCAGATCAAACCATGTACAATCAGATTCAAATCCTAATATGGGAAAGCCGTATCTTCACAAAAGAAAAGCACCTGTCTTATCTTGAGACCATTTACCCAGTACCACACTACTCACTCTGCAGGGAACATGCATTCTTTCTTCTCTGAGAGGACAGCCAATTCTAAAACCAAAAAACCCTCTTCTCATGGCCACATAAGAGTCATGATTTCAAAGCCTGCTGCTTCTAGGGTATGTCACTGTTTAAGACAATGCTCTTCACAGAGCTCATGTTTAAGCTCCAAAGTCTTCATAAGTGAATAAGGGAGGCTGATTGAATAAGAAGATTCCACTACTACTGAGCAGAATATTCTTCCTACTGTTGATCAGACAACAATTACTTTCAAAATGTATGTGATTAAGAAATTTAATCTCTGTTCCTTCTCTACAAATCGCTGTGGCACTACCGATTCTCAGAAGAGGAGTCAGCAGTGCATTTATGTCTCTCTGTTCCTACAAGAGGTCCTTAAATTTACTCTGTTTAAAAGTGAACATCCCTTTGTGAAACACTAGGAAATACTGCCTTGATTAAATACATTTGTGAGGAATTCGCTGCATCCTTAGAGCAAATTGGTTCCAGTAGCCATTTATGGGTTAAATATCATCCTTGAGCAGGCTAAATTATACCAGTTCTAAATTTCAATCACAGGAACTCTTTGGATTTCTCCCTTCTTCCTTTTGTAAGGCTCCATTACAAAACAGAAAAAGCTTTTTGTCTCATAAGCACCTGAAGATTGTAACTTTTTGTGAAGCTCAACAGCCAAATAGCTCTGCTTAGCATAGTTTCCTGTACTTTAATCATGCCTGTGACTGCTCATTGAACCCAAATTTATCAGAACACATTCTAGCTTGCTAAGATTAGAATTGGACATGACCTTCCAGAAGCAGACAGGCTCCTCCTCAAAAAAATCCATGTCTATGTATGTCAGATTTTGGTTTGGACTTATGAATTAACATTGGTTTAGGTGACCACCTATCTCAAATCCTTTTCAGAGTCCCTAGTTCATCACTTAATGATGCATTTCCCCACTCACAAGGTAGGATGTTATTCTTTGGTCCTGAATGGGCAATACCTTTTCCTAACATAAAAATACACCCTTGGTGTGTGTTTATTCCCTCCTTGTAAGATACCCACTCCTACAGTTTAAGCTATGGAGATGTGCATAGGAAGCACAGGCAGAAAAGTATAGTGACCTGGAAACAGAAGAGGCATTAAGTTAAGCTAGAGGAGAAACAGACCAGAAATTCACTAGCTTCAGCCCTGTCTGGTACTAGGGCACTAATTTACTATGCACTAGGCAATTCGGCTGGACTGGTTAAAGGGATGATCATTTTCAATTTTCTACTCTAACATCCTTAGAGAGAGATTATTGTCTCTACTGCAAGAATACATCATGAATCAGATCATGAATGCTGCAGGCAACTCACAAACACATTAAAGCAAACGAACAGTGATTTCTTTGAATCTCTCCTACCTGTGAGTCACCACAGTCAATTATCCATATCAAACGTTTCAACAGTAAGCAGGAAAAAACCCCACATCTGATTAAATCATGCACCAATTCTGTCTATGCTACATAAAAAAAGATTTGTTTTCTATTACTGATGCTGTGGCACGATCATAATAACAAGCATTCAGCAGCAACACTTGTACAGGAAACATCCTGCTTTGGCAGGGGGGTTGGACCCGATGATCTCTTGAGGTCACTTCCAACCTCTAATGTACTGTGATACTGTGAACACCCTCCCAACTCTGACCCCTGCTCTTGCTCAGCCTTTCAGTTGCACTGCCGTAACTTTGCGTGGCTCCACAGCAACGCAGCAGGGAAGGGTTGCTCCTTACAGCTGTCCAGCCAACAATATTCTGTCCGGTTATTCATAACACATTTCACGAGAGAGCTCGCTGGGGCAGGGAATACGGGGCAGGGAAATCAATCCTGACTTTCCTGTAGCAAGAAAGCATATTCCCTTGATGGGATACAGGGACACCACGCTGAAAACACACTAACACCTTTCCTAGCACTTGTTGCCGGGAAGCCGGAGGCGCTGGGAGTTGGAGAGATTCTTACAGACGAGGATCACAGGCCTGCGGTGCGGAGCGAGAGCCGTGAAGTCGGAGAGCAGCGCAGGTGACAGCCCGGCGCGCCGGGCGACCACGGCCTCTCGGCGCAGCCAGGCGAGTCGCCCCCGCCGCAGCAGCCCGCCGCAGGAGCCCGCCGCTCACCTCCTACCAGCTTAGGCACCTTCCCGATCCTGCCCGTGATCTCGGCCGTCAGCACCGCGAAGTCCTGCTCGTAGCTCTCGAAATCGGAGGACATGGCGGCGGTGCTAGGGGAGGCCGCGGCTCCGCTACACTCCGCGGAGATACCGCGCTCAACCGGGATGGGAGCGCTCAGCCGCTCCGCACCGAGACGCTTCCGCGTTCTGCTACCCACAAAGGCGTCCCCCCGCCTCCGGGCGCCGCTCCACAGGTTCCGGCGAAACGCTCCGCCTCTTCTCGGATGCTTTAACCCGCACTGCACGGCCCAGCTCTCCGCTACCGCCCCGCCACCCCTTGGCACTCTTAGCTTAGGGGCTCAAAACTGCAGCCCCTAGGCCCAAAGAAGGAGACGGAGGAGGCAGCCTGCTCACGCCTTGCAACCTGACATCCCACAGCCCCACGCCTCCCAGCCTTGTAATCTCCGGGATCGGAAGCACAAAGCTGCGGCGCCGGAGGTGGGACGCTGTTTCCCGGCAGGATCCTATTGCCAGCGGACTGCTGGGGGGCGGGAGCGGCTGACCGGGAGGCGTCCGCGGGCGGAGACAAGCGTGGGCCCCGCTCCTCCCGCCTCCCCGGGCCGGCGGAGCGGGGCCGAGGTCCGGCGGGTCTCGGCACCTCCCCTTCCCTTTCCTCACAGCGCTTCTGTCTCGGAATCCGGCAGGACGGTGCGGGACTGAGCGTGGCGGGAGTCATGGGCGGCGGCCGGGCGGCAACGGGCGGGCGCCGGTAGCGGCCATGGACGGGCCGGGAGGGCTGCGCCGGGCGCGGCGGCTGTGCCACTGGGGGCCGCTGGTGGCCCTGGCCGTGGTGGTCGTGTGCTCTGCCACCGCCATGGCCGACGCCGCGCTGTGGTACTGGCCCCTGGACACTGCCGGAGGAAGCGTCAACTTCATCATGCTCCTCAACTGGACCGTCATGATCCTTTACAACTACTTCAGCGCCATGTTTGTCGGCCCGGGGTACGTCCCTCTGGGGTGGACGCCGGTAAGCGTTGGCTCACGATCGCACTATCCTCGTGGCGGGTTCGGTGGGGTGGGGGCTGAGGTGCGGGGCAGGGCGACCCGCGGGCCGGCTTCTCTGGAAGTAGTGTGTGCAGGGGTTGGGAAAGCAGTGGAAATCGCGTGTCTTTTGATCCCACCCTTTGACCTTTCTCCTGCTGCAAAAATGCAGCCAGCCCGTTGGGCCACTCGGTTCTCCTTCACTTTCTGCTCCTTCTGCTTTGCTGCTGCTTCTCTTGATGCCTTCCTTGTTCTGCCTGTCACGGCGAGCTGAGGCTGAAGGGTAATGTTTCTTCATTGTCAGTAGCTGAAGGTTTTCAAAGCAGACCAGGAAGCGAGTACTGCTAACTGGGCGTGAGAACTTGAGATTATTTAGCTACGTGCTCATGCAGACACTGTTGCATTGAATACTTTGTTCCTACTGATAAGGATTGGGAAGAAAACCCAACAAACTTAATTTAGCCAGTTTAATTCTTTGACGTGAATCAGAAAATCGCGTATGATACCATGTTGAACGGAAGATAAATATGCAAATTTCTACCTTAACTTTTCCTTTGCTTCAGTAAACTCTGGGAAGAGTAATGATACAGGTTAAGTACCTTAAAACAAACGGCGAGAGTTTGTTATATTACACCAGAGTGGTGTAATATAAAGATTAATAATCACGTTTCTACTTGTGGCGTATTTCTCAATAGCAGTGATTAGAGGATGCTGCTGTAGTGCTAGCAGGATCGCTGGCTGTTAGCTTGTTATCTACAAGCCTCAATCTCTCCCTCATCTTGCTGTAGTTGGGGTGTGTGTGTGAAAGAGAGAGTGGTAAAGGAGCTAGTTAAACGTTAATGCTTGCCACTAGGAAGCCTTGAGTTGCTTATGGTATGTTATGGAGAGACAATGTGCACAAGGTTTTCTTGAAATTGTAAAGGTGCCATGCTGTTTTTCACTCTTAGAACCTCACTGTGAAACCCTACTTGTACCTTTCCAGATGGAAGAACTGTTGATTTATTTTATCAACCAGCACTTTCAGCAGTGAGAGATAGCTATGTTGACAGCTAAGAGATTTCATGTGTTTCTCTTCTCACCACCTACAATTAAATGGCGTTGGGTTATGAAACACACCTAGTCAGAAGAAAGCAAAGATGCTTAGCTTAGGAAAGTGGCAGGATATGTATTGCCAGTAGAGTTTCACCTACATCTAATGCACCTATTTTTCTGTTGAAGGAAAAATCTCAGGATTGCATGTATCTTCAATACTGTAAAGTGTGTCAGTCTTATAAGGCACCACGTTCACACCACTGTCGAAAGTGTAACAGGTACTGTTATTATTTAAATCTGTTTTAAGTCCTGATTAAAGGAATTTCACATCTAATGATGGGCTATTAATATAGTTGGTTCTTCCAAGTTCTGTACTGCTGATTCTTAAGACTGCCATGTGAACACTGTACCCATTTCAGATGTTTCTACTTCCTAGTTGTGTGATTTCTATATGGTTTTACTGCAGTTTAATAAATCTCTCTTTAATGCTTTCTTTTTAGCTTGAAGTCAGCTCCTCTTAAAACCTTCTTAAGAGCACTAACAAAACATTGCAGTACTGTTTAAGGAAAGCAAGCATATTTAAACACCTAAAAATCTTTAAGACCTTTAAGTTCTCAGTCCAAACATTCACCTTCTTAGAGAGTAGAAAAGCTTATTCTGGCATCTTTCCAAATGCAATATAGATGTTGATATAAGTGGAAATTTTGGACTGTACTTTACTTTTCACTGAAGGTTGGGTTTTTTGGTTTTTTTTTTGAGGGGTGTCTGCATATTAAATTAAGAAGCCTTTTGAATCAGCTTTAAGAGTTCCAGCCTTGCTATGTGTTAGTCTTCCAGCAGGCTTGTTCTGAAGTAAAGGATGTTTCTATTAAAATTAGCTGTCCTGGAGTTTAGTGCAGCTTATAAAAAGCAAGTCACTTCAGTTGTCTGCAATCCAGGCTGTAGTTGCATTTATTTGGGTTCACAGGGCAGGCCCTCCTTTGAAGGAATGTTAGAGAACACAGTGAAAGGATATTGCTGCATACACACTCATTTGTTATTTCTGTAAACAGAAGATGTGCAGTGATTGTGACTGCCTCAGGAAGTGGAGGCTGAAACTGTACAGTAGTGCTGTAATTTGGCTGCATCATCCCAAGATCTAAAATCAGACTGTTTTTCTTGAGTGCCAGTTTTGGCAGAAAATGGCAGCAGAACATGATGATTCTTTGCAAAAGCAAGTTCTTTAGGTGAAATAAAACAGAATAAACTGCAGCACGTTCCCCAGCTCATTTTGCTGATATGCTTCAGGAAATTTTCTTTCCCTTCAACTCTGGCCAAATTAACTCATTCCACATGTATTCCTAGCCTGTTGCAATGAAGTAGGTAACTTGAGCCTTTGCTGAAAGTCTTCCACGCTAGCAAGTTTCAGTGCTCAAATGGAGCCACTTGTGGGCCACCTGAACAGGGTGAGGTTTCTAGCTAAGATCTAGGAACTTCTTCAGAAACACTTTGCTTAAAATTATGATTACATGTTCAAGAACTCATAACACTGGCAGCTGAACATATGCTAATTAAGAATAATTAATTCTTGAAAGGGAGAAACTGAACTCTTGGGAATGGACCAGCTTAAAGGGTAATGATGAGCTTCCAAAACATGTAACTTATTTTCAGAGGAGGTGGATGTTTGTGCAATTCAGTCCCTCATTTAGGTTTGGTGTAGAGGAATCGGAACGTTATTCTGATCCCATGATTATTAATTAGTGACTTTTACACCTGTTAAATTAAGCCCTTGCAATCTGTGACATGAGCAAATCTGTTACCAGATATTTATTTTGCACCTCTAGGCTACACCAAAATAACCAGCTTTATATTGAGTACAAGAGTGTCTCTGGGGTGTTTAGACTTGTTGAGCAGATTTTGAAAAGGACTTAACAATATTGTCAGGTCGATACGTAGCAACTGATGAAGCTTTCAGAGGATCTGCTACTGAAAAGAAAGAGGCATTAACATGCCTCTGTGTATCTGTATGCTCTTTCTGCAAGAATTCACAGGGGATTTGATGTTTTCTTTATTTTTCTGGTGGGCCTGTTTAAAATTTGGCAATAGTATTAGTGCTAATTATTGTGTTGATAGTTCTTCCATGTACTGTTCTAGGCCTCTGGCTCTGTAGTATGGTGTTTATTAGCAGACAGCAAGTTTGAGTGAAGGGGAAAAGGCATAACTAGGGAGGGTAGGGCATGGGAGTACTCTTTGCTTTGCTTTCTTGTGCTCTAGGACATAACATATCTTTGAGTAGCAACAAAAAAAGAAAGTACTGTGTTGATCCTATTGGACATTGGTGGGTTTCAGTGAATGAATGGAGGTTGAAGAGCAGGAAGTTACCTGTCCTTTGAGCTTTTGGCAAAACATCATGTATGTCCTTTATATTAATCAGTGTTTATTATTCACAGATGTGTCATGAAGATGGATCACCACTGCCCTTGGATCAACAACTGTTGTGGATACCAGAATCATGCATCTTTCACTCTGTTTCTTCTCTTAGCCCCACTGGGATGCATTCACGCTTCTTTCATATTTGTTATGACTATGTACACTCAGCTTTACAACAGAGTAAGAAAACATAATTCAGTACTAAAATATTGTTAAGTCAGATGGGCATTTAATCTATGCAAGTATGAGACAATTTGGTTTCCTGAGAAGCATCAGAGAGTCGTAGAATGGTTTGGATTGGAAGGAACCTCTTATAGGTCTTTTAGTCCAACCCTCCTGCAATGAGCAGGGCATCTTCAGCTAGATCATGTTGCTCACAGCCCCATGTAACCTGACCTTGAATGTTCCCAGGAATAGGGCATCTACAGCCTCTGAGGGCAACGTGTTCCAGTGTTTCAGCACCCTCATCATAAAAAAGTATTCACTGTAGGTGGTCTAGAGCTACCCTCTTTTAATTTAAACCCATCACTACTTTCTTGCAACATGTACTCTCGGTTCTGTTCTCTGCTTCTCAGAGGTGTGTTTATTATTTGGAGGAGGATTCAGAGAAAATGCCTTCTATTTTTTTTTTTTTTTTTTCCTGTCTCTTGTTATAATCTGTGAGTTTCCCAGAACGTTGTATTGACTGAAGACAGTTTCAAAGTATCATTTTATAGCGAGAAAGAGACAGGCTGTGTTTTGGCTGGCACAGAATCTAGCTGCTATTTGTTTCCAAGACAGAAGGTAAATGCTGTTTGTTGGCTTTTGCTAGCCATTTTTTATTTTGCTTGTATCTAATGCTTCAGGAAAAATAAACAGCATTAATTTTTAAACTAAACATAAATTATTTGGCCTGTTTTTAAATGGAAAAATTTAAATGTGTTAATAGTAAGCAAAGCTTGTTTGAAATGTGTCTCTTATCTCAGATCCACGGTTAAGATTATGAGCTTTGATTTCAGCTTTTGTGGTTGCAATGAGCTGCTTGAAAACATCAACTGAGCATAACAGATAAAGGCTGTGTGTTGCATTTGCAGAGCAGTAATGCTGAGAACTGTTATCTGCTAAAGATTTGGGAGGAAAATGTGTTGTGTGTCCCTTGAAAATGGGTACTGTGCTATTCAAACATTTTCTCTCTGAAACTGGTGGATAGGTTTTTGTTCATGTGCCAAAGCCCAGATTTATTTCTCTGATTTTGGGCCTAACTTGTGGAGCTTCCAAGATGGTGACTTTAGTTTAGCTTTCCATCTATCAAAGAATGTATTTCTGAAAAGTCTTGGATGCCTCTTGTTTGTTTGTTTATTTGGGGTTTTTTGTTTGTTTCTTGCATTATAGACCTGTCAGAAATTGAGCACTTGGCTTCAGAGCCAGATTTCCTATTGGTGACTTGTTTTGTTTCAGCAGTCTGAATGTTTTAGGGCTGAGTTGTATTTTTCTCTGCAGATATCTTTTGGGTGGAGCTCTGTAAAGATTGACATGAGTGCAGCCAAAAGAGACCCTCGACCCATTATTCCCTTTGGACTGTCTGCATTTGCTGCATCTTTATTTGCCTTAGGACTGGCATTAGGAACAACTATAGCTGTTGGTATGCTGTTTATTATTCAGGTAAGTTTATGGCTTCTGTTACGAATAAGTTAAAAGCTGTAAGTTTCCCCAGCTTGTGGAGCAGAAACAGAATTTGGGACTGAGATGGGAGCAGTTGTTTAGAGCATATGTTGCTGTTTTAAATTTTCCAGGCTTTTATGTTGCTTTTTCCCAATTTCTCTGCTGTTATCACAGCACAGAATCTGAAAGTGAAAATCTAATGAACTAAGAAAACATGATGTAAGGGTTCACAGACTCTCTGGAAAAGGCAGAAAACTTAATATTTCAGCATTACATTGCCCTGACCCTGAAAATAGGTATCAACATGCCTGATATGTTGCTTCCAATGTTTGGTATGTTTGGAAGGAAGCAAAAAATGCACATTTTAAGTGTACACTGAAATAACTGTGTGATACTGTCTTAGCTGTATCATTCTAGAGGACAGTATTTATCAGTGCTGAATCTTAATTTTGAATGTTTTACATTTCAGTTAAGCATTTAAAATTGTTCTGTTCTGTAAAGCAAATTTAGCTTGTTAAGTGAAGCTTTCTTAGCCTAGCTTATTTATTTCTGCAGAAAAATCTGTGCTAATTTCACCTAACTTTTATTTCAGATGAAAGTCATTTTGACAAACAAAACTTCAATCGAGTCCTGGATTGAAGAAAAGGTAAGCTTCTATTACAGTATTCTTGTAATATTCTTCAACTTCTTGTTTTAGCTCTCTGGATTTAAACTAAATGTCATGGTGTCTTGGGTGACAGGTTGGTACTTGATGATCTTTGAGGTCTTTTCCAACCTTATTGATTCTGTGATTTCAATTCACCACTGACTTAACGCCTACAACCAAATTTTCCCTTACTGTCTCTGAAATTCACTGAAACATAGGCAGTTTAATGATTTCTCATATAGTTTTCTTTTTTGTTTGGAGGAAATTGAAACAGAGAAAAATATTTCCTTTTAAGAGACATGTGTTTTTGCAATGTATGTGTATTTTCATCTGAAAACTTGAGTTGTCTTTGTTTCTCTTTACACCTCCCTTTTAATTGTCCACCTTCCCTACCCATTCTGAACGGCATGTTCGGGCTTGTGGTTTTCCTAATAGGCTGCTTTTCTAGTATCATAGTATCAGTCAGGGTTGGAAGGGACCACAAGGATCACAGTATCACAGTATTACTAAGGTTGGAACAGACCTCAAAGATCGAGTCCAACCCGTAACCACAAACCTCACGACTAGACCATGGCACCAAGTGCCGCATCCAGTCCCCTCTTGAACGCCTCCAGGGACGGCGACTCAACCACCTCCCCGGGCAGCCCATTACAGTGTCAAATCACTCTCTCGGTGAAGAACTTTCTCCTCACCTCGAGCCTAAACTTCCCCTGTTGCAGCTTGAGACTGTGTCCCCTTGTTCTGGTGCTGGTTGCTAGGAAGAAGAGGCCAACCCCTTCCTGGCTACAACCACCCTTCAGGTAATTGTAGAGAGCAATAAGGTCTCTCCTGAGCCTCCTCTTCTCCAGGCTAAACAACCCCAGCTCCCTCAGCCTCTAGTTCATCTAGATCATCTAGTTCCAACCCCTGCCATGGGCAGGAACACCCCACACTAGATCAGGCTGGCCAGAGCCTCATCCAGCCTGGGCTTAAACGCCTCCAGGGACGGGGCCTCAACCACCTCCCTGGACAACCCATTCCAGGGCTTTACCACTCTCACGGTGAAGAACTTCCTCCTCACATCTAGCCTGAATCTCCCCACCTCCAGCTTCATTCCATTCCCCCTAGTCCTGTCACTACCTGAGATCCTGAGAAGTCCCTCCCCAGCCTTCTTGTAGGCCCCCTTCTGATTAAACTTGGGAGGATTTTCCTTGATGTTGAAGAAGCACTTGAAAATAATTACATACCTAGTCATCTTTAAATGTCTTTTCAAATCCCCTATCTTTTTAGAGATATTTTACAAGATTTTTCAGAAGTAATACAAGCAAGCAGCAGAAACTAAGTTAAAAGGAAGCAAAATTGACTCGATGAATAGAAATTAGTTCTGCCACTAGGTTATTTTGTATAAACCCACAAACATTTCATGATTATCTTGTTTTCCTTTTATTCTGTGTCACAATTAACATGAGGATCTTGACTGTGTCTTAGTACCTCAGTATTGTAATGCCTTTTTACATGGAATCAAGTAGAGCTCGAACCTAGTGGCATTAGACCGTTGTACTCAATCTCTGGAGGTCCCTTCCAATCTCTAATGTACTGTGATACTGTGAGTAGTAGGTCAATGGAACATGAATGCATGAAAACACTGTTAAAAAGGTATAGGAGAACTTGGGATAGTTTGTTGAAATTTTTACTGTAAAACAGGCTGCTCACGTCCCTTCTAAAAACTGAACACAGTATTGCAGATTGTAATTCATAAATAATAAATAATAATAATAAAGAACAGCAAAGAGAACAAACTCTTCTGTGGCTACTCCACTAGATGTCATTGTTTCTAAAAAAATGAAGAGTGCACAACTGCAGAGTAGCAGAATCAGAGCATGCTTGTGATAGAATAGACACTGCGAATGTTGAATTATCCTCGTGATCATTAAGGAAGGAACCCTGAGCTGTGGAAGTCCTTGTGTGCAACTGAGAAATAGTCAAGTATCAGGCCTTAAAAACCATCATGAAATAAAATCATAGCATGGAGTGCATTAATCAGTATAGCTAGTTGTCTGTATTGTTGAAAGAATATGTGGAAGGGAGGACAGGGAAGTCACACCAGACACACTTCTAACTCCTGTAACTGTTTGAGTAGCTTTAAAAGCCTGGGTTAGTATGGCAGGAATTCACTGCTTTTGCCTTAAAATGTTTGCCTCACAGTCTCATGGACTCATTCAGGACTTATGACCTGGCCTTCTTAATACTTTCTGCTTGATTGCAGGTTGTAGAGTATGTAGACAGGCAGAGGTTGGTCTCTTCTCCCAGGCAGCCAGTACCAGAACAAGAGGACACAGTCTCAGGCTGTGCCAGGGGAGGTTTAGGCTGGATGTTAGGAAGAAGCTCTATACAGTGATTGCCCATTGGAATGGGCTGCCTGTGGAGGTGGTGGAGTCACCATCATTGGAGGTGCTCAGGAGGAGACTTGATGGGGTGCTTGGTGCCATGGTTTAGTTGTTTAGGTGGGTTGGATTGGTTGATGGGTCGGATGCGTTGGTCTTGAAGGTCTCTTTCAACCTGGTGTATTGTATTATTATTGTATTCTTATGTACTGCACTTCTGAATTCTTTGCCAGGCCAAAGACAGAATCCAATACTACCAAACGGGTGAGACCTTTGTTTTTCCCTATGACATGGGAAGTAAATGGAAGAACTTCAAGCAAGTGTTTACATGGTCTGGGATTCCTGAGGGAGATGGCTTGGACTGGCCAGTAAGAGATGGCTGTCATCAATACAGTTTGACGGTATTTGTTCTTCAATCATGTCTCAAGCGAATCCTCACTACCCAACTGCCTGCTTTCCTGTGCCAGTCATATACCAGCTTTTCAAATAACTGACTAGTAATGCATATACTTACACAGGAGTGCTGTCAAGTGTTCTCCCATTTGACAGACAAAAAAATTATGCTTTGATGATTGCTTTTAAATGGTTTCAATACCTGAATTAATTTTCTCTTGAATGCACAAGTCCTCTTAAACTAAACAGTGCCTACATTTCTGTTTGTAGATAGAGCAACTGAAACAGAAAGCAGACAAGCGAGTAAGAAGCGTAAGTATTTGTGAAGCTTGGTCTGAAATGTGTTTCAAATACCAGCATAAATAAATGTCCTTGCTGAGACTCTTTTCTTGATTTTTAAACTTGACCCTGAAAGACTTAGTTGCCACACAATGTGCTGCAACCTCTACTTACTCAAACCTCGTGTTTAGCTTTCTTTGCATTTGTTCCTGGGTTTTCAGACAGTGAGAAATGTGATAATAAAGATGACTGTGCTTCATTGTTAAGCAGTTTAGATTTTAGTCTCTTTGACAGCTGTTGTCATTATGCTTAGATCTAATGGTATGCTTGAATTGGTTTTTTTTGGGGGTATGAAGCTGTCAGCTGCTTACAATAATACATTGCTGCGTTCTGTTCACATCTGTAGGTGCGGTATCGGGCAATAGAAGATTACAGTGGTGTCTGCTGTCCTATGACTAAAGGCATTAAAACATTCTTCACAACACCATGCACTGAAGAACCCAGAATTGCACTGAGCAAAGGAGATCTGATTTTAGCCACAAGAGGCTTAAAGTTAGTGGCTCCACACCTTTTTTTTTTTTTTTTTTTGGTTAAAAGAAATGTTGAGATGATTTCTGGCATCTAATTACACTTTACACTTTCTTCCCCAGACACTGGATGTATGGTGAGAAGATTCTCGACTCAGCTGCTGATGGTATGAAGCAGTTATTTTCACTTTTTCTGTTGAAAATTGGAAATCCAATAGCTGTCTAGAAATATGGACAGTATTTTGTGTTCAGTTCTCAAAGTGTATAATGAATGACCTTACTGGCATTAGCTGTTGTCCCCACAAAACCCACATCCACAGTTTTTACTCTTTCATTAATTCAGTCTGTCAGATTGAAAGAGCACTCGTGTAGTACCTTATTTACAGGTGAATTGGAAGGGCAGCACTGCTTCATATTCCCAGCTGTTAGACTTCTAGACTCTGAAGAGATTAATGATGATTAGTGGTCTGTCTTTAACATACTCAGATTTCCTATCTAAATAACCCATATATTTATAGGACCTATACACTTTGTAGATCTTAAAAACAAAGAGATGTTATGTCTTTTGGTCTGAGATCAATTCCAAGGACTTTGATATGCTTTTACCAAACTAACAACTACAGCTATCAAAAAACATTAAAGGCTCCTGCTGGTCTGCAGAGAGGCAGCACCACAGCTACCTGCACAGAAATACCTACATTATTTAGTTTAGCCTTTCTGCTTAGGACTGAGCTAAAACTTTACCTGCCAGAGTGTGCATTAGATGCTGTCATCTCTTCCAAGCAATTGTTCATTCGTTGCATGTATGAGAGGCAGCTAACCTTTGCTACATGGAAAGTTTCTGTGCTTTTCATGGGAGGTCTCCTTGATGGGCTGGAATTGCTTTGGCAGCTCACTAAGATGAACTCTTTCAGACATCAAACCTAAATGAGTCATTGAAATGATTGTGGTAGTAGTTGTTATTATGTTGCATATTATGAAGATTAGCAGGACATACCTGTGCTGTAGTCATGTTGCTTTTAAATCAGGTGAAATGTGGTCTGGATGAGGAACTTGGTGTCTACTGAAAGGCTGGATTACAACTCACAATAACACTGGCTTTTTGGTGAACTAGGCCTCAAATCAGGATGAGATTTGTTAGGAACGTGTAGCAAAAAGCTATAAATAGGCAAGGAATAACAAGCTGCACAACAACAGGATGGAAAAATTAATGATTGAGTAGCAGCTCTTCTGAGGAGAAAAGAGTCAATGTTGATCTTAAAATGAGTCAACCCTTCAAAAAAACACAAAAAAGCCATAATAACTTCCCAGATGCACAAAGTAGTCTTCCCATCCTACTCAGCGTTGGCAGAGACTCAGCTGAAATACTGCCACAAGTTAAAACGGTTACTGCATCTTGAAGAGGAAGATCAGCTGTAGAGGATCGAGAGGAAAACAATGAGAATAAGCAGAGTACTGAAAAAATGTGACATTTAAGGAAAAGCTGAAAGAGGTGTGGAAGTCTGTAGCGGAGAAGGTTAGCTACTGCCTGCATCTCCAGCGTATAGAAAGAAGAGTCATGAACTTGGATTATAGGCAGAAAGATTCAGATGGAGCCTTTGGAAAGATTTTTCTCCTCATAAGGAAAGTAGAGAACTAGAAAACTTTGGAGATTTCTGAAGATATGTTAGGCAGTGGGAGAGAATCTGCACATCCTCAGGAGATGATGTTAGGAATGACTTAGATGTGTTGCCCTGAAGAAGAAAACAACCTAGGTAACCTCTTGAGGTCTATTCCAGTCCTGTGTCTTTCCTCTACAGTAGCTGATGTTCTGTTCCAAGTTAATGTAACTTTTCATCTCTTAAGGTGGAATAAGAGAACGAGGCTGGTTCCCTAGGAAGTGTGTGGAAAAATGCCAATATGACTCTGAAACGGATCAACCAGTGGATGGAGAGAAGAAGAACAGATAGCCTTCTTATTTTTTAAATAAGAGATGGAGTTTTTACTTCAAACCACAATCCTTTACTTGAAATTTTCTGTGTATTACCTTAGACTTATGCAATGAATATGTTAGGACAGGGGTTTCTTTTCCTTGCAGCTGAAAGGGTTGGATATGCCTGTGCCATGGTTCCCATACTTTTTTGAACACTTAATAACTGGAGAAGCCATTCAATGGATTGCCTTCAAGATTCATCTTTATCATCCAAAGACAATTGTCTCTTTCTTTCCTGTTCAGATTGCATTCTGAGGGTTCATATTTTAGGTTTTTCCCTCAACTGCATCCAATCATGGTGCGTGCTGCTTATCTTTTGTATTTTACTTTCTCTGAAGCTGCCCTTGAGAGCTCTGAAATAAACACTTGATTCAAATTCAAGATGAAATTTGTTGCCTGTGGCTTTTAATGATGTGAATTGTCCACCTCAAATAAATGATACATTCATATTCACTTGTGGATTTAATTTTTCTTAAGAGAATAGAAGAGACCTTCAAGATCATCACGTCCAACCTATCAACCCATCCAGCCCACCTAAACAACTAAACCATGGCACCAGGTACCCCATCAAGTCTCCTCCTGCACACCTCCAATGATGGTGACTCCTCCACCCCCTGGGCAGCACATTCCAGTGGGCAATCACTCTATGAAGAATTTTTTCCTAATATCCAGCCTAAAACTCCCCTGGTGCAGCTTGAGACTGTGTCCTCTTGTTCTGGTGCTGGATGCCTGGGAGAAGAGAGCAACCCCCACCTGTCCACAACCTCCCTTCAGGTAGTTGTAGAGTGCAATAAGGTCTCCCCTGAGCCTCCTCTTCTCCAGGCTAAGCAACCCCAGCTCCCTCAACCTCTCCTCACAGGGCTTGTGTTCCAAACCTCTCACCAACTTGGTTGCCCTTCTCTGGTCACGCTCCAGCAAGTCATTACATCCTACAAGGCATTGTTTATAGGCATGGGGATACAAACTAAGAAGTAAGGATTTCACTGTTAGACCTTTTTTCTCAAGGTTAGAAAGACTTCAGCACTTCCTTAAAAATGTTCTATGCCTTTACTGGCAAAAAGATATATCCAGCTTAATCTGTGCCCTCAGCTACCTAAGCCCCAAGAGAGTGAAGGTCTTGTTTTTCAGACAGAAGCAGTAGTACCAGGAATCAAAATTTTTGTGAGCCTAGTTGCTACTAAGTGATGAACACTGTTCCTTAAGCGGTTTTATTTAGCATCTGGTATCAATTATTACAAGGAAGACTTTAAAAAGGAGTAGCCTGTACCAGCTGAAGGCTTTCTAAATGCAGCAGTGTTTATTCTCTCATAGTTAGTCTAATTGCAGGTCACATGTTGAGAGTTTTTGCAAATTACTATTCAAAACCAGGACCTGGTTTACCTCTACCTGTATGCATTGTCTCAGGCAGATGAGCATTTATAGAAATACCTATGTATAGACCAGCCAGCATTGTTGCTGTATGCTCCTGCTCAGACTTTCTCTTCCAGCACAAAGCCAGCTGTGCTGTGCATTATTGCTGATTGTGGGCCATAATCCTAGGCTGTTCCTGAGCTGTGGCAATGAGGAGTGTTCAGTTTCAGTAGTTTGTAAGCAGGTGCTCTGCCCCTTGGAAAGCCAAGTGCTTAGATTTTCTAGAAGCAGCTGGAATGGGCTGCCCGGGAGGTGGTGGAGTCACCATCATTGGAGGTGTTCAGGAGGAGACTTGATGGGTTGCTTGGTGCCATGATCTAGTTGTTTGCGTGGGTTGGATTGGTTGATAGGTTGGACGTGATGATCTTGAAGGTCTCTTCCAACCTGGTTTATTTTATTGTATTGTATTGTATTACTGTATTATGAGAGGTATTTGACTGTGTCCTATTCCTGGTCTACTTGCTAGCAAGAGCTGAAAGGCCATAACTTGGCAGGATGTAGCTGTTTTGGAGTGTATGAAATACTCTACCTCTGTTAGGTGTCTGGAGTCTAGAGCCAAAGAAAGGTTACAAAAATAAGCTTCTCTTCCAGCTGAGCAAGCTGACAGCTGAAGTAATTTTGTTCCTGAGTTTGAATTGTTGAAATAGCTGCTATCTTTATTAGCAGGCAGCAATTAGCAGTCTAATAGAAACAGGTTAACAGCAGTAGTGACCACAGCTGGTCATTAGCTACTGGAAGGGGAGTTTATGTAAGATGTGGTCCATTTATAGAGGACTGGATATCTTTTAGTGGTTGAGGAGTGTATTCAAGTCTATTTCAACTTTGATCTGGGCAACATGCCCAGGAGCTCTGCTTCAGAAGTGCACTTGCAATCTGAAATAGAATCTGTGTGCCTTCACGCACCGGTTTTATATGCTATTTCCTTGTAGTTGTGCCTTCACTCCTACCTCATCCCTTTGTAGCATAGGTAACCCTATTTACCATTCCAACTCCTTCACTCAGCAGCACTTGCCTACAGACAAAACAGAATGCATTCCTCTTAAAGGCAGCCAGAGGTCCTACAGGCAAGGAAATACAAGTTTTTTCACTGCTGAAACAACTGTATTGTAGCATGAAGTTTAAAGACTGATTCTGTGTACTGGTAGTTTTCTTCTTACTTTCTATCATTCTTTTTCCTATCATCCCATTCTAATTTTTTTTTTTTTTAATTCCCTAATCCTTGCTTTTTGCTCCAGGAAGACCTTTGTTTATCAAGGAAAAGAGCAGGTATAGATTTGACATAGCTGTTCTGTGTTTTTCAGTGATTAATAGGTTCAGATCCCTAGAAAAGCCAAGTCTAAGGGAAGCAAAAAGCAAATGTGTTTTTTCACACATTAATTAGCTCTGTTAAGCTATTGCTTTTTCCTTGAGGGACAAATCACTCTTTTTACTTAAAATTTTGAGCTTTGCATGCTTTCCACCATCTGACAGCAAGCATAGACTTGTAATGCCATGCTAGCCTAGCTCAGGCTCTAGGATGATGAAGAGTACAGGTAACTACATACTCAGCTGAAACCTGAAATAGCTGCTCTGCTATCTAAAGGGGGGAAAAAAAGCCCTTTATGAGGTTCTTAACAGTTCATATTGTCCTCTGAACCCTTCTTAAGTTGCTTCTCCCAGGCAGCCAGTACCAGAACAAGAGGACACAGTCTCAGGCTGTGCCAGGGCAGGTTTAGGCTGGATGTTAGGAAGAAGTTCTATAAAGAGAGAGTGATTGCCCATTGGAATCGGCTACCCGTGGAGGTGATGGAGTCACTTTCATTGGAGGTGTTCAGGAGGAGACTTGATGGGGTGCTTGGTGCCATGGTTTAGTTGTTTAGGTGGGTTGGATTGGTTGATGGGTTGGATGCGATGATCTTGAAGGTCTCTTTCAACCTGGTGTATTGTATTGTATTGTTTAATAGGAGTAGAAAATATACATGGTATGCAAGTCTCACATGATTTGGAGAGCTGAAATCAGGGCAGTCTAATTCCTGATGCAGTACCTATGAGTTGTTTCCAGTCTGCCTTGTGTGAACCATATCTTTATTACTCATGGTATCTCATTATTCAGCATGTGTGCACATCTGTACTGCAGACCAACTGGATGAATTCATAATGGACAGCTACTAGGTGACAGCTTTTCAAAACAATTGGAGAAGACTGGGTGTTATTTTGGCACCAGTCTTTTTATCATGGGAAAAGCATAGCAGAGAATTGGACTTCAGTGTACCTATAACCACCCTTACCTCAAATCTTTGTTCACCAACAGTGTTTCAAGCCTGCTGTAGCTTTCTCTGGGGCTCAAACAATGGGCTGAAGTAATATTTGCACCATTTTAATGCATGCACAGTTAAAGTACTCTAGTTTTCATGCTAGATTGGTATTGTAGAAGCAGATCATATGGCAGGAGAGGCACCCAAGACCAGTTTCACACTAATTTACACTTTAATTGCTGTGCACAACTTACTGCTTACTGTCATTACCCATTCAGTTCCTTGTGGCAGCTACTAGCGAATGCCACAGACATGAAATACCTAAAGCATTGCAGTTTGCCACTGTGAGAAGAGACTTAATTACTATTAAGAGCAAACCAACTTCAGAGATTGAGGCCTTTTCTCTTCTGAAAAGGTCTCTCTGTTGCACTAGAAACTGACCTGTACAGTTACTACTTTCTGAGATGTGGCATGGAAAAGTGTCCCTTCTCTAGTCATTTCGTAAAGAACAGATCTCTTTAAGCTGCTTGGAGCACTGCAATTGGTGTCTAAATGCTGCTTGTTGAAGGATCCACCATAATGCCAGGCTTCCACTTCCAAGCAATCTCTGTAGGGAAGTTTCACTTGGTGATACAATAAACAAAATACTTTCTGGACACTGCCACAGATGGCATCACAGGATGAAGCCTCATCTATACAGATCTCAGCTGCATTAAATTTACTGTCCTCAACCGAATTGCTTGTCAGAACCCCAAACCAGTTTCAGTACACAGCAAAGATTAAGCCATCAGTAAGTTTTAAGTGGCATTGCTTTAAGGAAGCACAGGAAAAATGAGCAGCATAGTTAGATGCACTTTCAGTCTTTAAAACCTTTATGGCCTCAGGTTATGACAAGTACAGCAATTGATGCAACAGTTCCCTGAAAAGGTATTTGGGTCCATTTCTCTTATTAGTCAAAACTAGAGATGCCTTACAGTAAAGGCTGGGTCCTTCTTGACCAACAAATTCAGTGATTGCTCTTATTTTAGGATATCTGACCAAGAGCATTAAATACAGAATGGAACAAAGACTAGCTGTAAGAATTTGGTGCAGACAGAGAATTGACATGGGAAAGCTACACATATTTCTCCATCCTTTCTACCATTGCATTGCCTTTTGGACTGATACAGTAGACTCACAACTGCGCAGGGACAGAAGAACTGGTACAGAACTATCAGCAGAGACAGGATATGCTTATTGAAGATGTTTCCAAAGATAGAAACAGTACTCATTTTGCCTAAATAGTTCTCTAAAGCAGCAACTTTTAGCCCTAGGAAATTGTGCCTGATGCCTTATTTCACGTGATAGGCTGAAGTAAAATCAATTTCTGCTACTGACTGGCACATACTGCCTTAATACAAGAAAAGTTGAACAGACAAGCTTCACCTAATCTGGCACTAACTTTATTGTCTCATGGTCTGGGCTATGACTAAGCAGTGACAGCATAGGTTGGGGTTAGGGTTAGAGTTAGTGGTTAGGATTACAAATTAGGGTTAAGGGTTAGGGGGTTACAGTTAAGAGGTTAGGGTAAAGGTTAGTATTAGGTTAGGGTTAGAGTCATTAATGTTAGGGGGTAAGGTCATTAGGGTTAATGGGAGCCCTAGGGCTGGGGTCAGGCTTAAGGGTTAGGGCTTAGAGTCAGGGGTCAGCTTTCTGCAGCGGTTGTGTTCTAACTGTAGCTACCCATGCTGAGGCAGCAGTAAAGCTTGCTGCTGACAGTCATTGCAGCTGAGGAAGAAGTCATTCACACATCTTTTGGGTTGATTGTGCAGTTACAGTTTATTGCATCCTCTATCCTTAGGAATGACAGCTGAACTTTTCCACTTACCAAGCTCAATTTCTGTGCGTAGCACTTTGTCACTGCCAGTGTATTTCAGAACATGTGCAAAACCTGATGTGATACCTCCCATAACAGACACGTTTACAAAGTACACCAGTTGATGCCAGACTGCTCTTTTGAATGAAAAACAACCTCTACTGTTGGAACAGGAGCTTCACTTCTGCAGTTGCTGAACATGCAAAGCTCCAATTCATAAGCTCCAACCCCCGTCTGGAGCTGAAAGAGGTTGCAGCACCCTGAGTGGAAAGTTGTTTTCCTGCACTTGGTTTTTGAACTGATCTCCCTTAAGACCCTGCTGCAAAACATGTAACTTTTGTAATGAAAGAGTTCAGGTTGATTGCAGATCTGTCTGCAGAAGGTCAAAATGGAGTTCAGAGGGAAGCAGGGAAACACTGATTTGCCTTTGACAGTGAGAAGTGCATGCAGCTGTATTTTAAAGGCTGAGGCTCTTGAATGTTTTTGCACTTCAGTTGGTCTAAGGAAGATGAAAGTTCTGGCTTTGCCTAGACAGCTGATGCTTAGTCCCACAAGATACAAACACTGCCAGTTGTCAGTTACGCTATAGCTGCCCTCATCTGAAAGTAATTTTTTCCCAGGACACCAGAAACAATGTATTAAAGCTCTTCTTTCTGCCCTCCAGTCATGCCTGTGCTCTCCATAGGTCATGTAGTGTCACAGATTTGTTTGGGTACTCAGGCAGTTTAAATGAAATTGGCCACTCATTCCTGAATACTTGAATAAAGAGCCTCAATCTCCTTCTGGAAGAATTTAGCAAGATCTGCTCGCTTTGCCTTCAGTGTTGGCGTCAAAAGTCCATTTTCTACAGAGAACATCTCTGTGTGAATGTACAGGTCTTTAACCTATAAACAGAAAAAAAAACCCCAAAACTCAGTATGTGACACTTACATAATTACTTAGAGGACAAACAACAGTCCTCCCAAGCTTCCCTGAGCTCAGTGCAAGAACTTGCTTTGTCTCAGGAGCTCCAGTAACTACACTGTTTTCTGCTGCAAGACAAATCCCTTTTGTCTGACATGGCAAGAGGGTAGGCTGGAACTACAGCTTATGGTGAACCTCCACCCCATCTCATGGCAATTGCTACTCTTGTATCATACAGCCACCTCTCTCTTGCTCAAGAGACAGGCAGCCAATCAACGTTTGATGGCCTACTCCAATCAGTTGTCCAGAGCAGCTGTCTTAGGTACAAGCAGTAACAGGAAGGAAGGCTTCCCAGCCATTGCAATAGCAGGTCCCTGTGATAAGCAGGATTTGGAAGTACTTACTTGTTCAAAGCTTTTAAGGCCAGCCCCTTTCCCTAGTCTGATCATATCTTCTAAAATAGCTTGCTTTATTGCCTAGAAGAAACAGCAGGAGCAGAGTGGGTAAAACTGCCATTCCATAATTGCAGCTCAAAACCATTGCCCAGTTCAGGTATGACTGAGTTTGGCAAGAATACATGCACATATGTCAACATTCAAGGTCTCACATAAAGGCCGCTACAAGGTCATGTCTATCTTTTCACTGTAAAGGAAGTAGTGATAGCCCTTGAAACATCAAAAGACATCTATACTTAGTTCCATTTTTTGCTGTAAGGATGCTTGCCTGACTCACCCAGCATTAAGGCAGTTTGAGTTACAAAAAAGGTGGGTAGAAGAAAAAACATTAAAAACATAAAACCACTCACTGGATTTTTGCACATCTCTTCATAGGAGCCTTTTACTCCCAGTTTTGCTGCAAATTCTGGAAGCGTTTCAGGATCAGGAACCACTATACCTATTAGACAAGACTGAAAACAAGTGGAAATGGTCATGTTGAGACCAGGACATCTGAAATTACCTTGTCTGTCTACATGAACTTCCTTGTGAACAGTAACAAGCAACATCTCCATCCCCATTCATTTCCACAGTCACTTATCCAAGTTCTGACAGTACTAATGCAGGATTTTTTGGTGTGTGCTGACCACTCCAGTAATTACTTTTGGCTGGCTTACAGATTGAAGACTAGGCTCTGCTAGCACAGGTGGCAAAGGAATGAAGAAACACCCTTCTTAAGGCTGAGAGAGCTGGGGTTGTTCAGCCTGGAAAAGAGAAGGCTTCAGGAGACCTTCCAGCAGCCCTTTCTGTACTTAAAGGGGTTCTGGAAGAACACTTTGTTGAAGTTTTTTGGTCAGTTGGGTTTTTATGATGAAGGTGGTGAAACACTGGAATGTGTTGCCCAAAGAGGCGGTAGATACCTCATCCCTGGAAACATTCAAGGTCAGGCTGAGCAGGGCTCCCAGAAACCTGAGCTAGTTCAAGACATCCCTGCTCATTGCAAGGAGTTTGGATTAGATGACGTTTAAAAGGTCCCTTCCAACCCAAACTATTCTGCAATTCTGATCTCTACAGAGTAGAGACCTACAGAGTAGAGACCTGACATATTAAGCCCATACAAGTATGTGATTAGCCTCTTTAACCCAGCTTGCAACTTAATGCCAAGATCTCCTTTTCTTCAGTGTCAACTGGGAAGGCTAAATCTGAAAGGGTATTCCTATAAACATGCCATTCTCAGGAACAGATACTGTTCCAAGACTCTTGTGTATGCATACATTTGTGATCTTCCAGAACTCCTTGTGTGAGGAATCTTGCAGAATACTCACTCCCAACATCACTTACCCTCAGGCTTTCCCCATGCACAAAGACCTGGGCTACAGGAAGACTTCCAACGTAGACATTTTCTATCTTCTCAGGAGCAATGTATTCTCCTTGTGCAAGTTTAAATATATTCTTCTTCCTATCAATGATCTTCAGTGTTCCATTCTAGAAGTTAAAAGGTGGAGGCCGTTAGTTTCAAGTCTCTGTCTTGCTTCTAGAAGGAGAAGATAATAGGTTTGCTTTGGTTTTATGAAAGCCACATGCTAATCTGGAACTGATCTTAACTCCCCACAGGGAAAAGGGGCACTTTGTCTCATTTTCCCAGTTAGCTCAGGACACGATTAGGCATCTCCTTTATTCTCCTTTGACAGAAATCAAGACATCTTGTTGTTCTTTGCTATGGAAGTGACATAGTCTTGACTATTGGCCTAGCTGGTGTTATTTGAGATCCTGTAATCTAACTGGTCTTTGGAGTTTTGCCTGGAGTTACTCGGTGAATGATAAAAGTACTGTGCAAGGCTTTTATCCTAGAATTCACTTCTCCAGCTTTTCAGATTACTGTAAACTAGCCAGGGATTCACATCCAAGGGATGGTTTGTATTAAGCAATTACTCACTGGCAACCATTTCCCTATGTCTCCAGTGTGAAGCCAGCCATCTTTATCAATTGCTTCTGCTGTCTTCTCAGGTTCTTTCAGATAACCTTTGAACACATTTGGTCCTTTAATGCAGATCTACAGCAAGCACAGAGCACTTGTTAGTCACCAAGTCTTATGTTTCAGTGTTTCCTGGCACACAGGAGATTGTACCTACCTCGCCTTCATTGTTAGAAGAGAAGTAGTTCATTTCTTCCACATCTTGTAGTTTTACGATATTACAAGCTAGGGGGACCCAACATGGCCTAAGAGGGAAAAAAAGGCAACAAACCAACACACACACAAAATGTTTTAGGGATTCTGCTAGCAGTTGACCCTATTTTTATGTAAAGCTAGAAAGACTAAGCCTTGAAGTATGATAGGAGAACTTGGGTGCCTCCCCACATTTGAAAGACTTCAGGGACAGCAGATACTTAATGGCAATTTGTTCACCGCTTTAGCAAGAATCAGTTACAATTAAAGGGGTCTGACACCAAGAGTCCAAAGAAGTTATTGTAATGCCATTTCAGGCACTTAATGCAGGATAAGTGGCAGCTAGATCCCAATGCTAAGAGCCATTTTTTTGCTGTACATGGCTGGTGTAATTGATGACCACATTGCATCCACAGAATTCTCTCATGGACTTCCATATTAATTTACATTTCATCTTGATTATGCCCTGCAGTTACTGTGTTCTCAAAGATGATGACTTGAGTTTGAATTTAGAATACTCAATAATAAAAACATCCTTGCTAAAATGAAAGCTAAATCTTCAAGGTCAGGTAGTTCCTTCAGGAAAATCCTCAAGTATTATGTCTGACATTTTGCTATTTGGGAGCTAAAGCTAGTTTCTTTAAGCCATTTGGGAAGTTCAGTTTATCAGCTCTGTACAGACACTACTCTCCTGTACACTGGGGCAGGGTCTAAGCTAGCCTGTGTCACTTTGCACAAGAGATTCTCACATACCTGAGTGAGGCATTTTGGTACCTATTAAGCATACAGATGACTGTTGCTACCAAGAATCCCTTCAAGATGAAGTACCCAGATTTAACTTTCATTGAACTAAAAGTAGTAGAGCACATAAGCTCAACTTTCTGCTGCCAGCTGGGGGAGTGTTTCCAAGTCCCTGATAACATACCTGCTGTAAAGTCTCCAGGCACTGAGAAAGTGCATCCAGCTGAGCATTCAGTCTGGCCATAACCTTCAAAGATCTGTATGAGAAAGGATGAATATTCTTTGTACATCAAGCCCTTGGTATGAAAGAGCTCAACTATGCCTGTACTCAAATCATATTCTCAGGAAGGAAGCCAAGACAATCTTAGTCTTTAAGACCCTTTGGTCATAGTGGTATAACCAGATATTCTTCATGTTTACCTATCTAAACGTTGCTTTGGTCACCTCATTCTCTGAACTCTGTTCTAAAAATGTGCTACGTTGGGAGCTCGCTGACTGTCAGGAAATGCCACATGATCAGAGGCATCTGCCTGACTTTGCTGCATGTTCCTATTTCTGCTGCTCAATTCCTTTTTCCAGAGCCTACAGGATAGTTTTCTGGTAGTGTACTTTGAAGCCAGCCCTGCAGACTTTTCTTCTGGTTATAGTTAGCTCAAATCAAGTGGCCTGTAAAACCCGAAGACTGACAGAAATCTTGCCAGGAACAAGCTGGGCTGAACTATAGCTGTGTCACTTGTTTGGGTGTAAAAAACTGGTATTACTTTAAGAAAACAAACAAACACACCCCACCCCACACCCCCCCCCATCTTACCTGACAGCCTAATGTTGCTCTAAGAAATGTCAGGACAGAGGGAGATATAGGGGCAGCACCTGTTATCATTAGGCGCACTCTTCCACCCATTGTTTTCTACAAGTAAAATAGAAGCCATCAGTTTCTCCACTACTACATTTCTCAGCTTATTTACACTTGGAGTAACTTACCTGAACTTTTTTGAAGACTAGCTGATCCCAAATGCTGTCATTTCGAATTATGCCCTGTTTCATTTCAGCTGTCTTCATCATGACAGCCAAGTTTAAGAGGCAGCGTTTCACTGGGGTATTCGCACCACTTTGTATCTGCGAGGAAAGTGTCAGTGACTCTTTGGGCTAAACTCACATCCGTGCCTCCAGTTTGCGCTTAGCCAGGAGGCATCATACCTTCTTTTGATGGTCTAGGGTCTGTCTTTACTACTGCCATGGTTTAGGAGACAAACCAAAGGGCAATGCTAATTTGCATCACGGCTGACATACCCCAGCCATAGCTGAGGCATAGGGATCCTCCTAGCTTGGCACGTGTTTCATTTGCATTCCAAAAAGTAAACACATTTTTCATTTCTGAACAGCAACAGACTTAGCCTCGTCATGACTGGATAATACTGTTCTTATACTCCTTATACTGATGACTATTTACATCCCCTCAAAGGATTTCTAAGGCATTCTTCCTGATGAGGAGTAAATGAATTAGCGGTGATGTTATAATTCATTCAGTATTAAACCTCTATGCTTGCTTGGATAGATGAACACAGCTAATTTAGGTAAAATGGCTCACATACCTTGTCATACACTCTGTTGAGCAGTCTTGGTACAGCTGGAAACACTGTTGGCTTCAAGGTCATCATGTCATCTGTTAGTAACCTGATGTCTCCTTGGAAGAAGCCTATTTTACCTCCAAAGCTGAAGGCCACAGTCTGAAAATTGACCAGACTAAATTTAGTCAAGGATAATTCCTAGCTTCATTATTCTCTACAACTACCTGAAGGGAGGTTGTGGCCAGGAGGGGGTTGGTCTCTTCTGCCAGGCAACCAGCACCAGAACAAGAAGACACAGACTCAAACTGCACCAGGGTAAGTTTAGGATCGAGGTGAAGAGAAAGTTCTTCACATAGTTGTTAGCCACTGGAATGTGCTGTCCAGGGAGGTGGTGGAGTCACCGTCCCTGGAGGTGTTCAAAAAGGGATTGGACGTGGCACTTGGTGCCATGGCTTAGTAGTTGTGACGTCTTAGGTGACAGGTTGGACTTGATGATCTTTGAGATCTTTTCCAACCTTATTGATTCTATGACTTGTCTCTTGAAAGCAGCATGATTCTCAGTGTCCAGTGGTAGGAAAGATCTTGTGTGAATAAGTTTTGAGGAAGTACCAATGGATACTCAGATGCAGAGATCTGTACATACCTGTACAACTCTTTCAAACATGTGAGCCAAGGGAAGATAGGATATGACGACATCTGAACTTGTAATCTCAGGTGAGTTCTAGAAAGGGAAGAAATAGAAATCTTAGCACTCCTTATGCCTGAGTTACTCTTATGTAGAAAGTGAATAAAGTTTGGATCAGTCTGAGTACTTTGAATTGCTTCAGTCATTTGAAGTGTCTATTTCAGGCTCATCCATCACCTCTTCAAAACCTGCAGCTGCAACTGAGCCATGCTGGATCAAGATTAGTTTAGCAAGACTTGCAATAGGGTAGATCAGTACTCTTGGCACTTGGGACTCTGACTCATTCTACAATAACTTCTGTACACAAGTCCTTGCTCAATGTTAAACTGAATTTCTTGCAATACTATTGTCCCATTGACATGTAGGTATTTAGGAAAGTTTGCTGGGAGTGAATGGTTGGCAGAAGTTGCCCACAGTATAGCCAGTTTCATGACTGAATGGCATAGCCTAGAGATCACCATTAGAAGTAGCTTACCTCTGTGGCTCTAAGGAAGGCAGAAACATCTGAAACAATGTTTTCATGTGTCAGCATGGCTCCTTTAGGATTACCTTTGGAGAGACCAAGCAAAATCAGATGTGGCTCCGACTGCTGCTTCTGTCACTTTGTGTCTTGTTTGGTTCTGTTTGAACTATCTTGGTATTGTGCTCAGTTATAGCACGCATTATCTTAAGAGATGACAAATATGCCTCATCCTGAGCTTTTTCAGCTATGAGTGTTATATAAATGAAATGTCTACTGAAATAGCAGAGTAATTGGGAGTAGCATAGAGAGTGTTGAAACAAGATGTTTCTCTAGCGCCTGTGCATAGGAGCACAGGCAGTTATACAACTACTCTCTTTAATATGAAGACACTATTTTTCATAGGGTAAGATAACATGAATTTGGCTATTCTTCCTCCCAGCCCTAAGCTTTGTGTTAGTGTACTCAGCTTGCAATGACTATGTCCCAAGTAAAACTGCAGGAGTGGCTTGACACTGTTCTAATTTACTGCTTTCCTTCTGTGGTGGTCACATTTCTTTTTTGTGTGTGCTGGAAAGCTATTCTTTCCTGCACAGGGGGACTGTTTTCGTGTGGAAATATCACTACATTTTCTCTTACCTGTGGTTCCACTGGTGTAGCACACAACACTAAGATCTTCAGGCTTAGGAGGCTAGAGGGGAAAAGCCACGTAAGGTCATGAGTAAGAATTATGTTACTTATCAGTATGTACATAAACTTCCCAAAGTGGAATGAACCACGAATTCCAGTTGGAAAGACAAGACTTAAAAAATTCTGCCAGCCTCCTCTACTAGCAGCTGTGGCAAGAGGTGCTTTCAGAGAGTAGTTCTGCAAGTTTATAATTGTTCCACAAAAATACTTACAACTGGTTCCCTGAGGTTGTTTTTTCCCAGCTCCTGCATTAGAGAGAAAATACATGTTAAAGACATGCAACGACATTAGATCAATAGCTAATTGCAATACAAATGCAACACTTGGGTTTGTGGTGCATCCCTTTTGATGCTCTCTCTCATTCAGAGAGAGATGTCAGTCTTCCTGAATTTAATACACACAGGCTTGGAAAAGCTGATTCCTGTGGTTGTGGAAAGTAAGGCTCTGAGTGTGTGGAAAGCAATCAGAACTACCTAAGGAATTTGGAATATTCATCCCGTTTGATGTGGGCCACATCTCTTTTGCTTTACATTTGTGCACCATATGTGGAAGATTAAGCCTACTACTGGATTGTCAAAACAGCCAGTGATTTGCACTTAGGCTTTTGATTAGACTCAACTGTCAGCTCTGAAGCCTGATAAATCCTGTTAGAAAAACATTATGAATTAAGCTAAGGAGGTCTTCAGTTTAATTCATACTAACTGTCCACAACACAGGACACAACTCTAGTCAATGGTTTGAACTCTGCAATTCCATTTGGCTAAACATATCAAGTATCAAAATGACTACTCAACAAGATCTCAGGTGCAGGCATGACACCTGGGCAATGCTTACATTAAAGTGTCATTGTTGCCAAAGAAGGTCCAGATGTCTAACTGAAAAGGTATTCCTCTGCAAAATCAAGCAGAAGCTTTAGTCACCTACCTCAACCTCCTGCAGTGCTAGAATTTCAACTCCCACTTTAGTTCCTCTGTCCTTGAGCTCTTTATCAAAAAGATCCATGAGAATTATAATCTTCAGATTTGGGGTCCTTTTTTCTCACAGTTCTCAAGCAAGACCTTTGCCTTCTCAGGCTTGTCACAGATCACTATGCTTATGTCAGCTATGGAAAAGAAATTGCATTTCAGAAGTCTGTTTAGAAGACATGAGGCTAGTGAGTGACAGCTCAGTAGCACATACATTTAGAACAGAGCATTCATTTATTCTAAAGCCATTTGCAGTTCGTATAAGTTTCAGTGGCTGGCTTACAGTGCTAAGAAGGTTCCTTCTACCATGGCCAAATGATTCTACAGCTAGAATCTCAAGTTTGGACAAAGTGAGGGCAGACACTGATGAACTGAAGCCGAATATCTTCAGTCAAAATCAAGACTGGCCTTTAAACTTCTGCTGTTGCCAAAAAGGCTCATAATTGTCCCCACTCATTGTTTAGGTTGAGTCATCTTCCTTAAATCTAAAGAAATTTAGACCTATTTGAAAGAGGTAGCTAAAATTGAGTCAATTCCTCAGCATCCCAGCATGTGCAAGAAAGTTCTATGCAATTATGAAACCATTTCCTATGAAGTCAGCAGAGGAATTGGATTTGCCTGAACAAGCTGGTTTCCCGTTAGCCTAGTAAGTCACAGCTGTGTAGTCCCAAGGCAAGGCCTGTTTGCAAGGTTGACCAGCACAACTGTTGAAGTGATCTTGCTTGGCAAATCCTCTTTATGGGTTGGAGGGTTGTGATAGGAGTGGGCATTTTTCGTGCCCCCCCCCCCCTTTTATTAAGACTGGGGGAAGTTTGAAGCTATTAAAGCTTTCTCAAAATCTTCTTCCATGATGGCAGATTAATTGTTGCTTCCACAGAGCAACAGGCTCTAACCACACAGATTAAAGAGATTTAGGCATAAGTCTCTTTATTAGGTATGGGATTGGACAAGACAACTTCCAGATGTCCCTTGCAACCGCTACCATTCTGTAATATCTTTACCCCTCCCCTCCTTCACTCTTTACAGCCTACAACTTTAAATCAGAGACACACAGCTAGTCTTAAATTGCCATGCTTGTCTGTGTTGCCTGATTATTCAGCAGTGTGGGAGTTCAAGATTGCAAAGTCTCAGACAGCAAATAGCTGCCCGCTCTGACGTCAGGATGGTCCACAGGATCTAGCAAGTCTTCAGTGGACTTGCCTTCAAGACACTAGAAAGCATGAGAAGCCCACTGGCTTCTTCTAGTTACTGAACCTTGTCCTCTGCAAAAGAACTGGAATTGACTATAAAAGTATAAGAGCAGTAAGGATAAGGCTACTCTGGCTTTTGCATCAAATTCCTGTGAATTTCAGTCTACTCAAACCAAAGCTTCTTAGAGAAAGCATTATGAAATAGTGTAAGTCAATATTTACCTTGGTTAACAATATGTACAATGGCATCTTGCCCCAGAGTGTCATAGAGTGGAACAGCAACCATTGAGTAAGTGTAGCAGGCATACTCTGAAATGATCCACTGAAGAGAGAAAACAGTGCATCTCACAAGACAGGGTTACCTATAGATGTCACAGAACTTGACTAGCCCATGTACACATTAGTAGTGACGGTTGTGTAAGGAGCATGTCCTTGAGATTGTTAGAGTAGTGAGGGGTCAAGATCATTGTATTACATGTAAGGCAGGGTATGTGCATAGTCAGCAACAAGGGATCTGGAATGGGAAAAGCCAGTTGTGATTGTTCCTCATGTGGCCTTAAGCTATTTAAATACAGACCCTCCTCTCTTCCCAAGTGTGACATTTTCGCTTCTCCGACTGAGTTAGCCGTGGTGTCTTTGTGTGTGTGTGGGAGAACTGAACCTCTCACCACCACACTAAGGTGCCAGAATATTCAATTTGTTGCTTACCTCTGGCCTATTCTGAGCAAAAATACCAATGAAGTGGTCTGGTGATGGTTTGCATCCTTTTTGCAGCAGCCCTGATCCCAGGTATTGAGCTCTGTCCAAAACCTGCGAGATAGTTTTCCCTCAATTGAGCACCACAAGACAGTATCCCAGAGTAAATCATCCAACATGTACAATACTCACCTGTTTATATGTCAGCCACTGATAAGGTTGCTTGGGCTTTCTGTAGCCTAAACAGTTGCCATTTCCTAATGGGAGAGTTCAGAGAAGCCACTGTAAAGCTCAGTGTCTGAAGTTGTGTACCACTTGAATGCAATACTTTGGGAAATATTTTCAGTCTGTCATCCAGCTAACTGCATGGAATGCAGTGTCTATAGTTAAGCACTCTGCCCAAACCAAGACTGTAGAGCTGTTGACTTTAATCCTTAAAAGCAATACTTCAGAAGTTTTCCCATTTCACAACTCACGTGAGATTGAAATACCCTGCAAACTATCACATACTTCCATACATGGGACCCCTGAAGTCACATGTACACAAATGTTGTAAGCTGGCAGTAATTTTACACTGCAATGCAATGCACACAAGACAAAACAGAGATCTTTCCCTCCAACTGTCCAACTGTTTATATCCACTCATTCTTCACTGCTTTACCATCTTAAGCTTCTGATGTTTTTTTCCTGCCCAGTCTGCCAGTTAAGACCATTTCTACATCAGTGGTGAGGAAACAAATACATATGGCCACTTGTCACTCCACCCCACAGAAGGCTAGGAAAGCTTTTGCTAGGCAAGAGGTAAGGTGAAAGAGCTTGAAATAGTTTAGTTTACTTGTGGCAGGCAAGTACTACCTAGCAGATGCAAAGCTTACCAGAAACATGCACTCCTCTTTGGAAAACTTCATACAAGGTTTTAGCATCTTCAAAGTAATAAGAAACCAATTTATTGTCTGTCAAGAGTGCACTTCTTCTGGCTCCTCCCTAGGAACAGAGCATACTTATGAAAGAGTGCAGAACAGATGCAATGTCCTTTGTTCCTCCACCATTCTCCCAGCAATCCCCTTTAAAGCAGGTCAGTATTGTTAGGGAAATATCTTTTTCCCTCCTGATTTTGATCTACTCAGTCATCAGTCATAGGCAGATAAATTTTCTAGGTAGCCTAAATTAATGCTGAATTAGAGGTTATTACAGAGACCTTGACCAAAGACTGAGTACTACCACCTGCCTATTTACATGAAGTGTAGCACCAGCCTCAAAACTGATGCAAAGCATTTAAAATACTGAAGGAATTCAGTGATGTCCAAGGCCATCTGGTATAAGTCCCACCTAACCCTGTTGCCAAGAGCTGCTGTTTGTTGCACTTAGTGTCTTAGTGGCTTCCCTTCTCTCAACCATACTGTTCAGTTATACACCTGTGAGAGAAGATTATGTATATCAGAATAGATCAGTATTCAGATTAAGCACAAAATTAGTCCATGCCCACCAGCAGAGTAAGCATTACCTCAATTCCTACTGACTGCTTGTTCAAGTCAACAGGAGGCAAAACAGGTTTTGGCCTGCTTATCACCCACAGGATGATGCCAGCTCCAAATGCTATAAGACTAATCAATGCTGGTGTTGGGAGCGGTGAGAACAAGACTTGAAGTATCCAGATCATTATGCTGGATCAGTAGAGCCACAGCTGAACCTGAAACAAACAGGAGGTTTAGTAGACATGAGTTAGAAACACTCACTACCTATAAGCCATGGTTAGTTAAGTAGTTTTTTAAGCAATACCATAAATAATTTCAGCAGTTTGACCCTAAAGGCATAGCCTAAACCTGCCACAATAATGAAGCATGTTTATGCAATGCTTTAAGACTCTTCAGAGATCTCAAGTCACCTGCCCCCATTAATCTTAGTCCATGCTGCATCCACCTCCACAAAAATCTGAAGCTTGATGAAGTCCCTTGTCTGACAGATGTAAATTCTTTCTACTCAGGAATCAAAATCTGCCTAGGGACAACCAAGACATAATTCCCCAAATTAAGTATAACCAAAACTTGCCAACAATTCAGTGATACGAATAATGGAAGTAAGAAAACTTCTCAGTATTCCAGCCATCCAATTGGAGGGGCTGTTGCTAAGGCATTAGGGACATCACTAAATCACATACTTGTTACAACTACATATATCAGTCTGCAGGACAAGCAGTATCTTCAGCAGCAGCAGCTCTTACTGGAAAGCAGCGTTTATGCAGGAAAATATTTCAGATAGTGAATCATATTTAGCATGAGATACGGCACAAGTCAAAACTGTGGAAGTCACTTTCCACTAGGATGTAGTGAAGTCAATGTCTGCTGTCAAAGTCTAGCTGGGAAATACAGGAGCATGTCTGTTGCTTGCATCCTTCAGAGTCTCTTCCTTCAAGGGCAAGGAAGCAAAACCTGAAAATGCAGGATTTCTTACAAGAGATGGAGATACCTACCTCAGCCTCTTCTCTTAGAAACAAGTATTTTAATCTCTGAAATGTTCTGGTATGTTTAAAATTGAGCAACCAAGACAAACCTAGTCATAGAATAGAATCATAGAATCAATAAGGTTGGAAGAGACCACAAAGATCAAGTCCAACCTGTCACCACAGACCTCATGACTACTAAACCATGGCACCAAATGCCACGTCCAATCCCCTCTTGAACACCTCCAGGGATGGTGACTCCACTACCTCCCAGGGCAGCACATTCCAATGGCTAACAACTCTCTCTGTGAAGTACTTTCTCCTCACCTCGAGCCTAAACCTCCCCTGGTGCAGCTTGAGACTGTGTCCTCTTGTTCTGATGCAGATTGCCTGGGAGAAGAGACCAACCCCCTCCTGGCTACAACCTCCCTTCAGGTAGTTGTAGACAGCAATTAGGTCTCCCCTGAGGCTCCTCTACTCCAGGCTAACTAATCCCAGCTCCCTCAGCCTCACCTCATAGGGCTTGTGCTCGAGGCCTCTCCCCAGCCTCGTTGCCCTTCTCTGGACACATGCAAGAGTCTCAGTGTCCTTCTTAAATTGAGGGGCCCAGAACTGGACACAGGACTCAAGGTGTGTACTGAGTATAGGGGCAGAATGACTTCCCAGTGACTGTCCAGGAGACTACTTCATCTTAAGCAACTCAGCTCTCACCAACATACTTTTGCTAGTATCTAAATGGCTGTGCAGGATGACACATCACACTTGGCAAAGTGAATAACCACAGCCTTTGAAATTCCTTCATACAGAATCTAGTGAACCCAGTCAGTACACAGTATGCAGCTAGCAACAAACTAAATCCTTGTACAAGAATACCAGGTGTTCTGGAGCAATGGGCTCTAGTTATCCTTCAAAAAAAAATCTGAAGTTGAAGGTATTTTCCACACAGCCAGTAAACTGAGCCAGGTCTCTAAGTCAGAATTCAGGTCTCTGATCCCAAGCTGACCAGAACTAGATTGCCTGTGTCTGGTTTACAGATTTGTAGTTTTCACTTTCCAATGGCTGTGATACTCAGCAATCTTAACATGTTGCCTGGTGAGGGAAGGCATGCCTTGCCTGCTCAAGGCAAGAAAGGGTCCCTCAGAAAGGGTCTTCAAGTCCAGGCTGCCAAAAGCATGTCACCTATATAATCTGAAAAGTACCAACTCCCTAGACCTCTTTTCTACTCTATGCCTTAGTCAGCATGTACCCTTCAAACTCCTGACCTTGAGTTCATGTATTAAGAGTCCAACAGAACTGTCCTAGAGCAAGGCAGGCAGGAACTGCCCTTGGCACTCTGCACTGACTGTCAGTTCTAGTCATTGGGGAGGGACGAACCTGTTCTTTCTGCAGCAGTAGGTAAATCACCGAAAATCTTTCCATCGGAGTACTCTTGTCTCCTCACTGACTCACATGCAAGGCAGTTGTGGTGGCTTGAAAATTCCCTCCCAACATTAAATTTGCCAAGAAAAAATTTTAAAGGTGTAGCCTAAAGATATCACAGCAGTTCTTGCCAAGCCATCTAGGAAAACTGAACATTAGGCCATGGAGGGTAATGATGTTTGGAGCAGAGAACTCAAAGGCCAGAGAGAACACCCAGTCAAATTGAGAAAAGCCTGAAAATTACTAGATGCAGGAAAGCTTTTGCCTTTGGATTCTGAATTAATTCCATAAGTCTCTTGCACAGAGAGAAAGAGAATGTAGACGGTAATCTAATCCCAGTGTAATTTAACCAGCATCCCTAAAGCTAGTCAAGGATCATTTTCAGCTAAGCCAAACAAGTTTTTAATTTAAAGAAAGTCCTGTTAACAAGTTCATCTCTGAAGCCTGAAAAAGTTAATTTGCTTCTTGGTGATGTGCTTGGTTTTAAAATGCCTGTCTTCATTAGCCTGCTTACAGCACTAAATGAGACCATACACGTGGGAGTCAAAACCCTAATATCCTTCAGCACTACAGAAGCTTGTGTTGTGTCAAAAGAAAATCACAGACACCCAGATCTTGTTTGCAATACACAGAAAAATGGTTTTCAATTCCTCTGCTTTACCTACAGAATAGTCATAGTGGTTTGCTTTTACTTTCCAGCACAGGGTGTGTTATTCAAGCTGTGGAAAGGCTTTCAGCAGATCTGCCTCAGTTCCCAGCATTAGGACAGCCATTTCATAGGATCACAGAGTCATAGAATGCTTAAAGCTTCTACTGCAACTATTTGTCGAATCCCAAGTCATTGCTAGCTAATCATCTCTGGTGTCCTCCAACAGCCACTGAAGTGGCCCAGAGCAGAAGAGCCAGCAGAGAGGACAGGAGTTTGTACTTGACAATTTTCTGCCCATGGGAAGAGAAAAGCTCTACCTTAGATCTGTCCCCTGGACTCACTACAACCAGAGCTTAATCCATATCCAAATGTCCAATACACACAGAATACCTGATCTATATGAGCTGAGTGAAGACTCAGCTCAGCATGAGACGAAGCCACAACATTTTTAACAGACATTACCTTGTGCTGTAGGGCAAGTCTGAGCACCAGCTCACACATGTAAGGGGCAAGGACAGAATGCCAGAACCCCCTGAGTTTTGAAAGGCTCAGCTCCCTGTGAGCAGAAAAATACACTGCTCAGGATGTCACAAGCAACCTGTTAGCCCTCTTGTGCAATAAGATGCTGGACATTTAAAGTGTGCTTATGTTGGCTGACCGGACCAATGGTCAAGGATAAGGTACACTAGGCTCCAGAGTGCAAAGGCTTAGTTTTTATCAGAAGAGATTACAGTGATACCATTTACAACCTTGAGTTCAGGAGTACACGTTCTCATTTCTACTGTACCCCTTTATTCCCTCAACCTCTTCAGAGATTAATTCACTAGCTATTCAGTTATTCTGTATTTTCTCCAAGTTTGGACATGGTCTACACCAGAAAGTGACTGAGCTCTGTACTACCAAGCACCTATGTATGAAGAAAGAAATCAGTGCTAATTCCATCACAGAGTTCTTTACAGACAGCAAAGCAAACTCTGATACTTGCACAATTTCAGAAGCCATGGTCATGCAATACCTGGGAGAATGCTTTCTCAAATTATATTCTTTGTCTCAAGTTCACAGTTTGTATATAGAATAGAATAGAATTAACCAGGTTGGAAGAGACCTTTGAGATCACTGAGTCCAACCTATCATCCAGCATTATCTAATCAACTAAACCATGGCACCAAGCACCCCATCAAGTCTCCTCCTGCACACCTCCAATGATGGTGACTCCACCACCTCCCTGGGCAACCCATTCCAATGGCTAATCTCTCTTTCCATGAAGAACTTCTTCCTAACATCCAGCCTAGACCTCCCCTGGTTCAGCTTGAGACTGTGTCCTCTTGTTCTGGTGCTGATTGCCTGGCAGAAGAGACCAACCCCCACCTGGCTACAACCTCCCTTCAGGTAGATTTAGAGAGCAATATGGTCTCCTCTGAGCCTCCTCTTCTCCAGGCTAAGCAACCCCAGCTCCCTCAGCCTCTCCTTATAGGGCTTGTGCTCCAAACCCCTCATATGCTTTTGAGGAGATCATGAGAACTTACTAATGCAGATCAGTATGCTAACATTGACTCTTTCCAAGTAGGAACCAACCACACCAGGATCATTAATTAGTTAACTGCCAGCAGCTCGCTCTTCACATTTGCTTACACAGTACAGCTCTTCCCTGGTGTCCTGCAGATGTTAGCCACTATGCCAGTTCTTACTCCTTGGAAGCATTACATCCCATCTTCCTCCAGCAGCAGTGAGGAGAAGTCTTGTGTTCTGCAGGGTTTAGGAACAGCTAACTTTTAGCATCCAGAGAGAAGCTAAAGTGCAAAAGCTCAGATGCTGAACAGCGCCATGTAAAAACCACAAAGCAATATCCACAGTAACTTGCACTAAGCCCAAGACACACTTTATAGTTCGGCTTTGCTTTCAGAGTACCTCTTATGAGAGTCAAACAGTTCAAGTACCCTTTGATTTTGTCTGAGAAGCACTCTGCTAGAGGGTAGGGAAGAATGAGACCTTAGTAACTTACTTTCAGGAGGCGTAGTGCCCTGTGGTTTTGGCCTGCACCTTACAGGCTGTTTCTGGGCCTTGCTCATGAAGCCTGCTGAACTTGAGCTTCCAGTCTACTTGAAACAGAAAAGCCTTTTTTAATGAAGAATTTTACTATGTCTGATATTACATTGCCCACTGAGAGGGCAATGACACCATGGCACTACTTAGGACTACAAGCCCTGAATCAAAATGCTAAGCTTGACTCTATTTTTTATATAACATTTTCTCCTGGACAACTACCTGCTCACAAAGACAGAACGTGTTCAAACAGCCCTTTAAAGTTCTGAAATGTTTTTAAAATAGTCAGTACTATGGGTGCTGTTTATCCTCTTAGATAATGCAGGATCACATTCTTGCCAAAGATGCATTCATCAACATTGTGTTAATAGGAAATTCTCTCTAAGACACACAACCAGCGTGATTTAAAGAGCCAGAACTAAAGTTCAGCTTGAAAATTCAGATATAACTCTTTAAGAAAGCTACATGGTTGTATTAAAAATTTATATATCTATTAATGCCTTTTATCACTATCTACTATTATATATGATTTTGAAGAGCAAAGAGCAAACATATCTGAACTTAACTCAGGCTAAGGTTAATATCTAACTGATAGCATGCTACCAAGAGATTTCCTATCAGATTCCTGAGCCTTGCAGCCTTTCCTGAGCCTTTGTTGAGCCTTGCAGCTAATCCCTGCACTTGCACATAGGTTATAGAATCATGGAATCATAGAATCAGTCAGGGTTGGAAGGGACCACAAGGATCATCTAGTTCCACCCCCTGCCATGGGCAGGGACACCTCACACTAGATCAGGCTGGCCAGAGATGGGGCCTCAACCACCTCCCTGGACAACCCACTCCAGGGCTTCCCCACTCTCATGCTGAAGAACTTCTTCCTCACGTCCAGGCTGAATCCATTCCCTCTAATCCTATCACTACCTGATATCCTAAGAAGTTCCTCCCCAGCCTTGTTGTAGGTCCCTTTCAGATACTGGAAGGCCACAATAAGGTCACCTCAGTATAGTATTGCCTATGTGAGCAAAACCAAGTGAGACCATAAACAATAAGACAAATAAAACCAGAACTTCATTACTTATACAAGAAAGATCTCAGAGCAAATACAGAGATGAGAACCAAACAAAAGAGTTTGAAATTCCTACCATTTTGAAGATGGGATGAGAACTTTATTTTTCCCCCTCTCAAGCAGAAGGGAGCCTTACCAGCAGAATGTAACACCTAAAAAGTAATTCTCATGCTAAAACCTGCAGCTCCTTCCCTCTTCCCAGTTTAAATAAATCAGCAAGCACAAAGGCATGCCGGGAGCTTGTAAGTGGGTGGAACTTGCATGGGGGAACTGAAGGGATTAAGAGGAGAAAACAAACAAATAAATGAAGTGCCTTGGAGGAAGTTGCTGAGGTTTTTTGTTTGCTGATGAAAAGTGCTTGAAGCTTGCACATTTCTGAAGAACTAGGTGAAAAGTAGATCAAAGTCTTTTGCAATCATAATCGTCATTTATTGTTAACAATCTATTTGCTGTGCTTTTCTCTGAGCATAGACTGTGCTCACAACACTAGCAATTTTCTCTAGAGGTGTGTGGGAATGAAGCTGAACAGAGCTTTGTGGCCTGTAATACCAACCAAATGCTTTGAGTAGGGTGTTTGTAACCTGCTTGCTATGGGCTAGATGCCTATTTCTGCTGCTGCTTCAATCCTTGTTTCTGCTGCTGGTTTTAGTTTGTTTGGTTTTGATGGGTTTAGGTTTTTATTGTTGTTGGATTTGGTTTTTGTTTGGTTTTGGTTTGAGAGTTTGGTTGGTTGGTTTGGTTTTCGTGTTCCTCCCCTAAAAGCTACCTACTTCTTTCATAGTATCATAGTATCATAGTATCAGTCAGGGTTGGAAGGGACCGCAAGGATCATCTAGTTCCAACCCCTGCCATGGGCAGGGACACCCTACACTAGATCAGGCTGGCCAGAGCCTCATCCAACCTGGTTTTAAACACTTCCAGGGACGGGGCCTCAATCACCTCCCTGGATAACCCATTCCAGGCCTTCACCACTCTCATGGTGAGGAACTTCTTCCTCACATCTAGCCTGAATCTCCCTATCTCCAGCTTCATTCCATTCCCCCTAGTCCTATCACTACCTGATAGCCTGAGAAGTCCCACCCCAGCCTTCTTGTCGGCCCCCATCAGCTGTGGTATAAGTTTTTATATATGCAATTATTTGCACAAGGTAACAGGAAACCATGTTTCAAACCTCAGTTTTGTTTCCTGGGATGACAGGGATTTTCTTTATGGCTTAACTGTTGGCATTTCTTTGCTTAAAGGTCTATAGCTGCTGCAGTTTCTCTTTCTCCCTGATACTTGTCTAATACAAGATTTTTGCTGCAGGTTTGGAGGGATGGGAAGAGAGTAGCTTCACCTATCCATTTTCTTTAGTGCCTTGGACCTCAGACTTTGGAATTGTTTTCCCATGTACCATTTTGCCCAGCTGAAAGTTTCCCTACGCTGCGTGATTTCAGAATAACCTGCTTATCAGGACTAACTGTAGCTGTGATGGAATAACATAGAAGAAATATGCATCCAGAAGACAACCTATCCTGGACCTTGTCTTGCTAAAACAAAAAAAAAGAAAAAGCCTTTAATAACTGCAGATATGTTTTTATTGCTGCTATAAACGTTATGCTACTCAGTAAAGCTCATTTACACTGTAATTATGGTATTACTTAGTGGTGCAGATATACCTTTAGGGAAACTGAGGCTGGATTCACTGATTTTGCTGTAAGCAAAAGATTAAAAAGAAATAGTTTCATACCCATTAGGGAATTAAGATGAGCAGTAGGTAGAGCACATATATGTGGAGTTCAAGTTGTTTCCTTTCATGTTGTCACTGTCACAAAAGGTTCTGCATGAAACTCCTCTTCCTTTGGCTTTGCCTACCACAGTTCCTTTGGCTGTGAGCTTCAGCTTTTATAGTGCCAGTTCAGGTGCACCAGTGTTTAGAGAAAGATAGTGCCCCTTACAGAGAAGTGAAAGAAGGCCAAGCTCCCAGCCAGCCAGCTCCATTTTCACCTTCGTTGAGTGACTCTCAGAGGATTTTCTCTTTTCAGATCTCTAGCCTTAGGCTGCTATTTTTCCAGGAGGAAGAGAAAAAGCAGTAAATTTGCCCTATCTCTGATCACCTGTTGAGTAGCAATGCTGTGTGTTTCAGATGCATTGACTTTGGCTGCAGGTGTGAAAGAACATGCCCAGAGCACTGTCCTTACTGGCCTGCCAGAAGCCCAGCATAGGGTGTGGAGGTCTCTGGACTGATAAGGTTACTCTGTATTGCCTGGATCTCTCTCTTGCCTCAGTGGATCTCACAACTCCAACATAAATTGCCTTGAAAAGCCTTGATGAGGATAGCTTTTCCTTAATGATAGGTTCTGTTTAACGTTCATAAATTAGAACACAGCTGATGCTCTTTCCCCAAAACACATAAAAAGCGACATGCAAATTTGGAGGCTTTGAATTTTTGATAACACCTCCATGATCTGAATTAACTCCAGATTCATTTGTTGCTAGTCATTCTCTGCAAGAAAACAGAGCAGTCATGAATTACTCAACCTTTGCTCATTTTGGTGCCTGTATATGAGATGTACACCTGCATCATCCATTCCTGCTAGGGAATTAAGATGAGCAGTAGGTAGAGCATGTGTGCAAAGAGTTCAAGTTGTTTCCTTTCTGTTATCACTGTCACAAAAGGCTTGCATAAAGGATGGGTAAGATGAGCTTTTATAACACCCCTAAGATCCTGGCACAACGTGATCTCTTCCTATGCAAAGATGCCAAAATAGCCCATCTACCTATTGCAAATAGCAGATGCTATAAATACATGAAGAGGAAGCACTGGCTCAGGGTACAGTTGTCTCTGTCGTCACTTCAAGATTTGGATCTAAATTTTGTGAGTCTGTGGGAAGCGTGGGCTCACTTTATTTGAAGAATTTTTGAACTCCAGTTGGTTTTCTTAATGCTAGGAAAACAATAATTCTTTACTGCTCTGCTACCTGTATCTGAAGGGGGCCTACAGGAAGGCTGGGGAGGGACTTCTCAGGATCTCAGGTAGTGATAGGACTAGGGGGAACAGAATGAAGCTGGAAATAGGGAGATTCAGGCTAGAGGTGAGGAAGAAGTTCTTCACCATGAGAGTGGTGAAGCCATGGAATGGATTATCCAGGGAGGTGGTTGAGGCCCCATCCCTGGAGGTGTTTAAGACCAGGCTGGACAAGGCTCTGGCCAGCCTGATCTAGTGTGGGGTGTCCCTGCCCATGGCAGGGGGTTGGAACTAGATGATCCTTGTGGTCCCTTCCAACCCTGACTGATTCTATGATTCTATGATTCTACCCTTTTCAAGGGCAACCTTCTGGCTTTTATAAAGCACAGTAACTGCACAGGGACATGAATAATCTCCTTGGAGCATAAGTGGGTTCCTCAGGGAGAGTAATACAGACAGGATGATAGGGTTAGGACTTGGAAGAGCAGCATGCATTTTGCCATTTCTCTTGTAGCTTGATTTCTGGTTAATATTTGTCTCTGATATCCTCTCCATTGTTACAGCTGTAGCTCTGTATGCAAGCAAGAGTTTGGAGGAGGCTCCACCTCTGTCATTACACCAAGCACTTCTGCCAAGGGAGCGGCAGCAGTCTGGTGTGCCATACTCTAAGATCTGTACTTTTAACACATTAGAAAGGGCATTATAGCCTGTTTCTGTGTTCTTAGTTAGGGATTAAGGTCCCATTGTAGTAAATGTTGCCAATGAGCTTGTGTGTATGAATGATGTAGCATATAACAAGTTTGTACTCACAAGATTTCAAAGCCTGTCTCTGATGTTGTAGAATCAAAGGATTCTTCTATTTCTGGAACTCTGTTTTAAATGTGAGTCTGAATGGGAGCCTGGAACTCGTACTCTGTATCTTTAAATAAATATAACTAAGGAACTGATAAGAAAATGGCTTCAGCCTGGATGGTAGTCAGGTTTCAAGATCTAGCCAGTCTGTAACAACAGGGAGTGTTCAGATGGTTGCTCTCACTCAGGCTGTGATTTCTCTGTATGCCACCCTCGAGCCCTAACTTGCCTTTTTAAATACCGTGCAGCCAGTTACACATCTATTGCCTTTAACAGCCCAGAGTGGGAGGAGAAGGGTGCCCTGCATCCAGGCATTGCAGCGAATGACGGCTGTTCTCCCACTTGTACCTCTCTGCAGGAGCAGGAAGCCGAGCACTTGGGAAACAGGCTCTGATCAAGAGACATTTGCTTACCTTCCTTCAGCACCGCGGGAGGGTGGAGGGGCCGGCACAGCTTCCTTCTTTTGCTGCTTTACAACTCCAAGTGGGTGTTCAAGGGTTGGTGCTTCCTCGACGCCTGTGTCAGGACTAAGCCCCGAATCATCGGTGTGTGGCTTTAATAAAGAGACAACACTGCACCCAGGTAACCTTTGAACCTGTTGCAATGCAGGTTCAAAGGTGAAAAAAAAAAAAAAAAAAAAAGGAATTATTCCTGATCAAATACAAAGAGCAATTTTGCCTGCTTAGAAATGTTAAGCACACAGCTCTTGCGCAATAACCTTAGAAGAGAGGAGCAGACTGTGAAAGCCAGCCCCAGCCCTGTGAAAGCTGCACACTGGGGGTTTTCATAGGACTCTCATTTACTCTCAAGCATGCATGGGACACTGAGGAAGTTTGGTGCCACTGAGAAAAGGTGCCTCTTAGATTGCACTTTGAGCAAGCAAACACTTTCTGTTAGTTTTTGTTCTGCTGCTTTGTGTAGGGGCCTCTCCTTAATCACATCTGACTGCCGAGGCATGGGTTTCCTTTGCAGCTCAAGAGGTCTGTGAAGTAGTGTAGTTCCCCAGCTTCCTGGTAGTTGGGGTATATGGGAGGCTGGTCATCTTACCATGGTGCACCTGCAAAGGGTACTGTGCATGTTGGACTGTCACGTAGGATATGTCTGCTTCATCAGAGATTTCTTGTGCTAAGTGACTGATTTATCTTTGTCTTTGGCTCAGCTGTGAGGAGCGATATCTGGCTAGGCTGGAAGGTGGAGTGTTTTGGCTTCACTCCCAAAGGCTGTGGATGTGATCTTTGGAAGAAGTTCACTTCTCATAATCCAAGTAATAAGGCTAAATACCAAAGTCCTTTCAGCACTCACTTAATATTCTCAGGACTGGTCAAGATCATGAAGCTTTTGTTGATCCAGACCTAGTTTGACTGGTGCTGAAATTTGACTCCTGTATGATTGAGGGTACATTAATAAACGTATAACCAGCAGGTGAGCGAAGTTCTCCTCTCCCCCTAGTGAGGCCACATCTGGAGTGTTGTGACTAGTTCTGTGCTTCCCAGTTCAAGAAAGACAGGGAACTGCTGTCGAGAGTCCAACAGATGGCGACAGAGATGATTAGGGAACTGGAGGATCCCTCTTACAAGGAGGGGCTGAAAGACCTGGGGCAGTTTAGCCTGGTGAAGATTGAGAGAGTATCTTATTAATGCTTATAAATACCTGAAGAGTGGGTGTCAAGAGGATGTCAGTGGTGCCCAGTGATAGGACAAGGAACAATGGGCACAAACTAGAACACAGGAAGATCCACCTAAGCATAAGGGGAAAAAAATCTTTGCTTCTTTCTCTGGAGACATTCAAAATGCACCTGAGTGTGACCCTGTGCAACCTGATCTAGGCAAACCTGCTCCGTCAGGGAGGTTGGACTAGATGAACCCCAGAGGTCCCTTCCAAGCCCTAGCATTCAGTGATGGTATTTGAAGAATAGAACAATATTAACACTTTTCACTTATCTTAATTATTCTTGATTGGGCTGGGGGAACCTGCCTGTATCAGTGGACATGAATAAAAGTGGAAGCACCTGTGCAACACTAATTATGGTTAGTAACCCCCCAGTAACCCCCCAGTGCAGCACTCCAGTTGTGTGTGTCATCCCACCATGTTTCTGAGATGGCGACTGTATCATAGTCACCCTGGTGGACCAGCACTTCCAGCTCCTTTTGCTTACTGCCCATGCTGCCTGCATTGGTGTACAGCACTTCAGCTGGGCTCTCAACTTCTCAATTAACCCTAATTTGTGTCCCATTCTTTCCTCTTCAGAGGGACTGATTTCCTCACCCACCCCTTCAGACCTAGTTTAAAGCCCTCTTAATGAGCCCTGCCAGCTCTAGTGCTAGGACTCTCTTACCCTTTCTAGATAATTGCACCCCACCAGGACCCAGCAGGTCAGGTGCAGTAAAAGTTTCCCCATGATCAAAGAACCCAAAATTCTGCTGCTGGCACCATCCCCTGAGCCAATTGTTGATGGTGTGGATTCTCCTGTTCCTCTCGGTGTACACTCCTGCCACTGAGGGAACTGAGCAGAACGCCACTTGAGCTCCTGCCCCATCAATCAATTGTCCAAGGGCCTTGAATTTCTTTTTAATCACCCTGGTGCCCTTCTTGCCAATTGCATCACTCCCAGCTTGTATTACCAGCAGAGGGTAATGGTCAGAGGGCTGGATCAGCTTTGGGAGTCTCCTTGTGATGCCCCTTACCCGCGCCCCAGGTAGGGAGCAGACCTCCCTGTGGGATGGGTGGGACGACATATGGGTCCCACAGTACACCCCAGGAGAGAGTCCCCAATGACTACAACCCTTCTCCTTTTCTTTGTGGAGCTGGTCGTTAGAGTTGGTGGGGACCGCTTGGCCTTAGGCTCCCCCCAGATGGCTGCTCAGCCCTCTCATCCCCACTGCCCTTGTCCTGCAGGGCCTCGTACTTATTATGCAAGGGCAGTGGAAGAGGAGGAGAGGGCCGGGATGGATTTCCCTTGCCACCCCTGGCAGGGACCTGTATCCATGCCTCCCTGTTACCAGGGACCCTTCCCTCAGCCGGGGAGATCTGCAGAGCCTTCTCCCACATATCTAACTCCCTTTTGCTTTCCCTTATTGGCCTGAGCCTAGATACCTCCTCCTTCAGCTCGGCCACTTCATTCTTCAGCTCTGCCACCAGACTGAGGAGAAAGTTCACCTAGTCACACCTGACAGAGATGCATTACAGCATCCCAGCATGGAGAGGTTTGGAAGGGACCTCTGGGGATCATCCAGCCCAACCCCCTGCCTGAGCAGGGCACCCATAGCAGCTTGCCCAGGATCCCAGTGTGCAGGGGGGGTTTAAAATCTCTGCAGAGAAAACTCTACAACCTCTCTGGGCAGCCTGCTTCAGGGCTCCAGCACCCTCACCTCCAAGATCTCCTCTGGGGCTGCTCTTCTCCAGGATCAGCAGCCTCTTCTGCTCACAGAGATGCTCCAGAGAAGTCAGAAGCTGTGGCTCTGAGATCCGGTGAAGCAGGCAAGTCAGTGTCCTGGTGTAGCCTGCAGCAGTGGCTGTGAGGGCAATGGGGCATTGACACTGGCCCAGATTGCCCAGAGATGTGGGAAATGCCCCATGCTCAACACCATAGCAGGTCAGGTTGGTTGTGGCTCTCAGGAAGCTGCTGGAGCTGCAGCTGTCCCTGCTGATTGCAGGGGCTTGCACTGGATGAGCTTTCAAGGTCCCAAGCTAAACCATTCCAGGATCCTGAGGAGCCAACAGGGAATGGATACTCAGGAAGCAATGGAGCTGTGCAGCTCCAGCTGAGCTGGAGATTGCCAAGGACCAAGGATTGGTTGCAGTGGTTCTGTGCCTCGAGGCAGCTGCCCTTGCTGCCTCCTTGCTTCTGTGCTGAGGAGGTGATCTGGTGGATCTCCTGGGGTACATGAAGTTCTCTGATGCTAAAGGAGCCATTGGATCCCCTCTAAAAGACCACAGCTCTTCTGCCCTAGGCCCTGTGTGTGTCCTGGGCCTGCCCTGCACTTGCCCAGCCCTTTAGTGGCTGAACTAGGGCCAGATCCAGCAGCTTGCTGCCCTAAGGAGCAATTCCTTGGAGATCACCTTCTGTGCTGGGGTCACTGATTTGTCCCTCTGATGTGGACACTTCTTCCTGCTCTGCTCATGCTCCTTGCTTCTGTCTCACCTCAGCACAGCCAGGGAACCTGCCCTCTGCCATCTGTCCCCTCCTCATGTCTCTGCTGCCCTGCTCCATGAGTGCAATGGTTTGAGCTGGTCCTTTGGAAGACTCTGGCTCTGCAGAGCAGATTCCTCTTGGGAATGTGCCTGATGGGACTGGGGGAGAGGGGCAAGGGGGAGCTGTGTCCTGGGGGCCAGGAGCCCCAGGCAGGGCAAGTGCAGCAGGTGGCCCTGGCTTCACTGCTTGCCAAGTGAGCAGTGGCTCTGCTGCCCCTCTCCTGCAGCCCTGCAGCAGCGAGGGCACAGAGCCTGAGCTTCGAGATCAGCGGGGAGGGGAAGCTGCCCGAGGTGAGCATCCTGCGCCCGGCGCGGCAGGGCGGGAGAGGGAAGCCGCTGCTGCTCCTCAGGAGGCTGCTGCTGGGGGCCTGGGAGGCGCTGCCCCTGGTCCTGCAGAGCTCTGGCGCTGTCCCTCCCCCGGTGAGGAGCTGCTGAGGGAGCTCTGCTCGGGGAACAAGGCTGCTGCTGGGCAGGAGAGGGCCCAGCACAGCCGGCGGGGTGGGCAGGTGCCCCACTGCTCTGCAGGTGCTCTTGGAGCCCAAAGGACAGCTTTGGTTATGATCAGAACCCCTCTGTGGCAGGAGGACAACCTCCTGAGCTGCTGCTGTGGCAAAGCAGTGGGCAGAGGCCTGTTGCCAGCAGCTGCCTCCAGGAAGGTGCCATCAGCCCTTCCCTTGCGTCCTCATCTCCTTGGCAACCACCGCTGCTGTCCTTGCAAGTCCTGACCCACCCCTGGGGCTTGTGCTGGTTCCTTTCTCCCTGCTCTCTGCCTCAGGGAACACCCTGGGAAGAGGCCTCAGAAAGTCTGTTGGAAGCCCCTGGCTGACTTCTGCTTTCCAGGAAGGGAGTTCCTCTGGGAAAGGGGATTTTGGGACCTTCTCAGGGAAACACAACTCAGAGAGTTGGGATGGAGCATTCCCCAGTCTCTCTTCTCAGCTTTTGGCTGGGCTGGATGTCATCCTGGTGTCCTGGTGGCACTGGCTTGTGTCTGCTCCTGTTTTACCAGGCTCTAATGAGCCTCAGTTGTATTTTAGCTCCCTTTTGCTCATCACTTTGGTCCTTCCTGTCCTGTTTCTGTTTCCATCACCTCCCAGTGTCTTTGGACACCTGGGTTTGGTCTGGTTTTGCTTCAGCCTTGTGCTCAGAGCTGTGTTGGAAGGGGGACAGCGTGCTGGGCTCCCTGTGGTGGAACAGCAGCAGTGTGGGTTCAGGCCCTGTGCCATGCTGTGCCCACCCCAGTCTGGTCCTGCTCTTTTCCCAGGTACTGATGGATCTGCTGGATGAGGAAGGAGTTTTCTTCTTGAAAGCCAGGCCCACCACCAAATGCCTCTACCAAGCTGTGGGCACGAAGGACTCTGATGGAGAAGGTGAATTCATCACCCATGAAATGTACTCACGCCCACAGGGAGAATTCCTGTCCTGCTGCTGGCTTGGCCAAGCAGCAGTCAGCTGTTTGTCCTAGTTTGTGTCCTGGGGCTCTCTGTACCCATGCACAGGGACTCTTTGCAGGGTTGCTTTCCTTCTGGCAAGCTCTGGGAAGTGTTTCTGTTCTTCTGGACATGGTGGCTGGAGTTCTGGGGAACTTCAGTGGAGCATCTGAGGTCTTTGCTGCATGTGGGGAGTCCTGAGCCCACAGCCAGACAGCAAAAGCCCAAAGCACTCTGACTCAGCTCTCCTGAAGGCAGGAGCTGGCTGGCTGCAGCTTGAGCCAGAGCTGAGTGCTGAGCTGAGCTCAGGACAAGCACCAGGCACATTCCTGGTGGTGTCCCAGCCTTGTGAGCATAGGAGGAAGGTCGGGAAGCATTGGTGAGCCAAGCTGTGCTTAGGGGCAGCTGGGTTTCAAGTGCGTCTTCCTTTTGTGGAGCATGGAAATGTTTGCAGTGCCTCACCTGTCCCTGGTGACCATCTCTGTGCAGAGAGGAAGCTCCACACTGCTTCCCTGCTCCTGCAGTGTAGGCAGGCAGCAGAATTTGAGGTGTCCTTCAAAGCCAGCCTGCCCCACCGCCTGAAAGGGAAGCTCCACCTGGCAGTGCTGGACAACTTCACCCTGGACAACATCCAGGGGCTGGTGCAAGACAGGGAGGAGGAGAACCTCCCTGAGAGCAGCCTGTAGGAGGACAACATTGAGGGTAAGAGGAGAGGCTGCCAGGGTGGAACAAGGAACAGGAAGCTCCATGGCTGGGCTCAGGTTGTGCCAGCACAGGGCTGGCCCAGATTTAGCAGCCAGCTGCTGTCCCCTGTTGTAGCCTGCAGAGCAGCCTTGCTTGGGAGCACCAGGGAAGCTGTCCTGCCAAGGGAGGAGCTTGCGGGCCAGCAGACAGCACTTTCCTCCCCCTGGGTTATGGGGTGAGGAAAGAGCCCTGGGTGGGGGTGGTTTGGGTGTACCCCCAGGTGGGGATGGGACGGTCTTGGGTATGTTTTGGGATCTCTCTCTTTGTCATGGTGCATGTGGTTTTCTGTAAGGCTTTCACTGTTGTTGGGGTTTTTTTCTTCCATTTAAAACTTCCCACCATTCTTTGCAACCCGTTTGTCTGAGTCGTTACTTTTGCCCATGGTGGGAGAATTGGTCCCCTCAACCCGTTACAGGTAAAAAAAGGTTATTTTTAATATTCAATAAGCAGAGCGATTGATAAAATATTAATAACTTTATTAATCATAAAAAAATCCCCCCCCAAACATGAAATAAAACCTATTTACAGGTTCGAGATGTTGGGTGGTGGAACAGATCCCTCCCCAGCAGGAACAAGCAACAATTTAAACAATAGGTCCAAAAATCCAGAAGCAAAACCAGCACTTAAACCTGTAAAGAAAGGGAACATCGGCACTGAAGCCAGCAATGGCCCACAAGGGGATGGGAACTCCAGGATTCCCTAGGGCAGCAGACCCTCAACAGGTGCTTACAAAAATCAGATATTGTAATTCCTCACTGATCCTGATACCTCCTGGCACACCGGAGGATTTAAACCCAACCAAACTGGCCTCGACCAGGTGGAAGCTGCAGGAGCACAGTTTCGCTTTCTGTTGGTGTCTGCAGCTTATTGCTGAGGCAGGATTGGCTCCCGAAGGCTTTGTAGCTGAAAGCTTTGTAGAAAGGAGGTTCCTCAGCTGCAATCCTTTCACAGCAGCGCTGGCTCCTTGCTCCAGTGTGGTGAAGGCACATTCTGCCCAGATACTAGATCTGGTCCCAGTACGTGGACAGGTTTCCCCTCTTTCAGGAGGAAGACAATTACCAAGGATGGCATAATTCCAGCTACACGCTTTCTATAGGCTGAAGCCAGTTGTCTATGAGAGTGCCCACTGGTCAAACCCAGCCTTGAGGATTCTATAAATATTACCCCGTTGGTAAACAAGTTGCCCCCTCTTTCACTTTGTCTCTGTACTTGCTCGAGAGAGCAGCTCGAGCCACAGCCTCTGCCATTGAGCTTATTGTTGTTAGCTTCTATCATACATGCACGCATACTGAAGCCTCTGCATCGTGAGAAGCACTCCAGAGGGAGGTCCTTCGCTGAGCCCGAGAAGCCAGCGTCACCATAGCCAGTCGTACCTCCGGCAGAGCCACCGTGCCACCGGAGGACTGGACCAGCCCCCGAGGGTAAGATCTGCCCAGTTGTCGGGGAGAAGGGACTTGATAGAGACCGAGTCTGCATATACCTAGCCCCGGGACTATTCCGAGCGTCCCGTCGTTCCTTTAAGCCCAGTAGCGGAGAAGCCGCAGCTCGGCGCAGCCGCATTCTCTCTCCGAGGCTGGTTGCCTCAGCCTCGAGACCTGTCGCCACGGGGCCGACCCCACAGCTATCGTCCGACCGGCAACCTCTGAGCCCACCTGCCGGCAACCGTCTCCCCGCCCTGCCGTGCGAGCTGACTCCCAGGGCTGACCCCGTGGCCCTGCGGGCCGAACCCGACCAGGAACCAGTGCAGCGGCAGGAGTCGGCCGGACCCCCACCTTGCTACAAACAACAGCTACAGAATATCTCCCACGTGCTTTCCACCCACTAGCACTCAGTTCAAAGCATCCGCGTGTAGCAGAGTCATCGCTGACGCACAGAAAGGTTGTAATATTGCTGTATATAGCCAGAAGCCGCCCGCCTTCCGCCGAGTCGCCATCTAGTGGTCAAGCGGCGGAACTGCACCCTTCATTATATAAAACATACAAATAGTCTGTAGATAGTTTAATTAAGTTCTAATCATAATACTAAGCCACTTATGGAATGTATTTCACGAACGTGCACTGGAACATGTATATAAGTTGCTGATTCGTCGGTTATTAATAATTTTATAATTAATAAAAATTAATATTTTCATAATTCATATTTCATCTTCGTAAATTTAATAACCTCTTCACAACATCCAGTCACACGAAACTGTCCCGGGGACTCAGCTGCTCTGGGGTTTCACCTCTTGGCCCGTCAAGACGCATGTCTGCTCCTGGGCTTTACAAAGCTGAAACAGTGAGGGGGCTTTGCTGTCTTGTCTGGGTAAACTGAAACACAGGTCAGCTTCCAAGCAAAGCTTGTGGTTCCTTCCAGAGCGTGGACAATTGCAAGGCAAGGCTCTGGCCCTTTGGGCCGGTACCTATGGAATTCCCGAGACAATAATGGCCAGTAGCGACACAGATCTAGGGATAAAACCCTGGTATTGCAACCTGTAGATAGCCTTCTCTCCAAACGTGGCCAAAAGCACGCCCACCTGGCTCACTCTAGCTCTGAAACATGTTCAGGCAAGCCTGAAAAAACCAGACCTACTAGTTCCTGCTTCATTGTCTGGTTCAGAGCATTTTTGAGGCTTTTTGTCCCTTCAGGACAATAAGGAATTGGTTGGATGGTCACAGCCAGAGGGTAGTGACCAACAGCTCAATGTCCAGATGGAAACTGGGGACAAGGGGTATCCCTCAGAGCAGCCCTGCAGAGAAGGAGTTGGGGGTGCTGAGGGTGAAAGTCAGGCCATGAGCTGGCACCATGAGCTCACATCCCAGGCCCAGCCATGCCCTGGGCTGCAGGTGACAGAGGAAGGAAAACTTGGAGAAGGCAGAGCTGGAGCCCTGAGTGTCTGTGGTGCAAGAGGGCAGCTGGATCTCCCTGCACGCTGAAACCTCTCTCTCTCATTGCCAACAGCTGCCTCGGGCACTACATCCAGTCTGGGGCCTGTGCCCTGGGCGCCCCCTGGTCTGTGACCTTCACCATTGCCAACTGCAGCAGGGGGCAGGCCCTGTGCTTCCAGTGGCTGCCTGAGGCTCCTTTCCACTTCTCCCCCAAGGTGAGCTTGGCTGTCTCTCACCTTCCCCAGGTGCCAGGTGGCCTCTCAAGAAGGAGGTGAGAAGCACAGCAGCACAAGCTCCCTGAGCAGCCCCAAGAGGAGCTGCTGCTGACAGCCGATCTCCCTCTCTGCTGGTCAAGAGCTGCTCTTCCTCCTGGCAGTGACTCCATCCCTGAGGGGAAGCAGCAGAGTGTGTTAGAGGGGAGGAGGCTGCTCGGGGATCTGAGGGCTCACCCAAGATGGGGAAGTCTCTGACAAGAGAGGTTTTGGCCACAGGCAAAGCCTAAGCCAAGAGCTGAAGTGTTGCAGCCTGTGTTGGATGGGAGGTCACAGTTTTGAACACATTTGCACAGCGTGGTGAAGGTTGGAAGGGACCTTTGGAGGTCATCCAGTCCAATGCCCCCTGCTAAAGCAGGGCACCCACAGCAGCTTGCCCAGCAGCATAATGCCCAGGGTGGGTTGGAAGCTCTGCAGCAGAGGAGACCACTCCACAACCTCTCTGGGCAACCTGCTCCAGGCCTCCAGCAGCCTCACACCAAATACTTTTCTCCTTCTGGGTTCCAGTTTGTGCCTGTTGCCCCTTGTCTGTCACTGGGCACCACTGACAAGAGTCTGGCCTCAGTCTCTTGCCTCCCACCCCCTCTCCACTTTAGCTGTTGGTCAGCACTGAGCAGATCTCCATTCCCTGGAGTTCAGATCTCTCTTTCTGATTCAGTGGCTCTGCACTCCCAAGGAGTTCAACCCCCCTGCTTTTTGTTTTGGGGTGCAGAGCAGCAGCAGGAGCACTCTGCTGTGTGTGCTGAGCAGCTCCCTGGCACCTTGGGGATGAGCTCTGAGCGTTGTCTGCGCCAAGCAGGGCAGCAGATCTGGCTAAGGGTCTGGAGAACAGGGCTGATGCTTAGCCTCCATAGGCATCCAGGTCTTTTCCAACCCTAAACCTCCTCTGCTGTTGGCTGTGGGCTCTCTGCTGTGGGGATCTCAGCAGCAGCTCCTGCTTTGACTTACCTGCTTGTCCAACACACTTCTCTTGGCTGATGGCTCTGCCCCAGCTGCTGAACCATTGTAAGACCTGGACTCCAAATCTTCTTGCCCAGCAGAGGGACAGCAGTCAGAGACTTTCCAAAGGAGCTGGTTCCCATCTCCAAATGCCCTTTCCCAGCCCCTAGCAGTGTGGGTGTTGCCCCACATGAGACATCTCTCTGGAAAGTCCTTTCTCCTAAGACAGAAAGAAAAAGGAGCCTCTGGAGCTGTTCCTTCTTGGACTTCTCCAGCCACAGAGCTCCAGGAGGGAAACTGACTCCTGCAGGCGAGGCTGCTGGGTTTCTAGGGGCCAGGAAAAGCAAGGTCAGGCCCTGGTAGCCAGGGGCAGTCCCCAGGGCTGTGTTTGCAGTGCTGGTGGCTTTGGCCAGCAGGCAACATACAGCCTCCAGCAGAAGGGTCTCCTGCTGCCATCTCTGGGGGACAAGCCCTGGGAATGTCCTTCATGGCCCCTTGTGTGTGGCTGCTGCTGGAGACTCCCTGCTCAGCCTGGCTCTCTGGGCTCTGCTCAGTGACTCTTCTCTTTGCAGGTGCTGGAGCCAGAGGCAGAGCCAGCTCACACTGTTCTGGAGAGCAGCAGCCATGAGGTGCAGCTTCTCAGTGCTGTTGTCACCTGGTCACAGATGACCTTGAGAAGTGTTGTGAAGAGGTTATTAAATTTACGAAGATGAAATATGAATTATGAAAATATTAATTTTTATTAATTATAAAATTATTAATAACCGATGAATTAACAACTTATATACATGTTCCAGTGCACGTTCGTGAAATACATTCCATAAGTGGCTTAGTATTATGATTAGAACTTAATTAAACTATCTACAGACTATTTGTATGTTTTATATAATGAAGGGTGCAGTTCTGCCGCTTGACCACTAGATGGCGACTCGGCGGAAGGCGGGCGGCTTCTGGCTATATACAGCAATATTACAATCTTTCTGTGTGTCAGCGATTCCTCTGCTACACGCGGATGCTTTGAACTGAGTGCTAGTGGGTGGAAAGCACGTGGAAGATACTCTGTAGCTGTTGTTTCTAGCAAGGTGGGGGTCCGGCCGACTCCTGCCGCTGGACTGGTTCCTGGTCGAGTTGGAATGGTGGTGTTGGGTACTTTCTCCTGTCTCCGCAACATTGGGGAGGAAATACTGGAACCTGGGCTTAGGTAGGAAGCAGGTTCCCTTCAGGACTTGGTCGGTTCCCTCCAGACAATAGGGATAGGTCCTGGTCGGGTTCGGCCCGTGGGGTCAGCCCTGGGAGTCAGCTCGCACGGCAGGGCGGGGAGACGGTTGCCGGCAGGCGGGCTCAGAGGTTGCCGGTCGGACGATAGCTGTGGGGTCGGCCCCGTGGTGACAGGTCTCGGGGCTGAGGCAACCAGCCTCGGAGAGAGAATGCGGCTGCGCCGAGCTGCGGCTTCTCCGCTACTGGGCTTAAAGGAACGACGGGACGCTCGGAATAGTCCCGGGGCTAGGTATATGCAGACTCGGTCTCTATCAAGTCCCTTCTCCCCGACAACTGGGCAGATCTTACCCTCGGGGGCTGGTCCAGTCCTCCGGTGGCACGGTGGCTCTGCCGGAGGTACGACTGGCTATGGTGACGCTGGCTTCTCGGGCTCAGCGAAGGACCTCCCTCTGGAGTGCTTCTCACGATGCAGAGGCTTCAGTATGCGTGCATGTATGATAGAAGCTAACAACAACAAGCTCAATGGCAGAGGCTGTGGCTCGAGAGCTGCTCTCTTGAGCAAGTACAGAGACAAAGTGAAAGAGGGGGCAACTTGTTTACCAACGGGGTGATACTTATAGGTTCCTTGAGGCTGGGTTTGACCAGTGGGCACTCTCATAGACAACTGGCTTCAGCCTATGGACAGTGTGAAGCTGGAATTATGCCATACTTGGTATTTGCACGAGCACTGCATGCGCTGAGTGCGTGCTGGCCTGGCTAATGCCTTGGCTTTTGTCTTCCTCCTACAGGAGGGGAAACCTGTCCACATGCTGGGGCCAGATCTAGTATCTGGGCAGAATGTGCCTTCACCACAAGAAGTCTTCCTCCCAAGAGGTATTCATCTGGCACTGGCTGAGCTGTGTTCTCTCAGCTCTGCCTTCAGCTGCCTTCCAGCTTTTTCCTGCTGTCATTCCACAGGGGTTTCTGTTTGGATCTCTTGGTTTGTTCCTCAAGTGCCCACAGCCTCATTGCTCAGGCAGGGTTCATTTGGCTTCTTCCTGCCTCTCCTGGGCTTAAGGGGGAACAGCTATGGGTTTAGTTTTCCCTTGGACACAACCTAGGTAAGCCTGGCCTGCTAAAGGCTGCTGATGGGCCCGCTCTCAGCTACCAGGTGAGTGGTGATCACTCCCATGTCCTGGTGCCTGAAGCAGAAGAGTTGGCTCCAGGGCAGACTTTCCCAACAGTTTCTGCCTGGCTGCTTTTCACCCTCTGGTATGGGTTGCACTTCAACTGCTTGGAACCAAGGGTGACTTCCTCTGGAGGCAGCTGTGCAGCCCCTCCAAACATCCTCTTAGAAACCTCCCTGTGTGGCTCAGTAGTACCCTTGTTCATGCGCTGCTAGGCCTCATGGACTAACAATATCCAGCATCATTTTTCGGGGGATTCTGTTACCATGGGTTAGTTTGCCTTTGCCTGGTTCAGGAGAGACAGGGATCTACTGGAGAGAGCCTGGAGTGGTTTCAGGAGCAGACAGGTTGCTCTGTTGCTGCAAAAGGGGCAAAAGAAGGGCTTGGGCTCACAGAAGAGGATTGGATAGGATTGGGAAGTTTCACTGGAAAGGCTGTTCACAAACTACGGTGCTCCAGTGGTGTAGTGCAGAGCAGAGCAAATACAAAGAAATCCCTGCTCTGGGCTTAACACAGAAGCTCATTAAGCCAAAGCTCCACACAGACCTCCCTCTCTTCCAGGCCAACCAAACCCAGGCTCCCATGGCCCCCTCCCTGCCATTACCTCTCTCCCCTCCCTTCCATCACCGCTTGTGATGCAGCACGAAATTCAGCCTGGCAGCTCCAGGCCCCAATTCAGCTGCTCCAGGCCCGATTGGCAGAATCACCAATGCTGAGCAGGCCTCAGGTAAGAACCTGGACATCTTCCCAGGAGGAGAGAGGAAGGGAAAAGGGAAGAAACTAACTTTCCAGCCAGTGTTCTAGGGAGGCAGGACTTCTGGGCATGGTATACAAAGCTGACACTTTGTGATACACCTCCTGGACCTTTCTAGCTTCTGGAGGTCTGCAATTCTTAAAGGCAACCAGCCTCAAACTGCTACAGAGCCCAACAGAGAGCTATGGGGATGAGGATGGGACTGGAACGTCTCTGTGATGAAGAAAGACTGAGAGCCCTGAGGCTGTTTAGTCTGGAAAGGAAAAGGCTGAGAAGGGACCTGATGTCTACCACTATCTGAGGGCTGGGAGTCAGCTGAAGGTGCCAGGCTCTTTTCAGTGGTGCCCAGTGATAGGTCAGGGAACAGGAGGCACAAACCGGAGCACAAGAGCTGCCACCTCAACAGGAGGAGACACTTGTTTCATGTGAGGGTGCTGGAGGCCTGCAGCAGGCTGCCCAGAGAGGTTGTGGAGTCTCTTTCTCTGGAGACTCTCAAAACCCTCCTGGATGCATTCCTATGTGACCTGCTCTGGCTGCTGCTGCTGTGGCAGGTGCTGCACTGGATGCTCTCCAGAGGTCCCTTCCAGCCCCTAACAGTCTGGGATTCTGTGAGCTCCTAGCAAGCTTTTCCCCTAGCTGGTTGTAAAGCAGTACATTCTTTGCAGCTGCCATTTTCTTAGAAGCTCTTTTCCCCTCCTGGCCTGCTCTGGCAGTTCACCAGGGGCAGTCCCAGCAGCTCCATGCAGTGCTCAGGTAGCTCTGACACACAGGCACAGGTTGTTGGCTTTGCAGTTCAGCCATGCTGCTGGGTGCCAGCTGGGCCTCACAAGGTGTTCTGCTCTGGGCTGCTCTTTGTTTCTTGCTTCAAAGCTGTCCTTATGCTCTGGCAAGGGCAGAAGCTCTTCATGAGTCACTAAACTAAACTTTGGCATACAAAGTTTCCAGTGAATTCTTTTTGAGCCTGGAGCCTGAGCGCAGGATGTGAACAGAGTCCTTTAACATGATGATTGCTGCCGCAGCACTTAGCAGGAAGCAGTCTGTTGGGTTCTGTGACAACAAGAAAAGGTTGAGAGGTGGTCCTTAGGTTCTCAAGGCAGATCCTAAACCCCAAATCTTTTCTGTCTCTGATTTTTAATGTTCCTTTCTTTACCTTCCCAGGTTTATGCAGGGCAAGCTTCAAGCAGTGCCTGCTCAGTGGCAGGGAATGCACAGCTGGGCCCTGCTCCAGGCTCCAACCTTCCTCCTGAACAGCTCTCTTCTCACAGCCGAGGCAGAGGGACTCCATCTGCCAGCTCAGTGCTGCCTGCTCAGCCTGCACAGAGCTCTTCCACAAAGTAACTTCAAATGCTTTGTGTTAGGGTTTGGAGCTGGTAGCTTCATTGTAAGTGAGAAGAGGAAAATTCCAAATACTTTGAGCTGAAAAATGGGTAAAAGGTAAAGGAAGGACCATTGGACACAGACTAATACCACAGCTATGTTTATTTCATTCCTTGGCTTGTTAATGAGGATAAAAAGTGGTTACAGAAACATTTCTGTCTCTTTTGCTTCCTTATCTTTTGCCACTTCCATGGCTTGCTGCCTTGTCTCTCTTTCCTGACCTCCTGACAGCATGGCCGTGACTGTGAGGTACTGGGGAAAGAAAGGAGGGGGAGGGAGGGAGAGGGAGAGACTCTTATGGTTATGATTAATGGAAAATTAAAAAGGCAAACATGAGAGTGATACAAATATTAGCAATTCTTTACTAACAGGGGACATTGCCCCAAACCTCACTCGTAGATTCGGTGTGCAGCTGGAATCTCTGTTTACAATGGGAACGTACAATCTTGAGGCAATAGTTAACAACTGAAACAATTCCAAGCAAACCGGGAAAAGAAGTGGGGAAGGCAATCTCTGTCGCAATGTGGCGCTTGGCCGCTAGGGGGAGACTCGACAAAGCGCAGCCGGGTAGAGAGAACCTCGAAAGGCGATCAGAGATAAACCAATTCCTCGAAGGACTGCCCCCAGGGCTGCACTACAGCGCAGGCTTTGAGGCTGCCATTTCACTCTGCATCCAGAGATTCCTTCTGTCCACTGGGCTGAATGTACAGGGCCGAAGGGTTCAGTTCTTGGAATCCCTAGGAACAAACCATAAAAGCCAGGAGTCAAGAAGGCCAGGCTGGAGGTACTCCAGAGAGGAGACAGGATCTAGCAAATATCTAACAGGGTTTATAAAGAAGCGCAGCAGCCTAAAGTCAGCTCCAAAGTCCTGCTACAAACTATCTTACTAGGAAAAGCAACTCCTCTCCCTCCAGCAGCAAAATGGCTCAGCAATGCTCCCCTCCCCACAAAACTGGCCATACTCATGCAAAAATGCAGCAGCAGGCTCTAACCTTGCCACAACCTGTGCTCTGCTCCTGCTCAGTAACCCAGCAGCCACCAGCGCTCTGGGCTGCTCAGCCTGACAGCTGGTTGCTGGGGGTGGAACCTCTCTAAGGGTTTTCACCCCCACAAAGCTCTTACTGAAATGGAGCTGAGACCTCCAGAGAACCACACAGCTGGGCCCAGGTCACAGCTGCTCTGTGCTGGCTCACAGCTTCAATGTCTGCTCAAGGCAGTGCCCCTTCACCTGAAATACCAACTGGCCAGCATGGGCCAAAGGCAACCCCAGGGATTGTGTCACAGCTGCCTGAAACGTGGCTGCCTGCTGTTTCTTTCTGAGTTTGGTATTCTTTAACTCCTGGAATGGGTTTAAAACAAAGGGCTGGAGCTACCAAAGTTTCAGAAGGAGCCTGAAGAACTACTGGCAGAGAAAGAAACACAGCTTTGCTCATTTGCTTAACAGAAGCTTTCTCCTTCTGCAGGACTATCAGCAAGGAGATTGTAATCAAACACAGACAGCAGAAGGGTGACTGCTGCCACAGCCAGACAGAGGCACTCCCAACAGCAGCAGCTCTGCTGGAAGCATCAGCAGGAGCTGAATGAATCCCAACATTTGCCTTAGCAGAAGGCGATGCCAGCCTCTGCTTGGCAGCTCCCAGCCCTGTGCCAGCAGCCAGCCCTGCACACCAGCACCTGCCTGCATGGGCTGTACCCCTGCCAGGGAGCACGGGAGGGCCTGGGCAGGGAGATTCCAGCAGCACCACCTGCAAGACGCAACCACTACATTTAATATTTAGATTCCAGTCTTGCTTGTAACTACAGCTTCATTTGCTGTCTCACTGAGCTGGTCTGGCACTCTGGTGTCGGGGGAATTTTCACCTTTCACACACCCACCACATCCCCCAAGCATCAGCATGGCAGCAAGGAAATGCCTGCATGAGGTCTGGACCCCTTCTAGGAAATCCCCATGCTGGGATGTCTTTCTGAAGAAAGCCTCAGCTCCATCTCTGCCAAGGTGCTGGAATGAGTCCTGGGAACCATTTCATAGAGTCATAGAATGGTTTGGGTTGGGACCTTAAAGATCGGGTAGTTCCACCCCCATGCCATGGGCAGGGACGCCTTCCACTAGACCAGGTTGCTCAAAGCCCCATCCACAGCTCTCTGTACCACTGGTTCCAGTACCTCACCATCCTCACAGTGAAGAGTCTCTTCCTGGTATCTAACCCTCTCCCCTCTTTCAATTGAAAGCCATTCCCCCTTGTCCTAGCACTACAGGCACATTTATCCAGCCCCTCCCCAGCTCTCCATTAGTCCCTTTTAATAACTGCAAGGCTGCCACGAGGGTGCTGAAGCACTGCGACAAGCCTAGAGAGGCTGTTGAGTCTCCACCCTGGGAACATTCAAACACCATCTCGATGTGGTCCTGGGAAGCCTGCTCCAGTCAGCCCTGCTTGAGGCTGGACAGGATGACCTCTAGAGGCCTTTTCCATCCTCAACCACTCTGCAATTCTGTCACCCACATGTAATTCTTTTACTTGAGGAATCTCAGGGCAGACTTGTGGACAGCTTTGAGGTTTCCATGGTCACAGAACACCTGCACCTCTTGGTGGCTGAGCACAGGGTGGAGGGCGACTGGGCACCGCCAGCCGGTGAGCAGCAGGCAGCAGAGCTGCCCAGGCCGCAGGGAAGCCTTGGGCAGGACACAGCCATCAGGAATGGTTCTATGGGAGTAAAGGAGTCTGCAGAGGATCAGAACAAGGAGCTGGGCTGGACAGGATGCAGGAAATGAACAAACAGAAATCCAGAGGCTTCAGAAGAATCCTGAGTTCTCCAAGTCCCCATGCCATGGGTTTTCAGGAGTTGCTTGAATAGATCTCTGTTCTGCCAGGCTTCAGCAGCAAGGTCACTGATGGACACTGCTGAGGTTAAGCACTGCATTGCTGGCCATTCATTTTTGTCATCACCCTGACATGCCAAATGCTCCTTATGGAACCATGGCTCACATGGACAGTGTCTGCAGACTGCCATCACACCTGAGATGTGCCCCACGGACACCAAGCAGTAGCTCTGGCACACCATGGACAGCCCCTGCAGCACTGGCAATGTGGAACAGAATCCCCAGTGCATGATGCAGCTGACAGGAAGCCACTGATGTGGCTTTGCTTTCAAATAGAGATTGTCAAAGGTGCATTAGCTCGTGCTTTTTGGCAAGTGCTGGAGATGGAAGTGACTTAGCAGAGCACAACAGCAGCAGCATAGGCAGCAGAGGTGCAAAGCAAGCCCCAAGCTCCTTCTCATGACATTTCCAGGAACTGACAGGGCAGCAGCGTCTGACACATGGCCAAATTCACCCTCAGTTGCTATTCACACACTTTTCCCTGGTCAAAGCAGCAGGTGATTTTGGTTCCAGCACAGCACCAGCACCTCTGCACCAGTATGGTGCCAGCAGTCACCATGACCAACACCTGGGTGCCCTGTGTCCTTAGCCCAAACACACTCACCCACCAGGCGGTGGTGCTGGACCAGCACAGCACCTTCTTACCTCATCTCACACATCATCTCCTGCAGCTTCCTAGATGTTTACCTGCTGTAGAGCTGGATGTTGGATTGGCTTGGAGAGATGATGAATGACACAAAGACTGCCACCATGCACCTCCTCTCCAGTGGGGGTAAACTGCCAAGTCTTTTGCCCTGAACAGCATCTGGAAGAATTTCTGGAGTCAGTACCAACTTGTCTAGCAGGGCCTGCTCCAAACCTTGAGGCTACCAAGGGATAAGAGAAAGGTGTCATTCAGATGCCTCACATATAGGGCTGCCCTTTCCATTAGGGTGAGAAAATGGCTCTGCCCTCCTGGGGGCCTGGGAATTACTGAGAATTCCAACACGTTTTGCAAACTTGGATTGAAACTTTCCCACATTTCTTCCTTCCTTCCTTCTTCCCTCCAGCTAAAGAGAGGTGCAAGAAAAACACTTTGCTCATTCCTGCAAGGAATGAAGGAGAGGAAATGATGTTTTATCATCTAGTTGGATGGAAGTATTGTATGGCTATTGCTAGAAAACTAAACCAAACACCCTTACAGTTGTGTCTTATGCTTTAACTGCTGAAAAGACTTCCCTTGAACCAACGGGGATGGGAACCTTCCTCAGCTGCCAGCTGCTTTCCCTGCCTGGAGAGCTTTCTCCTGTGCTAACAGCACTGCTCCAAGGGGCAGAAGTCAGAATTACTTCAGTTTTACAGATGGAAGTTACCATGCTGCACAGCAGGCAGTGTATGGGGAAGCTGTCTTTCACCATCCCCCTGTTATTGCTATGGCTGAGCCCAGCTGCAGACAATGGAGGCTGCAACACTGACTTCCAGAACCATCCTTTAAAGAGAGCCTCTGCAGCCTGAGCAAGGGCTAACAGCCTGCAGGCGAGTAGAGACTTTGACTAAACCATTTAAGAGCTTTGAGTTCAAGAGCAACTGAGCAGCAGCAACAGCACCTCTAGCAAGCCCTGACACTCTGTGGGCTCCCTCTAGGCAGTGCCTATGACCAGAGGCACTTCCAGTGGGCTGCTTTGCTCTAGGAACACTCTCCCATCAGACCCTGACACCATCTCCAGAACCCAGCTCACACACTAGTAGCAACAAAGCCATTCCTGCAGAGCTGCCAAGAGTGGTGTGGAAGACACCTGTCCTTGTGCTCAGGGTGGCAAGAGAAAGCTGCTGAGAGCAGCAGTTCTGCCTGCAGTCCCTTCTCAGGGCAGGGCAGAGTGGCTCAGCCCTCATCTGCTCCTCAGAACACCATCAGCCTCCCGTGTCTTGGATCCCTGCCCTGCTGCAAGCTGGCACGTCACAGCTTTCCCCTCTAGCCTGCAGCATCCCAATGTGTACCCTGACTACACATCACAACCTGCTTCACTCCCTTTAGGGGGCTTGTAAGACTAAACAGCAAACAGCCAAAGAACAGTTGCACAAAGATCTCCCAAGACTTATCCTGCCAGGACCTTCAAACAGCTTCCCTCTGGGACAGACACAGAGCAGCAAAAGTCTGGGGCTGCCTGGACCACAGGCCTCATTTTTTGGCCTGATCAGGGAAATTCCCTGGGAATTTGACCACCCCAGACAACATTTCTCTGAAGGCCCAGAGCAGGCTGTCAAAAATGGGTGTGCAAGTGCCACGTGAAGGCCAACTTGCAGTCCCAGGCTTCCAAGCTCCTTAGTACACACGACACCAAAGCCAGGGAGAACTCCTGGGACTGCTTCCCTACCTACACACTCCAACTGTACAGCTGAGCACCAAGAGCAGCTTGGCAGAGGAAATCACTCTCAGCAGGAGGATTTTCCTGAGAAAAAGAAGGCCCCAAAAGCTTAGAAGGGACACAGACAAATTCTCCTGATCACCTGCTTGACTGCTCAGAGCCTCTGCACTGCTTCTCTCCATCCCTCTATAAAAACACCACTGAACAAACAGCATTTTCCAAGTCCAACCACAGAGTGGAGCCTGCAGAGATCAAGGTTTCTGAAGACAATTCCTCCCCAGCTCTGTCCCACACCTGCTCAATACTTCAGTCCTGTCCTCTGCAGCAAGGTGAATTCCACACAGCACTGTCAGGCTCAGAACAAAGCTGCAAGTCGGTAACTGCAAGGGATCAGCACTGCTACCAGGGAGGAGAATTTAGAGCAGAAAGAAACAAGGCAGACACCAAGTCTGGATGGCAGATAAAGCTACAGCCCAAGACAGCATGAGCCTGCTCACCTCCAGGCTGATCAAAACCAGTCAAAAACCTTTCTGGAAGCAACACCACAAACTCAACAGAAACAGCAGCAGCAAAAAGAGCATTACCCCTGGGCAGGAAAAAGCTACAGATTACTTGTCCAGCCACTTACTTGCTGCAGGTCAGCACCTGAACCCACTGCTTCTGTTTCCACTGCCTCTGAGTTCTCTTCTGCTGTCAGGTGGAAGCACTCCGTGTCAAAACAGGGTTCCAAAGAGGCTTCTCAGCTGCAGCTGGACAAAGAAAGAATTTGGCTGTTACTCTCTGTTGGAACCACTCAGCATTACACAGCAAGCAGAAAGAGGAGTGAGCTGAAAAGGAAAGCCTACAGGCACTGCTGCTGCTCTCCTCTCTCACCAGTTGCTAGCATGATGGAAATTCATCTGATCAACAAAGGTCAGAAATGTGTTAGGAACTGCCTGGGATTTTCTGCCTTCTCACAGAGCTCTCGGGGGAATCTCTTCTGTGTTCTTTCCTGGAACTTGGAGCTGTGCTTTTCAGACTGGTGCTGAATCTTCAGTCTCAGAGAGGCTTTAGGAGCTTGTGGAGCAGATGTTCAGGAGATCTTTCCCAGGTGCAAGACTCTCCCCTTGCGCTTGTTGAACTTCATTAAGTTTCTCCCTGCCCAGCTCTCAGCCTGTCCAGGTCTGGGTGAGTGGCAGCACAGCCCTCCTGGGGCAGCCGTTCCACGCAGCACGGTGTCATCAGCAAACTTGCTGGCAGTGCCCTCTGTGCCCTCATCCAGGTCACTGATGGATATATTGAACAGCTCTGGTCCCAATACTGACCCCTGAGGGACTCCACTAGGCACAGGCCTCCAACTAGACCCTGTCCCATTGACCACAACTCTTAGAATAGAATGGAATAGAATAGAATGGAATAGAATGAATAGAATAGAATAGAATAGAATAGAATAGAATAGAATAGAATAGAATAGAATAGAATAGACCAGACCAGGTTGGAAGAGACCTTCAAGTTCATCAAGTCCAACCCATCATCCAACACTATCTAATCAACTAAACCATGGCACCAAGCACCCCATCAAGTCACCTCCTAAACACCTGCAATGATGGTGACTCCACCACCTCCCTGGGCAGCACATTCCAATGGGCAATCACTCTCTCTGTGAAGAATTTCTTCCTAACACCCAGTCTAAACCTCCCCTGGCACAGCTTGAGACTCCTCTTGTTCTGGTGCTGGTTACCTGGGAGACGAGACCAACATCCACCTGGCTACAACCTCCCTTCAGGGAGTTGTAGAGAGCAATAAGGTCTCCCCTGAGCCTCCTCTTCTCCAGGCTAAGCAACCTGCAATAAACACCCACAACAGTGTCACCCATGCCAGCCTGCCCCTTCATCTGCACCCACAAACTCTCACCCTGCCCCTCAGCCACCCCTGGGCTGCACTCAACACATTCCAGCTGCTCCCTCACATAGAGAGCAACTCCACGACCTGGCTTAGATGATCTGTCTCTCCTGAAAAGGACACAGCCATCCCTGAGCACACTCCAGCCATGTGAGCTGTGCCACCATGGCTCTGTAACTGCCACCAGCCCCTTGACTGCAGATGGATTCCAGCTCCTCCTGCTGATTCCCATGGGGCAAGCCCAGCAACAACCCAAATCACTTTCACACTGCTGAGCACTTCAGGTATGGAGAAAAGTTCACACTGCACACTGGAGCCCTGGCCAAGTGTCTGAAGAAAGCCTTATGGAAATCCAAGAGCAGAACTGGTAAGGAATTCATCAGGTCCTTCAGCTCAGCTTTCACTGTTGTGACACAGTCCCTCCGTCACTTGAAACCCACCTGATGCAATTCCACCCCATCCCCCCACCCCATGCCCTTTTCCTAGGCCTCAAATCAACCCAGGGAAAGAAGCAGGACACTAAAAGGTCTCATTGCTGTGCTGGGCCCCCCACTTTCCCAAGCCCTGCAGTGCTCTCCCTATCACTGGGAGTCAGTCACCTCCTGACAGCCCAGTATCTCTGCACTTGGATTGTGATAGCCCTGTGCCTCTCTACCTCAGTCACGGCCAACAGGGGAGCTATAGCAAACTTCAGAAGCCAGCAAGTTCTGGGGTGGAGTAACTGGCAGAAAGCATCACAACCCTTCAGCATCTGAGATGAGGCAGAATGGAAAATCCCTGACAAAAGTCAGTTACTGAGCCCCTGTGAACTGGACCCTAAAGCCAGACCCTTGGAGCTCTCCTGGATCACAGTGCAACATTTCTCAGGCAGGACCAAGTCAGGCTTCTCCAGGCTCAGTTCTCATTCCCTGAGAATGCCAAAGCTTTGCAAGTGTTTGCTCTGAACTCAGCCATAAACAAACGTAACTCCAGGCCAGCCTCCCTGCCAGCCACCTCTCCACCTCTCTGTGTTTGCACAGACACCTTTGCTGTCACCCTGTGGGTGTCTGTGTATCCCACTGGATCCAAACAGCTGTGTCTGTGTGCTCTCTATCTCTGCATGTACACAGATCCATCAAGGATCTCCTGTAGCAAATTAAGTGTGAATCTTATCAACCCTGTAACTAAGTTGCTGGTTTGAGTGTAACACATTCTACTGAATCACCTTGGTCATTTGCAAATGGGTAATGATTAGATGCTGTTAAAAATCAACCTCTTGATCCACCTCTCACTATCAATACATCTTAAATTGCTGCTAAATCAGAGCTGCTTCAGTATTTTCACCTGCAACAGCTGTTGCTGGCAGCATGCAAGCCCTGCCCCACTGGGGACTGCAAGAGGGAGCAGCAGCATCTGCCCCTGCAGCACAACTCCTCCAGGCTCTGGAACTTCTGTGGTTGGCAACCAATTTGGCAGTCTCCTTGGTGCTCTCATCTGCAATGGCTACAGTAGGGAAAAATAAACTATTAGACAACCAAAACAGTGAGCCATTGAAAGTTCTACACCAGAAAATGTCTTCTCCTTTCCACCCTTCCATCCTCTTCCCTCCACCCTTTCCAGAAGCAGGTGTGTCCCTCCACTAAATCGTGGCTGATTTCCAGCAGGGCAACTGCTCTGCCCATTCCTTTCCAAACTGGAGTGAATGGTTTCTAACAGCCAACAATCAGTCTGCACTCTCATCCCTATCAATCCAGGTCCAGTTCTTGGACACAGGATCACAGCAGGAAGCTCAGCTGCTGCCAGGTTGGTTGGGAAAACACCAAAGGGCTCACTGCTCTCCTCAGAAAGCAGCACCGTGACCCTGCTGCACCAGCCCTGGTCTGTGTCCCTCACGATGCCAACAGCCTGCTCAGGATGCTCACAGCATACTCAGCCACCCATGAGGCCCCCTCTGCTCCCCTGGCTGGAGCTGCTCCACACATAGGTACTGCAGCTTCTCACCAGGAACCTGCCTCACCCATCAGCTCTGTTCCCCTGATTCCATGTTGCTCTGCTTTGCCCCTTCTGCCTTCATGACGTCCTGTCCCAGCAGGACCTTGGCCCCAGCATCTCTCATTACCTTCCCACATGTCAGGTCACTTTCTAGTACCTAGTTCCATTCTTAGGCAGCCTCAGGCTCCAGGGCTGCCAATCCAGAATCTTTTGGGTGCTCTGCATGAGCAGACCCAGAAACTGCCTTTGAAGACCTATTTCATGGACCCATCCTTAATTTCACAGACTTGCTGATAGCTGGATTCTTTGTTAGAATTCTTTATTCTTTTCACCAACAAAAAGTACAGTTTGGAGGGTTTGTTTTGCTGTGGTTTTGACTGGTGGCTCCGCTAATCAAGTAGCATTTTAGCTGCTTGCACTTTGAAGTCGCATTCATTACCTGTCCTGTGTTAAGTCAGCAAAAGGCTACATCTAAGGCAGGGAGTCTCAGGCCATCACTTCTCTTTTTTGTTTTGTTTTTGGCTGCCTAATTAAGTGTAGTTACTTTATTTTGTGCCAGGCTTGGTGCACTTGTAATGTTGCCTTGTAATAATTTAAATTGCATGTGTTCTGCGGGGGGACTGCTTGACGCCAGCGAGGAAACGGCCCTGCTGTCCTTCCTCCCAACAGCAGGCGAGTCAAAAGGACAGGAGACATCCTTTCCTACCTACTTATTAGCTGCCCTCCAGGAGGATCACCAGCAAGGCTCTCAGCAGGGTGTATAACAGACCCCAGAATCCTGCCTAAGAGCAGCCTGTGCTTGGGACAGGCTGACAGAAGCCATGGAGGGAACCCTGGGTGCTTACAAGCAGAGTGACCTTCCTGTGAGCTTTGGCACCCCGTGTCTTTCATAATTAGCACAGATTAAAAGCCTTACCCTGCCACTCATTATCTCCTTCAGAGGCAGCTGAAGAATTACTGTCCTCCTGACAAGCAAAATACTCCTGCTGCTCCCGTTCACGGAGATCAAGCAGCAAACGCCCCCCTCCATCACAACAATCACCTGTAGTTCCTACCCCCCACCCCCAGGGAATAGATCATGGCAGAGAGACTAAATGAGAAGCCCAGCTAATGAGCTCTGCTAAAGCTCCCTGAGCCATGGGATAAGTAGAAGCCAGGCTGAGTTTTGAGGCAGGCTTTAAGAATTAATAATACAGTGAATCTCATCGGGGCAGCACTAATAACAGGGGTGTGCTCTGGCTCTTTACTGGCCACCAAAAGGAGCACATCTACACGGAGCCCTCCCTGCTCCACCATGGTGCCAGCAGGTCTAGGGTGGAGCAGTTAAGAGCTAATGTCGGATCTTGCATTCGAGTTTTGAAGATGAGAAGGGGAGGGGAGGAGAGAAGGAAAAGAGAACAGCCAAACAACTCCTGGCCTTTGCAGGGCTAAGATAATTTGTGGGGTGTTTGGAGGAACATCAGAAAGAAGACAACGGGAAAGGCAATTAATCACCTAGGGTCTGGGGATGGACGGGGCCTTTTCTTTCCAGAAACTATATGAGATCAAGCCTTGGGTACAAACAGGAAGCAGGAATTCATTTGCAGTGTAGCTGTGCAGCCCAGGGAGGAGAGGGGGAGAGGAGGGCTGGGGAGGGGGTGGGGGGTGGAAAGAAGTTTTTATGCCAGTTCTGTGATGGAGAGCAAGGGCCCTGTGGACAACCTGATCTCCTTGAGCACGAACCCTGCTTACCACAGAGGAGGCTGGAATAGATGACCTTGGGAGGTCCCTTCCAACCCAGAGCACTCTGTGATTCTGTGTGATTCTGTGAAGAAGCAGGCATGCTGTGGATTTTGGAGATGGTTGGTTTGAGGGGGGGGTTATATTGTTGAGAACCAAAAATCATTACAGCTCCATGTTGATTCAGTTTCAACACCTTTGGAGAGTCAAGTGCTAGAAAAGGGGACTGAGGCACCCTCAGCGAGTTTGCAGATGACATTAAAGTGGGTGACAGTGTTGGTCTGCTGGAGGGTAAGGAGGCTCTGCAAAGGGACCTGTGCAGGCTGGATTTATAGTCTGAAGTGCTGGGTCCTGCACTTGAGTCACCACAACCCCTGGAAGGCTCCAGGCTGGGGGCAGAGGGGCTGGAAAGTGCCCAGCAGAAAAGGCACTGGGGATAGTAGGTGGCAGCAGCTGGAGAGGAGCCAGCAGTGCCCAGGGGGCAAGAAGGGCAGCAGCAGCCTGGCCTGCAGCAGCACTGGGGTGGGCAGCAGGAGCAGGGCAGGGATTGTGCCCTGTGCTGGCCACTGGGGAGGCCACAGCTTGAGTGCTGCCTTCAGCTCTGGGCCCTCCCTGCCAGAAGGAGCTGGAGGGCTGGAGCAGGGCCAGAGAAGGGCAAGAGAGCTGGGGAAGGGCCTGGAGAAGAGGGCTGGGGAGGAGCAGCTGAGGGAGCTGGGGGTGTGGAGTGTGGAGCAGAAGAGGCTGAGGGAGACCTCCTTGCTCTCTGCAGCTCCTGAGAGGAGGCTGCAACCTGGTGGGGGCTGGGCTCTGCTCCCTAGGCTCAGGTGAGAGAAGGGGAGGAACTGGGCTGAAGCTGTGCCAGGGGAGGCTTAGGTTGGAGCTGAGGAACAATTTCTTTGGTGCCAGAGTGGTCAGGGACTGTCAGAGGCTGCCCAGGGAGGTGGTGGAGTCCCCATGCCTGGAGGGGTTGCAGCAAGGTGTGACCATGGCACCTGGGGCCATGGTTGGGTGGCCCTGGTGGGGTTGGGTTGGTGTTGCACTGGGTGATCCTGGAGGTCACTTCCCACCCTACCAATTCCATGATTCTTTAAGCATGGCCAGAGCACCCCACAAGCCTTGGGGTGCCCGCTTTGCATCTCCCCCAGTCTCCTGTGAGTCTCCTGTTACTTCTTGACTTCTCCCAGTGTGTAGCTGTTCGACTTCAGAACTTTCAGAACTAAAACACTAAAGGGAAGGAAAGAAAAAGCCAACAAAACAGCCATGGTGGGGTTGGGTGGCTGGTTGGGCTAGATGAGCTTGGGGGCCTCTTCCAATGGAGATCTCTGGTTTGGTGACACTCAGCTCAGCTGTCACCATTTCTCTATGTGCAGGTCTATTGCTTTTTTCCTGTCACATTTCAGATGCATCACCTTTCAAAGTGCTGGGAGATATGATTGCCCAGTGTTTCATCTCCTGTGGGCCTTCACCAGTTCTTGTCAGCACTCATCTGAAGCTGATGTGTGGTTGGCAGCCTTGACATCACAGAGCACTTCGTTGATATGTTGAAGGAGTTGAACCACCCAAATATAGTCCAGGCAAGTCAGTGTGCACATCAGCTCTTTGTGAGGTGGCAGTTTGGTTCCCTCGCGCTCCTTGGATGATTTCCCACCAGTGTGGAAAAGTTGTTCGAAGCCAGCATGAAGCTTTCGAGGCTCTGAGAAATTTCTCCAACACTTGTGATCCTCTTGCTCTCAACCAGACTCAAATGGACTTGGGAGAAGTCTTCCCTCATGGATTTCTGGGCTCTGTGAAGCCAGTATCCACATCTTTTGCCAGGAGCCAAGGATGCTCAACTTGGACATCAGAAAATACCAACCCAAAATCCTCGCAGCCCCTCCTGTGTCCTTTTATCACCAGATGGTATTGATAGGCTGCTCCACAATAAAGCAACAAATGTCTAATCAGGATCTTTAAACAAATTGCCAGTGGGGAGGAGGGAGGGAGGCTGACTGAAGAAGAAAGGTTCTGCCTCTAAAGAGAAAGGAAGGAAAGGGGACAGATAATAGTCATGGCTTTTTAATTGTCCAAGTCCTGGGGCTAGTAAGGAAAAAAAGCTCCACCCTATCAGAGACCCATAAATGACAGGAGACTGGGACAGTAGGGGGGAATGAAATTGCTCACAGAACTATCAGAGAAGCATACAGAATTGGAAGGTCTGGAAGGGACCTCTGGGCATCACCCAGCCCAAGCCCAACCCACAGCAGCTTGCCCAGCAGCACAGTGCCCAGGGGGGTTGGAAGCTCTCCACACCAGGACACTCCACAACCTCTCTGGGCAGCCTGCTCCAGGCCTCCAGCAGCCTCACCCCAAACAACTTTCTCCTCCTGCTCAGATCCAACCTCTTGCCTTCCACTCTGTGCCCCTTGCCCCTTGGCCTGGCCCTAGGCACCACTCAGCAGAGCCTGGCCCCAGCCAGGCTACTTGATTAGTGGAGCCACCAGTCAAAACCACAGCAAAACAAACCCTCCAAACTGTACTTTTTTGTTGGTGAAAAGAATAAAGAATTCTAACAAAGAATCCAGCTATCAGCAAGTCTGTGAAATAAGGATGGGTCCATGAAATAGGTCTTCAAAGGCAGTTTCTGGGTCTGCTCATGCAGAGCACCCAAAAGATTCTGGATTGGCAGCCCTGGAGCCTGAGGCTGCCTAAGAATGGAACTAGGTACTAGAAAGTGACTCAGCTCCCAGATCTCATCAGCATGCTAAGCACCCAGTACAGTGTTTGATCATGGAATGGTTTGTCTTGGAAGGGACCTTAAAGCTCATCCAGCTCCAAGCCCCTGCCATGGGCAGGGACACCTCCCACCAGCCCAGGCTGCTCCAGGCCTCAGCCAGCCTGGCCCTCAACACCTCCAGGCAGGAGGCAGCCACAGCCTCCTGGGCAGCCTGTGCCAGAGTCTCCCCAGCCTCACTGCCAACAATTCCTTCCTCCTCTCCACTCTCCATCTCTCCTCTCCCAGCTCAAAGCCATTGTCCCTGGGCCTGGCACTCCCAGCCCTTGGCCAAAGTCCCTCTCCAGCTCTCCTGGAGCCTTTCAGGTCCTGCAAGGCTGCTCTGAGGTCTGCCTGGAGCCTGAACAGCCCCAACTCTCCCAGCCTGGCCCCACAGGGGAGGTTCTGCAGCCTCTGCTCATCGCGGTGGCCTCCTCTGGAGCCTCTCCAGCAGCTCCAGGTCCTTCTTTTGCTGGGGGCCCCAGAGCTGGAGGCAGTGCAGCAGGTGGGCTCTGAGCAGAGGCACAAGATCACCTCCCTCCTACTGTCCTACTCCTGATTAATTTTTCTTTTTGGCAAAGTGCAGTCCTGAGACTCTTGATTTCTCTAACTGCATTTCCTTGTGCCATCTGGCAGCTCTGCCAGTGCTGCCATTTTCTCTCTTGACAGCTCTTGGTCTATCTCACTACCTCTGCACCTCAAACCCTTCCATCTGTATTTGAACTGCCTAGATTCTCCTTTCAGTCCTGTTTTCTGGTGCAATCTAGCCCAGCCATCAACCTAACCCCACCACAGCCACTAAACCAGGGCCCCAGGTGCCATGGCCACACCTTTCTGGAACACCTCCAGGCACGGGGACTCCACCACATCCCTGGGCAGCCTCTGCTGGTCCCTGACCACTCTGGCACCAAAGAATTGTTCCTTATCTCCAACATAATCCTCCCCTGGTAGAAAGGAGAGAAGACCCTCTTGAAGGTGGAAGAGAAAGAAGGCCATTCAACACTGCCTACGTCATATTTCTGTTGTCATCTTCTCCTTTCAGTTAGTCTCTGGCAAATGAAGGTGTCTCAGCAGCTTCAGGTCCACACTTGCTGGCTGTATGGATCCATGTGTGGCCAATATTTCTGTCATTACACTGCAGTTATTTAGCCACTGCCCCACTTTGCTGCTCAGGCAGCTGTGGGGGGCATCGCTCTAGGCTGGCAGGGACAGTGAGCAAAGTGCTTGTTCCAGTAAGTGCCTTGCCTCCTGTTGGCAGTGTGACCTGTTGGGTCTTGCCAGACTCACAGGTTCCTCCAAGTGCTTTCACAGCCAGCTCTGGTCTCCTCAATTGCTCCTTCCTCCTCCCCCTGCTTTGCTCTTCCCTTTGACCTTCTGCTAATTCCTCCAGACCCATTCAACAGGGCTGTGCTACTCCCTCAAACCAAAGGTAACTTTGGAGTCACCTCACAAGCCTCTGACGCTTCCTCTGATGAGAGTTCCCTTGCTCTTTTTCCCCATTTTGAATCCCACAAACCTCTAACCCTTGCCCCCAAATGAAAGTCTCCTTGCTCTTGCTTAACCCATTTTTACCCCACAAGCCTCTTACCCTCCCCTCCCCCAAATGAAGGTCTCCTTGCTCTTGCTCATTACATTTTGAACCCCAGAAACTTCTAACCTCCCCCCTCAGATGAGGGTCCCCTTGTTCTTGCTTGCCCCATTTTGAACTCCAGCTTTCTGCCAGCTGCTGTTAACTGTCTGCGGTGGCAATTTCAGCCTTGGGGACCCAGCCAGCACTTTGTTGTCTCCCTTTGCACCGTCAGCTAGGAGCAGCAGGCTTCTGGTGCCCAAGTGAGGCACAGACTGATGTCATCTTGTGCTCAGGAGTTATTTTTAATCCACAGAAGTGCACTAGGAGTGAGGATCAGCAATCAAAGAACAGGCAATTAGCACTCTTGCAAACTTTCCTGGGCCTCGGTAATTAAAGCAACAAACGAGTTCAAGGCTCCCATGCGGAAGAAGATCGGCAGGCTGTGGTCAAGACACACATTTAGGGCTTTTCCCTGAAGCTGCTTCTCCTGAGGAAGCTTTGATAGAGGCCATCTGATGCCAATTAGCCTTCCCTTGGGGTGGTTTCCCCATGCTCGCAGCCCTCCGACGCGCGCAGACAGGAGCCCCGCATTAAGTCTTTAATGTGTGGCTGGTGTTGTGCTGCACAGCCTCTGATCCCCCTGTGTCAGCTGACATCTGAAAGGGAAGGCTTAAGACAGTTGAGATGTGCAGACTGTGGCCTGTTGTGCTGAGTGACACTTCCTCCTCAGAGCTGATTTAACAGGGAGCTACTCCAGCAACAGCAACAGTATTTCCAATATCAGATTCCAAACCCAAATGTTTTCATTCTGCTCAGTCACTGCCTGAAACATAGAATCACAAAACCATTGCAGTTGGAGAGGACCTCATCCAGTCCAACCGTTCTCTAACTCTAGCAGGGTTGGTGCTAAATGATGACCCTCAGCACCACATCTCTGCCTTGTTAAAACATGTCCAGGGGGCAGGCTGGAAGAGTTGGCCTTGGGCAGCCTGGAGAAGAGAAGGCTCCAGGCAGACCTCAGAGCAGCCTTGCAGGACCTGAAAGGGCTCCAGGAGAGCTGGGGAGGGACTGTGGCCAAGGGCTGGGAGTGCCAGGCCCAGGGACAATGGCTTTGAGCGGGGAGAGGAGAGACTGAGAGTAGAGAGGAGGAAGAAATTGTTGAGAGTGAGGCTGGGGAGACTCTGGCACAGGTTGCCCATGGAGGTGTTGAAGGCCAGGCTGGATGAGGCCTTGGGCAGCCTGGGCTGGTGGGAGGTGTCCCTGCCCATGGCAGGGGCTTGGAGCTGGATGATCTTGTAGGTCATTTCCAACCCACCCCTCCTATGATTCTATGATTCAGTCACCTCCCTGGGAACCCTGTTCCATGTTTGAAAACCCTCTCTGTGAAAGCACTACTGCAATTTTTAAGGTGTCACTACCTTGGCTTGATACCAAAGTCACCAAGATCTCATAAATTGCTCTCAACTCTCTCCCCAGAGAGCTCTCACTCACAGAAACCTCTGACACATCAAAATCTCTCTCCACTTGAGCCGTCCTACAGCCCCTCAGTGTCAGGCTGCCTTTCCAGGCAGCAGGACAGACTCAGAAGGCATCTCGATGTGATTCATTCTTCAGATCTTCAGCTATGGGGATGAGTCACTGCTGAGGACATGGGAGCTGTATGCTCACCAGATTGAAAGCTCAAGCAATCCAGCAATGGAAATGAGAGGATGTAGCTGGGAACAGATGAGGGAGCCTGAAAACATCTACTAGAGGAAGCAGAGCTGAAAATCCACAGCAGCCTGGAGAGCTGATTTCGGCTGGGGGTGTTCTGGATGTTTGTGTGTGTGTAGGGGGAGGAAGTCCCCATAATTAATTTTATGGGGATTTACAGACAAGTTTGGGCCTGAGATCTCAACACTTTGGGGAAGGAAACAAAAGAAACCCAACACCTTGAAATATCTTTGTCCAGTAACCTTTGGAAGTTGAAAGGCTGCAGATGACTTGCAATACTGAAGTAAGGCACAGAACCCCAGCACGGTGGTAGGGGTTGGAAAGGACCTCTGGAGCTCACCCAGCCCAAGCCCTGCTCCAGCAGGGCACCCACAGCAGCTTGCCCAGCAGCACAATGCCCAGGGGGTGTTGGAAGCTCTCCACACCAGGAGACTCCACAACCTCTCTGGGCAGCCTGCTCCGGGCCTCCAGCAGCCTCACCCCAAACAACTTGCTCCTCCTGCTCAGATCCAACCTCCAATCACTCTGTGCCCCTTGCCCCTTGGCCTGGCCCTGGACACCACTCAGCAGAGCCTGGCCCCAGCCTCCTGGACCCCACAGCTCCTTTAGCTCTTGCTGAGCATTGCTCAGCTGCCCTCTGGGGCTGCTCTTCTGCAGGCTCTCAGCCCCAGGGCTCTCAGCCTTTGCTGCTCCCAGAGCTGCTCCAGGCCCCTCAGCAGCTCTGCAGCCTGCCCTGGACTCTCTCCAGCACTTCCCTGCCTCTGGAACTGGGGAGCCCAGAACTGGAACCAGTACTCCAGATATGACCTGACCAGGGCAGAGTAGAGGGAAAGGAAAACCTCCCTCAGCTTTCTGGCCAGTCTTCTGAATGCCTTCTTGGCCACAGGAGCACAGTGCTGCCTCATGGTGAATTTGTTGTCCACTGGGACTCTGAGGACACCATTGCTCTTCCAGGACACCATTATGTCCATATCTGCTGTGGATGCTGTGATCTGAGGGGAGAGAGGAGCTGTATGGGTGTGGATAATGAGGAGAGAAATTGTATTTTCACAATATTTTATTGTTTGTTGGTTTTGATTATTTGTTTGCTTTGGTTTTGTTAGATGCCGATCATAAAAGCTGAGGGAACCTGGGAAGCAATCTCTTGACCTGTTTCCCTGGCAGACACCAAGGCATGCTGCTTTACTGCACATGCAAGACCATGATGATTTGATGGGCAAGGAAGGAGGAATTACACTGAAACACAAAATGTGCTCTTGGGCAGCATTCTGCAATCCTGACACTGAGACAGCATCCAGCACTTTATCCCCTTGGTGGTAGAGAAATCAACTGCTGTCTCTTAGGAGAAACTTGTAGACTTCAAATGGCACTTCTATGGATCACCTTTGTCAGTCTGACCTGCAGCCACAGGAGGTTATCACCTACTGCTGTTTGTTTTTCTGGCTTAGCACATCACTGAGACAGCCCAAGCTGCTGTGGCTTGTGTGCTGTTTTACTTAGGGCTCTTCTTCTGTTCCTCTCAAGCTCCCATGGCTCTTTCAAAGCTCCAGCAGCCAGCCTGTAGCACAGGTGGTGTAACATAAAACTCAGCTGTGTTTTGCAGCTATGAAATGAGTAAGACCCCAGCCTGTTCAGCAGCCAAATTCCTGCTTGGTGTCAGCATGCAGCAGGGCTCCACCTGCACAGCAGGTCTGGACTTGACCTTGGGCCTGTTCACATAGCTCCATCAGAAGGCTGGTTGGCTGGGCTGCTGCTGTGGTCATGGGGTAACTGGAAAATCTTATGCTGTTCAACCACCTTTAATCACCTCCTCCTGGAGCTGTGTATGAGCAAACATTTTTGAGGGCAGCACACCAGGGATGCTTCTGTCAAGATTTGTCATAGAATCATGGAATGGTTTAGGCTGGAAGGGAGCTCCAGAGCTCAGCCAGCCCAGCCCCCTGCACTCAGCAGGGACATCCTCCACTGGATCAGGTTGCCCAGAGCCCTCTCCAGCCTCACCTGGAATAGCTCCAGTGCTGGGGCCTCAACCACCTCCCTGGGCAACCTGATGCAGTGTTCCAGCAGCCTCCTGGGGCAGAATTTGTTCCTCACATCCAATCTCAATCTGCTCTGCTCTCATTTCAAACCATTGCCCCTGGGCCTGTCCCTGCAGGCCTTTGGGAACAGTCCCTCTGCAGCCTTCCTGTAGCCCCTTCAGGTACTGGAGGGCTGCTCTGAGGTCTGCCTGGAGCCTTCTCTTCTCCAGGCTGAAGACCTCCAGCTCCCCCAGCCTGTCCCCACAGCAGGGGTTCCCCAGCCCCTGATCATTTTCACGGCCTACTCTGGGCCCTCTCCATCAGCTCCAGGTTCTTCCTGTGCTGAGGGCCCCACAGCTGGCCCCAGGCCTGCAGGTGAGGTCTCCCCAGAGCAGAGCAGAGGGGCAGGATCCCTCTCTCCAGCTCTGGCCACACTGCTCTGGATGCAGCCCAGGCTGCCCTTGGCCTCCTGTGCTGCCAGTGCCCACTGCTGGCTCCTGCCCAGCTCCTCCCCCCCCAGCACCCCCAAGGCCTTCCCTGCAGGACTGCTCTCAGTCTCATCGCCCCCAGCCTGGACTGATAGTGAGGTTGGCTCTGATTTGTCTCAGAAAGCTTCAGACGTTTTGGGCTGCTGCATGCTACAATCAACAATATTGATTCAGTAGCCTCCACTGGACTCTCTCTGGTGGTTCCCTGTCTCTCTTGAACTGGGGAGTCCAGAACTGGACCCAGGACTCCAGAAGTGACCTTACAAAAGCAGAGTAGAGGGTGGGGCAGAACCTCCCTACCCCACTTCCCAGCTTGATGAAGCTGAGAATGAATGTTTTTTGCTGAGGCCTACCTTGACTTGTTGCTGAGTTTTCTGACATTGCTGCATTTTTAAAATGTTCCTCAGCAAGATATTCTGAGATTACGTTTTTTTTTTATCATTGGTCTGGGCTTTTGCTGTTTCCAGAGAGCCATCCCCAAGCTAATGGCCCTGCAGGCAGTGTAAAGCCTTCAGAGCAAGACCCCTCATCGCTGGATTCATGCCATGCAAGGGGAGAAGGATACTGAAGTTCGTAGTGGTCCCATCCCCTCTGCTCTACACGTCCTTGGGGTAGATCCTGCAATGCCCTTTCCTGCACTTCTAGGCTCTGAGGGAACAAGGCTGTGGGATGTGGGAGGTAGATTCAAAATTCCCATTAGCAAACTGGGGAGTGTCCTGGAAGCCTGTGGCCCTGAGCAGACACAACCCAGCTAATGATAAGGTGCTGCTTGAAAGACTCTTGCAAGGGCAGCACGTGCTCATAGCTCTGTTAGCTGGCATGGACCATCACAGAATCACAGAATGGCAGGGGTTGAAAGGCACCTCTGGAGTTCATCCAGTCCACCCCTGCTGCCAGAGCAGGGTCACCCAGGGCAGGTCACACAGGAACACGTCCAGGTGGATCTGGAAAGTCTTCAGAGAAGAGACTCCACAACCTCTCTGGGCAGCCTGCTCCAGGCCTCCAGCACCCTCATAGTAAGGAATTTTTTTCTCTTGTTAAAGTGGGACTTCCTGAGTTCAGGTTTGTGCCTGTTGCCCCTTGTCCTATCACAGGACACCACTGGAAAGAGCCTGGCCTTTTCTTCTTGCCCTCTGCCCTTCAGATCTTTATAGACATTGGTCAGAGGCCCTCTCGGGTGGCTCCAGGCTAAACAGGCAGTCTGCTGTGCATCATTGCATGCTGCCAGCCCTGCACAGTTTGCACTGTGCAAGCTACAAACACATCCAGGTGAATGCAGCTTTGCTTCTCTTTGGAAAGAAATCGTTAAACAAACCCCAAAGGCCCAAAGATCCATTGACGAGTTGATGATCACCAGCTGTAACAAGAACCCTCCAGCAGAGGGAGTGACCAAATCAGAAATCCCATCTAAGCTGCCTCTGCGTTGTGTTGCTGGTGAATGTCTCTAGTCCTGCAGGGAAAGATGCTAAATCATATCCCTTGCAGAGAACCCAGCAGGGCCTGCAAAGCTGCTGAGGGGCCTGGAGCATCTCTGTGAGGAGGAAAGGCAAGCAAGAAGATGGGTCTAGGCTCTTGTCCATGGTGCCCAGGGCCAGGCCAAGGGGCAAGGGGCACAGAGCGGGAGGCAGGAGGTTGGCTCTAAGCAGGAGGAGCAAGTTGTTTGGTGTGAGGCTGCTGGAGGCCTGGAGCAGGCTGCCCAGAGAGGTTGTGGTGTCTCCTGGTGTGGAGAGCTTCCGGCCCCCCCTGGGCATTGTGCTGCTGGGCAAGCTGCTGTGGGTGCCCTGCTGGAGCAGGGGTGTGGCTGGATGATCCCTGGAGGTCCTTTCCAACCACACTGTGCTGGGATGCTGTGCAGGGCAGAGGTAGAGTTTGTGAAGCCCTTTATACCGATGTTGACTGAAGAGCTCAGAGCAGAGTCAGAACCTGTCCTGGTGTCAATATGCTCTGCCTAAAAATATAATTGGAGAAGCAGTGTTTGAGGCAGCGCTGCACATAAGACCTGGGGGCCGTGGGGAGGGAAGAGAGAACCCCATCTAGAGAAGAACTTCCGGCACTGAGTTTAAATGTTGGGTTTGATGGCCACAAGATGATCCATTGCCTTGGTGCTTTGTTGGAGCTTTTCCAGTGCAGGGGTTCTGTTTTTTAGCTTCTCCCAGCCGAGCTGAAGTGTCTGTAACACAGCAGCCCCGGAGCAGGTGAGATGTTAAGCTCTATAGACTGGGTAATTGCAGCACACAAACACTTCCGGCCCCAAGGCAAACAGCAACACATCCTCTGGGGAAAACAAGAGGTCTCCAAGTTTAGAAGGCAGGCTGGAGTGATCATTAGCAAAGCACAATTGGATGGCAGGAAGTCGGCTGGGATTCTGTCTGTGCATCCCAGACGTTTTATGGTCTGGAGAGGGAAAGCTCACGAGGGGAATGTTGGGGTTTTTTTACAGCCATATTTTGGGCCCATAAAATAACCAACTACAACGGTTAATTTTCACCCACACACCCAAATTGCTGGTTGGTAGCACAATTTCAGTCCCCTGACACCCTTACACAAACAGACACTGTTCACCACGAAAAAAAAAGGAAAGGAAAGCCAGGAGGGGTAGGTCTCTGGGGCTGGCAATGGCAATGATGAGCACACAGACACCTAACCAGCAGCAGATGACTGATGATACCTTCCAGCAAGCCCCAGAAGGAAGCATTTTACAGCATGCCCTGCCTCACAGCTCTTCCACCTCTCCATCACCTTCTTCTCCTCTGCCTTTCTTTTCTGCTCTACTCTCTGCCCATCCTCCTTTTGTCAGCTGTTGTAGCCCAGAGCAGAACAAGCAGCATCCAGGAGTCACCAGCAGCTTTAAAGTTCTCCTGGACTCTTTCCCAAATGGTTCATCAGGAAACAGCAATGTTGCTTCTGTGTTGGTTTGTCTTGTGAGAAAAGGAAACCAAGTCAGGCAGAGAGATGTTGATCTGCTGGAGGGTAGGGAGGCTCTGCAGAAGGATCTGGATCCATGGGTTGAGGTCAAGAGTATGAGGTGCAACAAAGCCAAGTGCTGGGTCCTGCACTTGGGTCACAGCAGCTCCATGAATGCTCCAGGCTTGGGGCAGAGGGGCTGGAAACTGCCCAGCAGAAAAGGACCTGCTGATTCTGGTTGATGGCCACCTGAAGATGAGCCAGCAGTGCCCAGGTGCCCAAGAAGGCCACCAGCATCCTGGGCTGGATTAGTAATGGTACAGCCAGCAGGAATAGGTCAGTGTTGGAGATTTTTATCTTAAGCTATCTGAGGGATTTGGCTCTGCAGCACCTGAAGGGAACTACAGGAGAGTTGGGAGGGACTTTTGACAAAGGCATGGAGTAACAGGATGGGGGGTGATGGCTTCACACTGTCAGAAGCTGGATTTAGATGGGACATTAGGGAGAAATTCTTCCCCAGGAGGGTGGTAAGGCACTGGAACAGGCTGCCCGGAGAAGCTGTGGAGGCTCCAAGCCTGGAAGTGTTCAAAGCCAGGCTGGGAGGGGCCTTGAGCAGCCTGGTCATGAGCAGGTCAGGGCGTTGAGACTAGATGGTCCCTGCCAACCAAACCATGACAGAATTCTGTGGTTTTACTACAAGTTAGTCAGAAGGAAGCCTTAGGTGGTAGAAGTGGATTTGAAAACCTTGTGCAGCATGAGCTTCTCTTCCGCAGAGCGAGGAGCTGAGAGGTCAGTTTGCATCCTGAACTGGATACTGCTTAGAAGGATGTGGGCAGTTAGAACTAGAGCATGGTTGGATTGGAAAGGACCTCTGGGGAACACAATGTCCTGCCCAGTATCACAGTGTCCTGCTGGATTTCCAGACATGTTTTCAGGCAGGTCTTCAGAGAGGAGGCACAGACTGCATTCATCTGTTCATGACAAAATACCTCTTTGGTGTGAGGCTGCTGGAGGCCTGGAGCAGGCTGCCCAGAGAGGTTGTGGAGTGTCCTGGTGTGGAGAGCTTCCAACCCCCCTGGGCAATGGCCTCCTGGGCACGCTGCTGTGGGTGCCCTGCTGGAGCAGGGGCTTGGGCTGGGTGATCTCGAGAGGTCCCTTCCAAACCCTACCTGCAGGGATCATGGCCAACCTGTGTCAAACAAGGAAAGTGTTGTTGAGTATGTTCACATTGTGACACATGGCAGCTTGGTGGAGTTCAGTGAGGGTTTGACTTTCCAGACACATGGAAATCCTGCTCCTAGAGCCATTAATTTGGTACAACCTAGCAGTGGGGGAGCAAGGCACTATTATACTCAGCAATGTTGTGACACACATGGTCTGCAAAGTGTTATTTATCTACAGCCAGACATACATCCCTTGGGACCTGAAGGCCACACCTGGAAGCTAGAAGAGCTGAAGGTTTGTTAGACAGGCATTTGAAATGTGGCCTCTACAGGAAATTACAGCTTTAAATGGGTAAACAATAGCAACACCACTCTGGAGGTCACTGCTGCTCACAGAGATGCTTCAGGCCCCTCAGCATCCCCATAGCCTCCATTGGACTCTCACCAGGAGATCCTTGCCCTTCTTAAACTGGGGAGCCCAGAACTGGACACAGACAGAACATCAGTGGAAACATCATTCTAAACCTAACAAAATACTCTTGTGCTGTAAGCCCTTTTTTCCCTATTCAAAATGCATGTTTGAGTTTATTTAAACAATTTGTGGCAATGCCAAATCCAGCAAAATCAGGGTTCTCCCCAGCTTTTTAACTTTCAGTTTGTTCCAAAGGGACTTTTCTGCCTTGATGCCAGGTTCAAGGACAAGTCATAACCATGACTGGCAAGTATTGTCCCCCCACCTTTCTCCTTCAGCAGCAACTCTTTGCTCATCTGCAGAGCCATGAGGTACGTGAGCCATGAGGTAAAGCATTGCTGACAGGTGCAAGCTTCCTCCCTCCATGTTCTCTAAAGCAGCAATTGCTCCATCATTCTCACACTGAAGGAGTTTCTCCTCCTGCTCAGCTGGAGCCTCCTGCCTGCCACTCTGTGCCCCTTGCCCCTTGGCCTGTCCTTGGGCACCACTCAGCAGAGCCTGGCCCCAGCCTCTTGCCCCCCACAGCTCCTTTAGCTCTTGCTGAGCATTGCTCAGCTGCCCTCTGGGGCTGCTCTTCTGCAGGCTCTCAGCCCCAGGGCTCTCAGCCTCTGCTGCTCCCAGAGCTGCTCCATTTGCAGGGCTTATTTCAGGTACTGCTGTGCAGAGCCCCGTTTCTCGTGGTGTAAAGTCCTGACTCAATGAGTTGCACCAAGCAGCAGCTTGTTCCCTTCTGGGGGAAGATGACTTTGTGTCTATCTCTCCTCTCCTGTTCTTTTTAATATCTACCACAAGGAGCAACCTAATCTGGAGCTGGCTACTCTGGGAGTGTGAAGCTCACTGGGACAGATTCCTAAGGAGTATTTTCTAGGCAGAACTGCATCAGGCAGCATTTTCCACTTCCTTACTACTCCCCTGTACCTCCCACCCATCCCCCTGCTCTTCACTCCTGCAGCCTGACCCAAAAGTGCGCTAGAGGACTCCCCTAACAGGAAAGCCATCCTCTTCTCTGTGCATTTGATCCACCACAGAGCTTGCTCATGATGGCAGCTCTGTATAGTGGCTTGTGGAGGGCTTTGCATGAGACTGGAAGGAGAAGATGCTGACAAAGGTTTTAGCTCAGTTGAAGCCCCTGTGCTGGGCACTGGGGAGGCCACAGCTTGAGTGCTGCCAGAAGGAGCTGGAGGGCTGGAGCAGGGCCAGAGAAGGGCAAGAGAGCTGGGGAAGGGTGTGGAGAAGAGGGCTGGGGAGGAGCAGCTGAGGGCCCTGGGGGTGTTGAGTGTGGAGCAGAGGAGGCTGAGGGAGACCTCCTTGCTCTCTGCAGCTCCTGAGAGGAGGCTGCAGCCAGCTGGGGCTTGGGCTCTGCTCCCTAGTCTCAGGTGAGAGAAGGGGAGGAACTGGGCTGAAGTTGTGCCAGGGGAGGGTTAGATTGGAGCTGAGGAACAATTTCTTTGGTGCCAGAGTGGTCAGGGACTGTCAGAGGCTGCCCAGGGAGGTGGTGGAGTCCCCATGCCTGGAGGGGTTGCAGCAAGCTGTGGCCATGACATCTGGGGCCATGGTTGGGTGGCCCTGGTGGGGTTGGGTTGGTGTTGCACTGGGTGATCCTGGAGGTCACTTCCCACCCTACCAATTCCATGATTCTTTAAGCATGGCCAGAGCACCCCACAAGCCTTGGGGTGCCCACTTTGCATCTCCCCCAGTCTCCTGTGAGTCTCCTGTTACTTCTTGACTTCTCCCAGTGTGTAGCTGTTCGACTTCAGAACTTTCAGAACTAAAACACTAAAGGGAAGGAAAGAAAAAGCCAACAAAACAGCTCCCTTTTTATAGCCCTGCTGTCTCTTTGGAAGTGATTTATGAAAGGGAGCTTCCTGCCCACCCAGAGCACGGCACAAATACAGACAGGGCTTGGCAATAGCTGCACCACTCTGCTATTTGCAGGAATATTTAGCTCCAGAAGCCTGCTAAGCTCGGCAGAAAGACAGAAAAAGAAATGCTCCTCCTGCTTCTTTGTGTCTGCATGTAGTTATTTTAGATTTTACTCCTCTTCTCCAACTGCAGAGTGATTGGTGAAGCAGCAACCCCATGCAGGAAGGTGCTGACAACCCACACCTCACTACAAGAGGAATCACTACTGTGATTCCTCTTATGGAATCACAGAAGGGTTTGGGTTGGAAGGGACCTTAAAGATTACTCCACTCTGCTGAGACCCCACCTGGAGCACTGTGTCCAGTGCTGGAGCCCCCAGCACAGGAAGGATCTGGAGGTGCTGGAAGGTGTCCAGGGAAGGGCCAGGAGGAGGAGCAGAGGACTGGAGCTGCTCTGCTCTGGAGACAGCCTGAGAGAGTTGGGCTTGTGCAGGCTGCAGAGGAGAAGGCTCCCAGGAGACCTTCTGGTGGCCTTGCAGGATCTGCAGGGGCTGCAAGCAAGCTGGGGAGGGACTTTGGAGGGTATCAGGGAGGGGTAGGACTGGGTGGGGATGGAGCAAAAGTAGAAGTGGGGAGACTGAGATTGGCTGTGAGGAAGAAGTTGTTCCCCAGGAGGGTGGTGAGAGCAACCTGCTGCAGTGTGAGGTGTCCCTGCCCATGGCAGGGGGTTGGACCTGGATGATCCTTGAGGTCCCTTCCAGCCCTGACAATTCTGTGATTCTATAATTATCCAGTGCCAAGCCCCTGCCATGGGCAGGGACACCTCCCACCAGCCCAGGCTGCTCCAGGCCTCATCCAGCCTGGCCTTCAACACCTCCAGGCAGGTGGCAGCCACAGCCTCCCTGGGCAACCTGTGCCAGAGTCTCCCCAGCCTCACTGCCAACAATTCCTTCCTCCTCTCCACTCTCCATCTCTCCTTCCCAGCTCAAAGCCACTGTCCCTCAGCCTGGCACTCCCAGCCCTTGTCCAGAGTCCCTCCCCAGCTATTCTGGAGCCCTTCAGGTACTGGAAGGCTTCTCTGAGGTCTACCTGGAGCCCTCTCTTCTCCAGGCTGAACATGCCCAGGTCACACACCTCTTAATCTAAAGGCCTTTAAGGGTCAGTCTGTGATTACATGGAAATACTTTTATTTATTGCAATGAAACTTAGTGAATTCTTTCACTGCAATAGAAGTGGAAAAATATTGTGGTCTATACATCCCAGAATCCCAGCATGGTGGAGTTGGAATCCACCCCACCTCTGGGCATCGCCCAGCCCCAGCCCCTGCTCCAGCAGGGCACCCACAGCAGCTTGCCCAGGAGCACAATGCCCAGGGTGGGTTGGAAGCTCTCCACACAAGGAGACTGCTCACATGGTTTGATTATGTTTTGTGTATACAGTTAGGAATCATTTTGTCCTTTTCTCTGTGGCTTCATGATGTCACAAGATTATTACCTGTCATAGGAGTCTTGCTGAGCAGGTCACTCCAACTCACACTGTCTTGGACTTCACCTGATACATTTTCCCTCCTCCTCTTGACAGTGGATGCCCCATACCTGGAATGGTGGAAGTCCCATACCCGGGACCGTTGCAGAGGAGGTTGGTTGGGGCTCTGAGCAACCTGCTCTAGCTGCAGATGTTCCTGCTGACTGCAGGGGTGGTTCAGCTATATGACCTTGAAAGGTCTCTTTCCACCCAAATCAGTCTGTGCTTCTTTCCTCCCTCTCTGCAGCTTTTGAACTGGGACTTGTTTTCAGAGAAAAGACAGCAAGAGCTCACCAGGCCCTTTAGGTCAGTCCAGTCCGTTTCTGCTGCCTTCAGCAGTGACAAGAGGAACTGGGCATAAACTTGAACAGAGGAAGGTCCATCTAAACATGCTAAAGAATCTGGGGTGGGTGGGGCAGAGCAAAGAGAAAGGGGTCCAGGCTCTTGTCTAATGTTTGTAGCGTCTTGTGATAGGACAAGGAGCAATGGTCACAAACTGGAACCCAAGAGGTTCCACCTCAACAAGAGGAAAGACCTCTTTGCTGTGAGGGTGCTGGGGGCCTGGAGCCCTTCTCTGGAGACTTTCAAAACCTGTCCGGATGTGTTCTGTGTGCCCTGCCCTGGGTGACCCTGCTCTGGCCGGGGGTTGGGTTGGGTGATCTCTGGAGGTCTCTTCCAACCCCTGACATTCTGTGATTCTGTGATCTCAGTTCACCAACCCCCACCCTCCACTCTCTGGTTCTCCTGGCTCCTGATGCTTCGTTGTCCTGACCAAGCTCTGGCATCTGTCTCCCTGATGAAAGAGATGTCAGTGGTGCAAAACCATCCTGAAATCTCATTGTGTTCCAAACACAGCCAGCAAGGTCTCTCTTCTTGGTGTTCCCACGCTGTTCACACGTGGTTTGCTTCTTGTGGTTTGACTTGGTAGATCAATACCATGTGCTGCACTAGGAAATGCTGGGGAAGGTCCCTTTCTCATGGTGGGTTATCAGACGAGCTCCTTCACAACATACATTAAGAATACATCAAACAGAGTCATTCTTAGAGTCCTCTGTCTCATCTGAAGGGAATGAAGGCCCCAGCAGTGAGGTAGCGACGTGGGCTTGGTATCTCTGTGGCCATGCAAGCAGATAAACTCCATGACCCCAAGGGATCTCCAAAGAAATCTTATTGAAATACCCTTTAAAATGAGAAATGTCCTGATGGGGTTTTTATCTTCCTGACATCAGCTGCACAGCCAGGCTGGGAACAGTCTGGGACTCCTGCATCTTGCTCATTGTTCTTTCGTGGAGTCATAGAATTGCCTGGCTTGGAAGGAGCATCCCAAGATCATCTGCACTCAGCAGGGACATCCCTGGCCGCACCCAAAGAGTGGCTGTCAACGGGTCCACGTCCCAGTGGAGGCCAGGGACAAGCAGAGTCACAGAATCACAGAATGATTTCAGTTGGAAAAGACCTTTAAGATCACAGAGTCCAACCTTTGTCTAACTCTACATGTATTTCCCATCATATTTAATCAGATGTGATGTAATTCCTTGAATGAAGGGGTTTACAAATACCTGGCATGATTATAGTTAGTATGTCTAATTCTCAACTGTTAATCTATGCCAACTTCCTTCTGTCTGAATCAACAGCTATTATAGCAATCACAATAGCTTTTATGCAATCACAATCAGTGACTGTGGAAGTGAGTCTTGGAATTAAAGTGAAATCTGACAGCCTCTCTGTGAAAGAAATGGCAGTGGAGATATACCTGACCAGGTTTTAATTGTGAAGGGGTAGGGTACTCTCTTTTCTTAATGATTAATAGATTTTTATTTACCAAAAGATGACTAGAAACAGCCAGTAGGAGTAGGCAGAGCAAGGCAAACATAGACTCCTCCCACCCCAGCTGTGGCCACTTTGCCCTCCCCGCCCACTCCCCTATTTAATCCCCACCGGGAAAGACAGAAGCCCCAAGCTGAGCCCGTCTGGGCTGAGGGATCCTCCTCTCATCGCTGGTGAGTGCCCCCATGGTGCACACTGGGTGATGGTGGTGGTGACAACAAAGGCCGGGGGGCCTGGTGGCCCCCGGTTAGGTAGGGAGATTATTGATATCTACTCCAATATCATCCACGGGTGCTGGCTGGGCCTCCTTCCTGGGGCTGAGCTCCTCTGGGTGAGAGTCTTGCCCCTAGCTCTGGGATGGGTGCAAAAATGGTGGTGGTGGAGCAGGAGCTGTTGAGACAAGGTGGAGGATGGTGTAAAGAGAGCAAGAGCTGCTTTGGGAAAATGAAGAGGGTTGGTGGGGGACATAGAGAGGTTGAGCTAGATGACCTTTAGAGGCCACTTCCAACTCTGGTGATTCTATGACTCTAGGATCTAGTTCCAACCCCCTTGCTATGGTCAGGGACACCTTCCACTAGACCAAGAGTCCCTCAGGGATCAGTCCTGGGACCTGTCTTGTTCAACATCTCTGTGGGTGCCATGGACAGTGGCATCGAGTGCACCCTCAGCAAGGTTGCTGGTGACACCAAGCTGTGTGGTGCAGCAGACATGCTGGAGGGAAGGGATCCATCCAGAGGGACCTGGACAGGCTGGAGAGGTGGGCACAAGCCAACCTCATGAGCTTCAACAAGACCAAGTGCAGGGTCCTGCATCTGGGTCGAGGCAATCCCAGGCACAAATCCAGGCTGGGCAGTGACTGGCTGGAGAGCAGCCCTGAGGAGAGAGACTTGGGGGTGCTGGTGGACGAGAAGCTCAACATGAGCTCTCAATGTGCACTTGCAGCCTGGAAAGCCAATCAGATCCTGGGCTGCATCAGGAGAAGTGTGGCCAGCAGGGCAAGGGAGGTGATTCTCCCCCTCTGCTCAGCTCTGGTGAGACCCCACCTGGAGTACTGCCTCCAGTTCTGGAGCCCCTATTGCAAGAGGGATCTGGAGATGCTGGAAGGTGTCCAGAGAAGGGCCACGAGGATGATCAGAGGGCTGGTGCACCTCTCCTATGAGGACAGACTGAAGGAGTTGGGGCTGTTCAGTCTGGAGAAGAGAAGGCTCTGAGATGACCTCATTGTGGCCTTCCAGTATCTGAAGGGGGCCTACAGGAAGGCTGGGGAGGGACTTCTCAGGCTATCAGGTAGTGATAGGACTAGGGGGAATGGAATGAAGTTGGAGGTGGGGAGATTCAGGCTGGAGGTGAGGAAGGAGTGGTGAAGCCCTGGAATGGGTTGTGCAGGGGGTGGTTGAGGCCCCATCCCTGGAGGTGTTTAAGCCCAGGCTGGATGAGGCTCTGGCCAGCCTGATCTAGTGTGGGGTGTCCCTGCCCATGGCAGGGGGTTGGAACTGGATGATCCTTGTGGTCCCTTCCAACCCAGACTGATACTATGATCCCCACCTAGATCAGGCTGCCCAGAGCCCTCTCCAGCCTCACCTTGAACATCCCCAGGGCTGGAGCCTCAACTACCTCCCCAGGCAACCTGCTGCAGTGTTCCAGCAGCCTCCTGGGGCAGAACTTGTTCCTCACATCCAATCTCAATCTGCTCTGCTCTCATTTCAAACCATTGCCCCGGTCCTGTCCCTGCAGGCCTTTGGGAACAGTCTCTCTGCAGCCTTCTTGTAGCCCCTTTCAGGCACTGGAAAGTCATCCTGCTCATCAAAGGTACATTTTTTTGATGTCTTTTTTGCTCATTTCTAACCCATTTGTTGTATTTGTGCCTTACAGTAAGACTGAGATGGGGAGGGTTAGGTTGGAGCTGAGGAACAATTTCTTTGGTGCCAGAGTGGTCAGGGACTGTCAGAGGCTGCCCAGGGAGGTGGTGGAGTCCCCATGCCTGGAGGGGTTGCAGCAAGCTGTGGCCATGGCACTTGGGGCCATGGTTGGGTGGCCATGGTGGGGCTGGGTTGTTGGTGGGCCAGGATCAGCTTGGAGGTCTCTCCCAGCCAAATCAATCCTTTGATTCTGCGGCTCACTGGCCATGGTGGTGTCGGGTTGATGGTTGGACTTGATGCTGGTAGAGGCCTTTTCCAACCCAAACATGGAATAATTCTTTGATTGGATGGTTTGATCATTCTCTGACTGCTTCTACTACTCTAAGACCCAGGGTAAGGGTTTCTAAGACAATAGCTTGGTGCTGTGCAGAATGAGCCCAGGTAAAATGTGGTGCTTGGTCCTCAGCCCCCTAATCACACAGCTTGGTTCCTCATCAAAGCTGAAGCCACCAACCTGCAGACTTCCCAGTTCTTAGTGGGATGAGCTGCTGCTTTTGTGCAGCTGCCTTTCTTCCTTGTCCTGCTTCAGGAGGGACTTGGCCCAGCACTTCTCTGCCATGCATGGGTAACTCCAAAGCACACCTGCTTAAGTACCAGCCTTGCTGTAAGATTCCAACACAGAAGTCACAATGGGTTGCAGGACAGGAACATTCATCACAAAGAGCGCACCCTGCACTAAATTGGAGATGAGGAGGAGAAGGATTTGGAGCATTAAATGTTCCTTGCCTCCTTTTTCTCTCATCCCTGCCATGGTCCTCACACCCCTGTGGTTCTCACAGCCAGCCAGTCCTGTCTGCTCAGGGTGACTGTGCTGCAGCCCACAGAGGAAGAAAGCACCTGTTGAATGCTAGAACCCAGCCAGCTCAGGGGGAAAGCAATCACAGCCTGCAAGGTGGCCACTAAGCTCTCTCTGCTCTGGGTGTCTGTGTTGCAGCCCACAGAGGAAGGAAGCACCAACAGGAGCAGCCCCAGGCTGGTTCATGAATCCAATCTCCTCCTCTTAACATTGACACAGCATCCTCCTGGAGAAAGTGCTGCTCATGGCTTGAAGGAGTGGGCACTTTGCTGGCTGATGGCTGAGCCCAAAGAGTGGTGGGGAAAGGAGGTAACTCCAACTGGTCACTAGTGGTGTCCCCAGGGCTCAGTGCTGGGTCAGTTCTCCTTAACATCTTCATTAATGATCTGGGTGAGGAGATTGAGGCCCTCAGTGAGCCTGCAGAGGACACTGACCTGGGTGGCAGCATTGATCTGCTGGAGGGCACAGAGGCTGTGCAGAGGGACCTGGCCAGGCTGGATCCATGGAATGAGGCCAATGGGATGAGGTTCAACAAGGCCAAGTGCTGGGTGGTGCAATTTAGTCACAACAACCCCAGGAAGTCTCCAGGCTGGGGCAGAGGGGCTGGAAAGTATCCAGCAGGAAAGGCCCTGGGGGTGCTGGGTGGCAGCAGCTGGAGAGGAGCCAGCAGTGCCCAGGGGGCAAGAAGGGCAGCAGCAGCCTGGCCTGGAGCAGCACTGGGGCGGGCAGCAGGAGCAGGGCAGGGATTGTGCCCTGTGCTGGCCACTGGGGAGGCCACAGCTTGAGTGCTGCCTTCAGCTCTGGGCCCTCCCTGCCAGAAGGAGCTGGAGAAGGGCCAGAGAAGGGCAAGAGAGCTGGGGAAGGGTGTGGAGAAGAGGGTTGGGGAGGAGCAGCTGAGGGAGCTGGGGGTGTGGAGTGTGGAGAAGGGGAGGCTGAGGGAGACCTCCTTGCTCTCTGCAGCTCCTGAGAGGAGGCTGCAGCCAGCTGGGGCTTAGGCTCTGCTCCCTAGTTGCAGGTGAGAGAAGGAGAGGAACTGGCCTGAAGTTGTGCCAGGGGAGGCTTAGGTTGGAGCTGAGGAACAGTTTCTTGTTGCAAGGAACAATTTCTTTGGTGCCAGAGTGGTCAGGGACTGTCAGAGGCTGCCCAGGGAGGTGGTGGAGTCCCCATGCCTGGAGGGGTTCCAGAAAGGTGTGCCCATGGCACTTGGGGTTGTGCTGGGTCGGTGGTTGGGCTGGATGAACTTGGAGCCCTCTTCCTACCCAAACAATTCACCAAACAGTTCTGTGGCTCATTTCCCTGTGCAGAACCTCAAGTGTCCCTCAATTCCTCCTTGCTCTCCCCAGCATCATGTCTCACAGCACTGGGGTTGTGGAGTGAAAAAGCAGCTTTGGGAAGGAAAAATGTAACTTTTAGCAGAAGATTTTCCTCATCAGAAGAATTTTGCCTGAACGATCCTGCAGGTAATTGGGAAGGGGCAGAGGCAATTGTCTAGGTTAGGCAGAAGGTGCTGCTGTTGGACATAGATGATGAAAGATGGCCTCAGTTCTCCACACAGTGCTGCAGCAAGGACATAGCACACGTGGGGATCCCTTGTCAGTGATCAATATCTAAAGGGCAAGGCACAAGAGGCTAGGGCCACATTCTTGTCAGTGGTGCCCAGGTACAGGCCAAGGGGCAAGGTGCACAAAGTGGAAGCCAGAAGGCTCCATCTGAACAGGAAGAGGAAGTTGTTTGGGGTGAGGGAAACCTGGAGCAGGTTGTGGAGTCTCCTCTGGAGACCTTTCAAATCCACCTGGTTGTGTTCTGTGTGGCCTGCCCTGGGTGACCCTGCTCTGGCAGGGCGTTGGACTGGATGGTCTCTGGAGGTCCCTTCCAACCCCTACCATGCTGTGGTGCTGTGATTCTGTGAAATACAAACCATAAAGCCTGGCAAACCTCACCCTCAACGGAAGGCCTTGCTCACCTCTTCACGTGCACAGAGCTACAGAGCCTGGCATGGCAGCTTGGCAGACACTTGGATGTCTTCTGCTTATCCCTCACTTGTTCTTTGCATGTTAGAGCATCCTCCAAGCCCCAGGCTGTATCTGGTGACGTACATGTGGAAGAACCAGAGACAGTAAGAAATGCTTGAATGCAACTTTGTCTTGTTAAGACAGGGGTCTCTGCAGGTCAGTGGGGTGTGATTTGTGCAGCAGGCCACCCTTGCAATCCTGTGCAAAGGTCAGGCTACATCAGGAGTACTGGGTCTGGTTTGGAGCTCTGCAGTTCAAGAGAGACAGGGAACCACTGGAGAGAGTCCAGGGGAGGGTATAAGAATGATGAAGGGACTGGAACATCCGTGTGATGAGGAGAGGCTGAGAGCCCTGGGGCTGAGAGCCTGCAGCTGAGCAATGCTCAGCAAGAGCTAAAGGAGCTGTGGGGTCCAGGAGGCTGGGGCCAGGCTCTGCTGAGTGGTGCCCAGGGCCGGGGCAAGGGGCACAGAGTGTCAGGCAGGAGGTTGGATCTGAGCAGGAGGAGCAAGTTGTTTGGAGTGAGGCTGCTGGAGGCCTGGAGCAGGCTGCCCAGAGAGGTTGTGGAGTGTCCTGGTGTGGAGAGCTTCCGGCCCCCCTGGGCATTGTGCTGCTGGGCAAGCTGCTGCGGGTGCCCTGCTGGAGCAGGGGGTTGAACTGGATGATCCCCAGAGGTCCCTTCCAGCCCTCTCCGTGCTGGGATTCTCCTGTTTAGATATACTTTCTAGCCAGTAAAGAGGGTGGGTTTGTCCATGCACCCATCCAGGCAACTTTTGAAGCATCTGAAATCAGCTCTTTGTGCAATGAGGCAGCTCCTGCAGCATACTGTGTGTGATACCAGAGCTGGGTTGGTGTGGTTTGATGAGTCCCTGAAGGAACCACCCAGCAGCAGCAGCAGTTTTTAGTCACTGACTTTTCACTCCACACAACTCCTCTGCTCAGTTCCATAGAGGTGTCTGCTGCTTTTGCAGGCTCCTGGTATTGTCTTGTAGCTTCTACATGATCTGAGATGGCCCCTTCCCAGCAGCTGATTGGGAGCACAGCAGGTTTCCCAAATTGCAGCTCAGCTGCCACGCTTCTGCAGGAACTTACTGCAAGGAGTTTGCCAAATGTAGGTAAAGCAGTGGCTGCTGCCAGCTGCTGTCAGAAACTGCTGCAAAGAGAGGCAGGGCTGTGCTGTGACCCAGGGAGGTGGCAGGGCTGGCTGAGCTCCAGCACACCATGCTTGGGTGATTGCCTCCTTGAAGGTGGGTATCTGAGAGAGAAGCAAATGCTGTGCTCACATCAGCAGCCCAACAGGGTGCTGTCACTGGAGAGCCTCTTCATGGCAAGCATGTGAATCTGGCCACTTGTCAGGTCTCTCCACAGTGTCTGGGGAGAGGTCATGCACCATCATCCATCATGGAACTGTTGGAGAGTGTCCAGAGGAGGCCACCAAGATGATCAGAGGCTGAAGAACCTCCCCTATGGGGACAGGCTGAGGAGCTGGAGGTGTTCATCTTGACAAACAGAAGGCTCCAGGGAGACCTCAGAGAAGCCTTCCAGCACCTGAAGGGGGCTACAGGAGAGCTGGAGAGGGACTTTTGCCATGGGCTGAGCGGGACAAGACAAAGGGCAATGGCTTTGAGCTGGGAGGAGGGAGATTGAGACTGGAGATTAAGAAGATCCCTTCTGGGGCTGCTCTTCTCCAGGCTCTCAGCCTTTGCTCCTCACACAGATGTTCCAGTCCCTTCAGCACTCTCACAGCCTCCACCAGGCACTCTGCAGTATGTCCCTGTCCTTCGTGAACTGGGAAGCCCAGAACTGAACCCAGGGCTCTGAAAGCGGTCACGTAAGGGCAGAGTAGAGGTGGGGAGAGCCTCCCTTGGCCTGCTGGTCATCAGCTCCATGGTGCCTGTGCAGACACTGTGCTGCTGAGAGTGGAGGGTAGGCAGAGCTGACTGGACACACACCTGTCTCTTCTCTGGCACATGCTCAGCTGCCACCACACAGCTTCCACATCGTCTTGAAAAGAGCAGGTGAGGCTACAAATGCTGGCAAAGTCTCTCAGCTTGCCTAGCATCCTTCAGACACCTGTTGGACTCGCCATGAGAAATCACAGGGTTCTGCTGGTTGGAAAAACCTTGAAGCTCATCGGGTCCAACCATTCTCCAACTCTAACTGGCCTGTTGCTAACCCATCTAACCAACATCTAAGCTGTAACTGTTAGCATTGAAGTCTGTTTAGTGCAAAGGGTGTTCTCCCATCCTGGAGCCCCTCCAAAGCTCTTCCAGCTGGATCAGGTGAAGTATCCAAGCTCAGACTGGACATTGTTTCCCCATCTCCCCGAAGGACAACTTGCCCTATCATGACATCACACAATGCAAACAGATTTGTTCTTATTTGCTTCAGAGTGCCTCAGGCTGATCACTACAGACATGGGTGTTGGCTCCCCACCTTGCTGTTGTGTTTCCCTGTCTGGGAGTTGGATGGATGTGTGCAGGCTGCATCTGTACTGTTCTGGGATGGAGCTGTAGTGTGTCAGGGCTGCAGACCCTGCTGTGAAGTCAAGCAAGCACCTGCTTGACACCTGGTCAGCATGCTACAGCGGGGGCTCTTAAGTTCAGCAGGAAAACAAAATAGCTCCTACAAAGAGGTGGTGCTGAAAAGAAATCAAGAGGAAGATCAAATAGAGGGCAGACTCAGACTCCTGCCTGTGCTCAGCTCCACCTGTCTCAGCTTCTTTTGGTCTAGCAGGGCCCTCGGTAAATTTTCTCTTTGGGAATGCAGCTGCTGCAGCTTTGTTTAACAACTGCACAGCTCTGGGCACCAGCTGTGTCATAGAATGGGAGGGGCTGGAAGGGACCTCCATAATCATCCAGTCCAAGCCCCCTGCCAGAGCAGGGTCACCCAGGGCAGAGCACACAGAACACATCCAGGTGGGGCTTGAAAGCCTCTAGAGAAGGAGACTCCACAACCACTCTGGTCAGCCTGCTCCAGGCCTCCAGCACCCTCATGCCAAACAACTTTCTCCTTCTGCTCAGATCCAAACTCTTGGATTCCCCTATGTGCCCCATGCCCCTTGTTCCAGAGGCAGGGAAGTGCTGGCGAGAGTCCAGAGCAGGCTGCAAGGCTGCTGAGGGGCCTGGAGCAGCTCTGGGAGGAGGAAAGGCTGAGAGCCCTGGGGCTGAGAGCCTGCAGAAGAGCAGCCCCAGAGGGCAGCTGAGCAATGCTCAGCAAGAGCTAAAGGAGCTGTGGGGGGCAAGAGGCTGGGGCCAGGCTCTGCTGAGTGGTGCCCAGGGCCAGGCCACTGACAAGAGCCTGGCCCCTTCTTCTTGCCCCCCACCCCTCAGGTATTCATAAACACTGCTCAGCTGCCCTCTGGGGCTGCTCTTCTGCAGGTTCTCAGCCCCTAGGGCTCTCAGCCTTTCCTCCTCACAGAGCCATTCCAGTCCCCTCAGCATCCTTGTGGAGCCCCTTAGACTCTCTCCTGCACTTCCCTGTCCTTTTTGAGCTGGGGAGCCCAGAACACGATACAGTACTCTAGATGTGGTCCCACCAGGGCAGAGCTGAGGGTGCCTGTTAGATTGGTGAGCACAGATGGTTTACCCTAAGGACTTTGAATTGTTGTAGCAGGAAGAGACCTTAAATCTCATCAAATCCAAGCATGAACTCGGCACTGGGAGGTCACCACTAAACCATTCCCTCAGCACCACATCTACATGGCTTTGAAATCCCTCCAGGGATGGAGACTCCACCACTGGTCTGGACTGCCTGGTCCAGGGCTTGCTAACCCTTTTGTCTCTCTAGTGCTGGGTCCAGTCCTGGTGCTCCTTCTTGATCTTGGTGGGGAAAAGCTTTCCTTTGAAGTCTTCTTGTTACTTCTTTTTTTTTTCTTGTAACCTACTGCAAAACCTCTTCCAACTGAAAAGCCTGTTGCTTCTTCAGAGCTCCTCCCGAACTCCTCCCATTGTTAGGGAGACATCTTTTATAATCAATTTCTCGCCTGTCAATGTCTGAACTCCTCCTCTCTCTGCCCCTCGTGCCCACACAAGTAAGGCTTCTACACATGTCCAAGGAGGAGTGCCCAAGGCGTGGTCTGGGCCCAAGGACAGGTGTCTAAGGCATGGTCTGCCTTGGAGGTGAGTAGCCTCAGGCCAGGAGCTGTTTGTGTATTATAATGACATGATAATGAGCAGAGTTCACTAAGGGTCATGGTGCCCTCAGCAGCAGCAGGGCATCAGTCTCCCCTGGCAGCAGTTCCTTTCTCTGTTCTGACCACGGGCAGTGCAGTCATCCATCCTGCTTGGCACCTATGGACAGTTGGTACCGGGCAGGGCTGTTCCCATGGGACCTGCACCTGGAGAAATCCATGGAGAAAGCATTCCAGTGCACAGGCTCAGGAACTTAATCAGTAACTCACTGTGGAGTAGGCTGCTGCAGAACCCAGGCTGGGATGTTAGCCTGGATTGCAGTCCAAGTCCTTGGGGTAAGGGGCTCCCGATCTCTGATGACAATGAGACAGAGAGTGCTCTTCGGACTGCTCCTCACACCCATGAACTCTGCACACATCCAGCAGCTGCCCTCAGAACAATAGCTGCAACAGAAGGCTGCTCTAAGGTCTCCCTGCAGCCTTCTCTTCTCCATGCTTCATTTTACTGTATTAAAGGGTTAAACAGCATTAGAGTTGGTGAGCCCACTCAGCCTCTGGCTGAGCAAAGCACAAGCAAGCATCTGTTTAGGTTTGGTTGGCCTGGACAATCCTTACCCACAAAGAGTCCTCCAGCAGAGGAAGAAAGGCAGGATTTCCAGGATCTAATCTCCTTCTGCCATTTGCAGGCAGTCTTCAATGGCCTCACACAAGCTGCTGCTGCTACTAGGACTCCACACATGCATTTGTCAATGTTTCTGAATCACGAAATCCTGGGAATAGGTTGAAAGGTTGGAGATAAGTCAGGCTTAGTCCTTGGGGTCTGGGAACTGTGCTGGGATATGTACCCCTTGGATATGTACCCCTAGGAAAGTGTGCAAACAGCCATGATCACAAGCCCATCTTCGAAGCTGGGGAAGAGGTTTGTTCCCACCCCCAAGAAAATAGGAATCCTCCTGCCTTTTCCCAGGACTGGTGGATGGGTGACAGGTTGGACTTGATGATCTTTGAGGTCTCTTCCAACCTCATTGATTCTACGGTGTCTGCCTCAGACTCCTAAAGCTCAGATGGAGGCCAAGAAAGCTGCCTCTGTGCAATCTCAGCCTGTATGCAGCCACTGCCATCCCCCCTCTGCTGCACTTTGGGCTCTTGCTGAGGGGGTTTGTTACTGATCTGCAGGCTCCTCAAGCTCCACAATCCTACCACTATGGCCATAACCCAGTGCTCTTCTCATCACCTTTGCACAGTCCATTTCTGAGTCCCTCCCCTTGGCAGGGATCTCAGTCACTTCTCAATGGACTCGATGGTCTTAGAGGTCTTTTCCAACTGAAAATGGATCAACAAAAGTGGATCCCTTTGCTGGCATCTGCAATGTGTATGGGGTGGCTTCTGACAATGGTTTGAAAGTACAAACCCAATTCCTTGTACAAATCTTGGCCAAGCATGCATAAAGTCACCTGACCTAACACTGCTGACATTTTGGTGTCTTGACACATTGCTGTGTGACACCAGAAGATACCAAATACCTGAGAACATGCTCTAAGCTGGACTGAAGCAACAGAGCACTGCAGTCCCTTGTCTGCTCTTAAATGACCATGGAATCCTAGAATGATCTCTGGAAGGGGCCTCAAAGCTCATCCACTCCCACCCCCTGCCATGGGCAGGGACACCTCCCATCAGCACAGGCTGCTCCAGGCCTCATCCAGCCTGGCCCTCAACACCTCCAGGCAGGAGGCAGCCACAGCCTCCCTGGGCAGCCTGTGCCAGAGTCTCCCCAGCCTCACTGCCAACCATTTCTTCCTCCTCTCCACTCTCCATCTCTCCTCTCCCAGCTCAAAGCCATTGTCCCTGGGCCTGGCACTCCCAGCCCTTGTCCAAAGTCCCTCTCCAGCTCTCCTGGAGCCCCTTCAGGTCCTGCAAGGCTGCTCTGAGGTCTGCCTGGAGCCTTCTCTTCTCCAGGCTGCACAGCCCCAACTCTCCCAGCCTGGCCCCACAGGGGAGGTTCTGCAGCCTCTGCTCATCTTGGTGGCCTCCTCTGGAGCCTCTCCAGCAGCTACAGGTCTTTCTTGTGCTGGGGGCCCCAGAGCTGGAGGCAGTGGTGCAGGTGGGGTTTGAGCAGGGCAGAGCAGAGGGGCAGAATCCCCTCCCTGTGCTGCTGCTCTCCCTGCTCTGGCTGCAGCTCAGCACTCAGCTGGCTCTGGGCTTCCAGGAACCAGTGCTGGCTTATGGGAAGTTCTTCTCAAGACTGCTCTCCCAAGTTCTCCTGCAAGCTGCTCTCAAGACACTCCTGTATTTGTGTTTCTGTGTCTTATAGTGCAAAGTAACCTGGAGATACTTGGGCAGCTTCTGCCTTCAACAGTCCTATGCTTCTCCGGATGTCACAGATCAAAACCAGATGTTCTCTCTATCACTACGTCTTGTATCGACGTCTATTTAAAGTCAACTGGAGAGCAACCGAAGCCAAGGAAGCATTGCTTTGATTTATATAAATCAAAGTCTCTTGCAGGCATAGCAATTAATAACCCCAGAGTGGAGCAAACATGAATAGGGGAGACCCATTCAGACAGGGCTGGTTTTGTTTCCTTGCTGCTTCTCTAACGTGTATTGGAAGCGACAAGTCTTTGATGAAACTGGATCAACTTCTACCCAAATCTGCCCTCTACGGCTCCCTGAGAGGAGGCTGCAGCCAGGTGGGGCTTGGGCTCTGCTCCCTGGTCTCAGCTGAGAGAAGGAGAGGAACTGGCCTGAAATTGTGCCAGGGGAGGGTTAGGTTGGAGCTGAGGAACAACTTCTCTGCTGCCAGAGTGGTCAGGGACTGTCAGAGGCTGCCCAGGGAGGTGGTGGAGTCCCCATGCCTGGAGGTGTTGCAGCAAGCTGTGGCCATAGCACGTGGGGGCCATAGTTTGGTGGCCATGGTGGGGTTGGATTGGTGTTGGACTGGAGGAGCTTGGAGGTCTGTTCCATCCCAAAAAAATTCTGTGGTTCTGTGTTTAAGAGGCTTGTTCCTGGCAGCCTGAGAAAACAGCCTGCAGAAATCAAGTCTGGGAGTTGATTATAATAATTTGTAATCATTTCTGCCAGGTCCAGAAAGCAATTCTTCACCTGAACAACTCACAACATCCAACGCAGAAGCTCCTGGAGGAGGTCTCCTGTAGTTACATTACTTGCATCGTGGTATCAGGCAGAGATATTAACGAACCACCACTCATGTAATTATAGCTGTGTCAGAGGGAGCCCTGCACTGTGACAGAAACTTCAAATTGTACTAAAGCATTGTGGTGGGTTGAACTTTTACCCTCAACATCAACGTCTGAATCCCAGCATGGTGAGGTTGGAAATGACCTCTGGAGATCATCCAGTCCAAACCCCTGCTGAAGCAGGATCACTCACAGCAGCTTGCTCAGGATCACAATGACCAGGGGGCTTGGAAACTCTCCAGAGAAGGAGACTGCACAAGCTCAAAGCCAAACCAGAGAGACCATTAGTATTTTGAATGCCTTCAACTGGAGGAGATCTCCTTCCCATCTTCTCTGTTTACACATTTCCCACAGCACCAGCTCTGGATCTCACTGAACACTGTTGTCTGAGGAGGCATCACTGGAAGAGCTCAGACTTCAAAGGCAAAAGTCTCATGTCTCCAGAAGAGGTGGAAGGGAATCAGTAGAGACCAAAGTTACCAATGGAAAAGAGCAGAGAATTCAGCTTGTGACTGGATGAAGAAGTCTCAGCAAAGCTTTCACCCCTCTGGACTGAGAAGGTTTGTTGTGGTAGTAAAAGCAATCATCCTTCTGAGGAGAAGGTGTTTTCTGATCATAAAGCTGAAATAGGCATTTCTTTAGGAAACTCCCCAGTGATAATTCTGTTTTCCTGTGGTGTCATTATCTTGGAACTAGCAATATCTGTATTTTTAGCCACTCATAAACGTTCTCTAATTATTTGAGAGAGTGGAACAGTGACCACAGTGAGCTTTTGTCTGTACACTGCCCGAGGAACAGCATCATGGCCACAAGCCAGAATCCCTCGCTGCAAGGAGACAAGAAGGTCTCAGGAGGATGCAGGCCAGCATGTGGGGAGAAATGGCAAGGCATTGAGCAATGGGCTTCTCATACTTTCTGCAGGCTGCAGGCTCCTCGTGACTCCTGCAGCAGGATCCTGCAGCAGCCTCTCTCTTTCGCCAGCTGGAGCCCAACATACTACTTGCAAAACCAGCTCTTGCTGTTTTCATGGAGTCTTCGAGGAGGATGGGGACCTCTAAAAGTCATCTAGACCAGCTCCTCTGCAGCCAGCAGGGACATCCTCGACTAGGTCAGGTTGCCCAGAGCCCCTAACAACAGTGGTTCCAGGAATGAGGCTCCCACCACCTTTCTGGGCAACCAGGTCCAGGCTCTCCCCACCCTCAGTGTCAAACATTTCTCCCTTCTCTCCAGTCTGAATTTCCCTCTTTTATCACAGAATCACAGAATGGGAGGGGTTGGAAGGGATCTTCAGAGATCATCCAGTCCAACCCCTCCTGCCAGAGCAGGATCACCCAGGGCAGGTCACACAGCAATATATGCAGATAGGTCGTGAAAGTCTCCAAAGAAAGGGAATCCACAAACTCTCTGGACAGCCTGCTCCAGGCCTCCAGCACCACATCAAACAACTTTCTCCTCTTGTTCAGCTGGATCCCCCTGGGCTCCAGTTTGTGCCCATTGTCCTGTCACAGGACACCACCAACAAGAGCCTGGTCCCTTCTTCTTGCCCCCAACCCTTCAGATATTCATAAACATTGCTCAGCTCCCCTCTGGGGCTGCTCTTTCCAGGCTCAATAGCCTCAGGTCTCTCAGCCTTTCCTTCCTCACAGAGCTGCTCCAGGCCCCTCAGCAGCTTCTCTTGATGCAGCATGTACAATCATCCCCCATGGAGCAGTGCACATGGTCCATCTGCTCTCCTGTGACCAAACAAGCATTGAAAGGAGCAACCAGTAGCTTCTCTCCTCTTGTCAGCAGACGCTCAGGGCTCTGGCAGCTCCCTTCTGCAGGGAGGACACAGGTTTGCCCAGTCAGTGGGGGCCGGTGTCTGCACTGGAATGTCAGAGCACGGTGGAACTGCTCCATTCCATCGCAGAGTAAATGTGCTGACCAGGGAGCTGGTTGAGTCACCAAGCCTGGGTGTGGGTAAAGGGTGGTCAGATGTGGTGCCTGGGGATATGGTTTAGGGGTGAACTTTGCAGGACAGGGTTCTTGCTTGGACTTGATGATCCCAGGGGTCTTTTCCAACCTGAATGGTTCTGTGATTCTGTGAAAACTGGCTTGAAGAGGAAACTGAAAGCAAGGCTCCGACCCTCCTGCTTTAATTAACCTCATTGACAAGCTGGGGTTTGGCAGCCACAGCATGGAGTGAGGCAAAGGGAGCTGCTTGATGAGAGAGGAGGACAGAGCCCAGTCTCAGCCAGGAGATGATAGATGGCTTGCAGAGCTGGCTGTGAAAACAACGGCGCCGAAAGACGGCTGGGAGTCAGCCCCTGCCGCACGGCACTTCCACGGCAGCAGCCTCCCAGGCCCTCTGACTGCCGGTGCCGCAAAGAAACATGCAGTACCCGTGCCTCTTGGAACCCACAGCCTAAGTGGGTGCATGTGCCCCAATGCCACTGTGCCATGTCAAGGCCCAGGGCTGGGCAGGCCACCAGCTGAGTGCCAGAGGCTCTGCAGGAAGCCCTCTGCTGCCCACAGGGAAGAGGAAGGGCAGAAGGGAGAGAGACTGATGGGGGGGGAGAGAAACTCCTCCAGCTGGGCTGGAGAGAAGAACAGTGCCAGGGGACAGAGACACAGAGACACAAAGCAACATGGAGCCAAGCCCTGGTGGCACTGAGGGCACCACTGGCACCACTGCTGCTGGGGGCAGGCACTGGGCAAGGCCCAGCCTGGACTCAGCAGCAGAAGGGAACCAGGCTCAGGAGCTGGGTTGAGGAGCACAGGGATGGGGATGGAAGGCAGCAGGGACAGAGTCCTGCTGCTGCTTGGCCCTGGCCATCCCTCAGCTTGCTCCTGAAGAGGCCTTCCGTGGGCTGCAACCCCTTGGGGGGCACTTGAGGGTCCCCTGTGCTGTCTGCTCCTCCCCACAGCTGCCACCTCTGCCCTCCTGCCCCCAGGGTGGGGCCCAAGCTGTGGCAGTGCCCTTGGTGTGCAGCCCAGCCCTTGGCAGTGACTGTGCCAGCAGCTTGTGCCTGCCAGCAGTAGCCCCTGGCTGTGCCAAGCTGCTCTGAGCTGCAGAGAGTGCCTGAGTGAGCAGAGCCTGGGCTGGGAGTCACAGCCCTGAGCAGAGGCAGCCCTGCCCTGGCTCTCAGCAGGCCAGGAGGGGTGCTCCACAATAGAGGTGTAGGATGGGACCATCTTCATCAGTGAATTAAAGTGAAAATATATCACACTCCCTGCTTCTGGTGCATTCTAGATCCTGCAATGCCTGTTAATGTTCTCAGCAGAAAAAAAAATGTATCTGACATTGCCTTGGTTGACACTGAGTATGAGTGATGCTGGAGGTGTGATGAGGAGTAGGTTTTAGAGTCACTCCAGTTGCTCTCAGGCCTTCTGGGTGCAGGTTTACAAACCAGGAAATGTACTTGAAGGAAATTCCAGGAAGTGAACTCAGCCAGTCCTGGCTGCATCAGGGGGACCTGATCTGCTGTACTGTTTTGTGGGATATCACAGCCATGCAATCATAGAATTTCAGTGGTTGGAAGGGACCTCTGGAGATTGTTCAGTCCAACCTCCCTGCCAGAGCAAGGTCACCCAGGGCAGGTCACACAGGAGTGCATGAAGATAGGTGTTGAAAGTCTCCAGAGAAGGAGACTCCACAACCTCTCTGGGCAGCCTGCTCCAGGCCTCCAGCAGCCTCACACCAAACAACTTGCTCCTCCTGCTCAGATCCAACCTCCTGCCTGACACTCTGTGCCCCTTGCCCCTTGGCCTGGCCCTGGGCACCACTCAGCAGAGCCTGGCCCCAGCCTCTTGCCCCCACAGCTCCTTTAGCTCTTGCTGAGCGTTGCTCAGCTGCCCTCTGGGGCTGCTCTTCTGCAGGCTCTCAGCCCCAGGGCTCTCAGCCTTTGCTCCTCACAGAGCTGCTCCAGGCCCTTCATCATCCTTGTAACCTCCATTGGACACTCTCCAGCAGATGCCTGTGTCTCATGAACTGGGGAGAGCAGAACTAGATTCTCGTGGTGTGGTCTCAACAGGACAGAGTAGTATAGCCTAAGAGAAGATGTTGAGCAGAAGAGCCAAAGGGTTGGCATGCAGGCTTGCTTTCTCCATTGTTCTCCATGAGGTGTGACTCCCACGTCATTCACTTGGCGTGAAATATTTGTGGGGTGAAGCAGGAGGGTGATGCACCCCCAGGCACCAGCTGCTCCCTCACCCAACCCAAAATGTGTCTCCTTTTTGAAAAAGGGAGGAGATTTGGTCAAAGCAAGGAAAAATCCTGGGGAATGAGTGAAGTGGCCTTCAAGGAGGGGCTGAGGGAGCTGGGGATGTTCAGGCTGGAGCAGAGGAGGCTGAGGGAGACCTCCTTGCTCTCTCCAGCTCCCTGAAGGGAGGCTGCAGTGAGGAGGGGGCAGCCTCTGCTCCTGGGTGCCAAGGGACAGGAGCAGAGGCAATGCTTCCAAGCTGCCCCAGGGGAGGCTCAGGCCGGAGCTCAGGAAATATTTCTGCCCTGGAAGGGCTCTCAGCCATTGGAATGTTCTGCCCAGGGCAGTGCTGGAGGCAGCATCCCTGGGGGTGTTCCAGCAGTGTGGAGCTGGTGCTCAGGGACATGGTTAGGTGCTGAGCATGCAGTGCTGGGTGGAGGTTGGACTGGATGAGCTTGGAGGGCTCTTCCAACCAGATGTTTTCTGTCATTCTGTGAAAAATGTGCACTTGAGGAAGCTTGGAGGGGAGCTATATATACATGACAGCTGCTGTTTGTGCTGCTGGGCACTTGGAGAGGACTTCTGATCACCCTGAGGCAGACAAATGTGTTTGGGGTTTGGTAACCCCTGTGCCTCAGCAGGAGGTGAAATTCTGGTGAAATGCACCTTTTCTGCCCTAAATTAGCTGACACAGGCTTGGCCAAATTCACCAAACCTCAAACACCACAAAGTTTGCCACCTCTGGCCTGAGCTCCAGGAGCATATGAAAGCAGAGCTCTCAATGGTGCAGCATAAGCTTCAGATCTGGTGTTTAGCCTCACAGGTGCTTGCTGAATACATGAGAGGGAGATCCAGTGCAAAGTTTTGACATCTCCTATTAGCTTAAAAGTCACCCCAAAATAATCCAGAGGAAAAGCTCTGTGAGTGTTGGCAGAGGCTGAGATGAGTTTGCAGGAGGAAAATCCCAGAAGTCCCCAAGGAACCTGATTACAGAATCACAGAACAACCAGGAGACCTCCAAGATCATCAAGTCCAACTGATCACCCAGCCCTAATTAATTAACTAACCCATGGTACTAAGTGCCTCATCCAGTCTTTTCTTAAACACCTCCAGGGACAGTGAACCCTGTTGAATGATGATGTTGAATGCTAGAACCCAGCCAGCTCAGGGGGAAAGCAATCACAGCCTGCAAGGTGGCCACTAAGCTCTCTCTGCTCTGGGTGTCTGTGTTGCAGCCCACAGAGGAAGAAAGCACCAACAGGAGCAGCCCCAGTCTGGTTCATGAATCCAATCTCCTCCTCTTAACATTGACACAGCATCCTCCTGGAGAAAGTGCTGCTCATGGCTTGAAGGAGTGGGCACTTTGCTGGCTGATGGCTGAGCCCAAAGAGTGGTGGGGAAAGGAGGTAACTCCAACTGGTCACCAGTGGTGTCCCCAGGGCTCAGTGCTGGGTCAGTTCTCCTTAACATCTTCATTAATGATCTGGGTGAGGAGATTGAGGCCCTCAGTGAGCCTGCAGAGGACACTGACCTGGGTGGCAGCGTTGATCTGCTGGAGGGCACAGAGGCTGTGCAGGGGGGACCTTCTCGTCCACCAGCACCCCCAAGTCTCTCTCCTCAGGGCTGCTCTCCAGCCAGTCACTGCCCAGCCTGGATTTGTGCCTGGGATTGCCTCGACCCAGATGCAGGACCCTGCACTTGGTCTTGTTGAAGCTCATGAGGTTGGCTTGTGCCCACCTCTCCAGCCTGTCCAGGTCCCTCTGGATGGATCCCTTCCCTCCAGCCTGTCTGCTGCACCACACAGCTTGGTGTCACCAGCAACCTTGCTGAGGGTGCACTCGATGCCACTGTCCATGGCACCCACAAAGATGTTGAACAAGACAGGTCCCAGGACTGATCCCTGAGGGACTCTGCTTGTCACTGGCCTCCACTGGGACATGGACCCGTTGACAGCCACTCTTTGGGTGCGGCCATCAAGCCAGTTCCTTATCCATCTCGTGGTCCATCCATCAAACCCATGTGTCGCCAGCTTGGAGACCAGGAGGTGGTGCGGGACAGTGTCGAAGGCTTTGCTCAGGGCCAGGTAAATGACATCAGCTGCTCACCCCTCAGCTATTAATGTTGTCACCTGTTCAGAGAAGGCCACCAGGTTTGTCAGGCAGGTCTCTCCTTCCAATTAACAAGAGATGGAACAAGAAGAAATGGGCTCTGGCTGCTCAAGAGGAGGTTTAGGTTGAATGCAGGGAACGATTCCCCAAAAGGATTGTGAAGCCCTGGAACAGACTGCCCAAGGAAATGGTGGAGACACTATCCCTGGAGGGGTTTAAAAGATATGTGATGGGCAGCCTGCTCCAGGCCTCCAGCAGCCTCACACCAAACATCCACATGTCCTGGGCAGCCTTTTCCGGTGCCTGAGAACCCTTGCTGGGAAGAAATTGTTCCTAATGTCCAACCTGACCCTTCCATGGAACAACCCAAGGTGATTACCTCTTGTCCTGTCATTTGTTGCATGTGAGAAGAGAGCAACGTTCAGAAGGCTGTAGAGAGCCATGAGGTTTCCCCTCAGGCTCCTTTTGTAGAATAGAAGACTGAATAACCCCAGTTCCCTCAGGTCCTTCCTCACAGGACTTGTGTTCAAGACCCTTCATCAGGGCCTCCTGAACTGGTTCATGGGGTCAGGGAGCAGTGTGGTACCCCTGAAATCCATGAGGAATTACTTTGGGACTTGCTGAGCCACTTGGATCCCCACAAGTCCATGGGACCAGATGGGATCCATCCTAGGGTGCTGTGAGAGCTGCCAAGCTGCTCTCCACCATTTTTCAGCAGCCCTGGCTCACTGGAGAGGTCCCAGAAGACTGGAAGTTGCCAACGTGGTGCCCATCCACAAGCAGGGCTGGTTGGACGAGCCAGGGGATTATAGGCCTGTCAGCCTGACCCCAGTGCCAGGCAAAGTTATGGAGCAGGTCATCTTGAGTGCAGTCACACAGCACTTACAGGACGGCCAAGGGATCAGGCCCAGCCAGCATGGATTTAGGAAGGGCAGGTCCTGCCTGACCAACCTGATCTCCTTCTATGCCCAGGTGACTGCCTGGTGGATGTGGGGCAGGCTGTGGATGAGGTCTGCCTGGACTTCAGCAAGGCCTTTGACACTGTCCCTCACAGCAAACTCCTGGCCAAGCTGGCAGCCCCTGGCTTGGACAGGAGCACTCTGAGCTGGGTTAGGAACTGGCTGCAGGCTGAGCCCAGAGAGTGGTGGGGAATGGTGCCATATCCAGCTGGCAGCCAGGCACCAGTGGTGTGCCCCAGGGATCAGTGCTGGGCCCCATCCTGTTCAATATCTTTATTGATGATCTAGAGGAGGGGACTGAGTCCATCAGCAGTAAATTTGCAGATGACATCAGGCTGGGGGCAGGAGTTGAGCTGTTAGAGGGTAGGAGAGCTCTGCAGAGGGACCTTGCCAGGATGGACAGATGGGCAGAGGCCAACAGGATGGCATTGAACAAGTCCAAGTGCCAGGGGCTGCACTTTGGCCACAGCAACCCCAGGCAGTGCTACAGGCTGGGGGCAGAGTGGCTGAGAGCAGCCAGGCAGAGAGGGACCTGGGGGTGCTGGTGGACAGCAGCTGAACAGGAGCCCAGCAGTGTGCCCAGGGGGAAGAAATTCTTCACAGAAAGAGTGCTTGGCCATTGGAATGTGCTGCCCAGGGAGGTGGTGGAGTCCCCATCCCTGGAGGTGTTCAAGAGGGGATTGGACGTGGCACTTGGAGCCATGGGTTAGTAGTCATGAGGTCTTGGGTGATAGGTTGGACTTGATGATCTCCGAGGTCTTTTCCAACCTTGTTGATTCTATTCTATTCTATTCTATTCTATTCTATTCTATTCTATTCTATTCTATTCTATTCTATTCTATTCTGTTCTGTTCTATTCTATTCTATTCTATGCTATGCTATGCTATGCTATGCTATGCTATGCTATGCTATGCTATGCCATGCCATGCCATGCCATGCCATGCCATGCCATGCCATGCTATGCTATGCTATGCTATGCTATGCTATTCTATTCTATGATCTTCATTGTCCTCAGGTTCTTGGAGTGCACAGCTCCCTCTGTCTTCACTGAACAAGCCCAGAGTGGCCACTGAAGAGAGAGGAGCAATTGCTGTGCTAGGGATCCCACCACCTCCTCCCTGCCTCAGCAAGTGAATCCTTCCTTGAAATCACAGAATCACAGAATGTTAGGGGTTGTAAGGAACTTCTGGAGATCATCCAGTCCAACCCCCCTGCCAGAGCAGGGGCACCCAGGGCAGGTCACACAACAACACATCCTGGTGGGTTTTGAATGTCTCCAGAGATGCAGCCCCCACCTCTCAGGGCACTGCTCCATCGCCCTTAAATGACAAACATTCCTCCTCATGTTCAGATGAACTTCTGATTTCCAGTTTGTGCCCCTTGTCCTTCACTGGACACCACTGAACAAAGCCTGGTCCCATCCTCCTGACACCCACCCTTGAAGTATTGATCAGCATTGATGAGATCCCCCTCAGGCTGCTCTTCTCCAAACAGCCCCAGTTCTCTCAGCCTTTCCACCCCTTGGGTTGGACTGGATGATCTCCAGAGGTCCTTTCCAACCCCTACTTTTCTGTGATACTGTGGTTCTGTGTAGTGGTTTGAGCCTTAACTGGGAGTTAAGAGCTCAGATGGGGGCAAGGCTGAGAATCTCTCCCCTGCTCCCCCCTCCTCCCTCCCAAAAGAGAGGGAAAAATAAAAGGAAAGGGAAGGAGCAAATCCACCAACAATAATTTTGAGTCAGCCTGGAAGTAGAGAGGTAAAGAGTTTCCTTCAAACACTATATATATAACAACAACAGGTAAGGTTCACAAGGGCAAGGAACAAGAACACAAAACCAGTCTCTCTCTGAAGAGGCACGAAGGTAGCAGGGAGAAGGATCAGGCCCAACCACATGGCAGAGGATCAGGAAAGCAGCTGCAGTAGCTCTTGTCCAGGAGAGGCAGGAGCCAAAAAGGAGACCTAATGACTGCAATGTCCTGCTTTTGATACCCTAGCTGGGCAGGGAGGGGGCAGTGGAACAGACTCAGTTTCCCAGGGGGAAAATGCCCTGTGGGGAGGGCAAAGCACTTGCAAGCCCTCCCCACTATTTTCAGAATGGGCATTAACCCATCACATTCTGCAACACCAGGAGGCACAACTTCACTCTAGGGCAGCCACCATGAGCCCATCTTAACCAATTCATTTCCAGTCTGGTTGCAAGAAACACAAGGACATAGGGGAATGACCCTCCAAACAAACCCTGGTAAATGAGGTGCCCAAGATCCTCAAAGAAGGCTGAAAAATTGAGGAGCAGGAACCAGACAAAGTCTCATGGCTTCAACTAGGGCTTTGCTGCACACATGCCTTTGGAAATGAACTGCCCCAGAAGGTCAAGGACCATTTGTGAACTAAGAGTGTGGATAAACCACTTCTCCCAGGGCCTGACCACCAGGTCAAGCTGGGAGAGATTGCCAGGCAGCCAGGCAAGGGCAAAGGCAAGGGCAAGGGCAAGGGCAGGGGCAGGGATGCTTCCCTAGATCCCAGCAGCTCCTTCCAGAAGAACTTGTGAAGGTTTCTCAGAGGCTTCTTATGGTCCTGGAGAACTGCTGTGAGCGAGAGATGTGCTTGGAAGTGAGGGGAACATCCTTGTGTTTTAATGAGTCCTTTCACAGTGAGATTTATAGGGAGGAAATCTGGCTCCTTAATCCAGACTTCCTCCTGGCACAAGATGTTCCTCGCTCGCCGTCGTTCTCCTCGGTTCCTTTGTTCCTCAGGTGGTGGAAACATCAGCATCCTACACAGCTCTGCCATCACACAGACCAGTTCCAGCTGCAGCTGCTGGAGCTCAGACCACCTTCCTGCTGCTCTTGGGAGCCAGTGCAGCCTCACCTTCCTGGCCCAAGCCTCCTCTGCTGCTCTCATTGAATCCTTCGGTTGCGCAGTGGACAGTCCTCTCCTGAAGCATCCCTGACGTTGAGCAATGGCTCTTTCTGTATGGGGAGAAACCATGAAACAGTGGGTGGGGAACATTCAACATCCTCATCAATAATCTGGAGGAGGGGGCAGAGTGGAGCCTCCCTCAGCTCCCTGCTGGCACAGCACTGGCAGCAGAGGCTGACAGCCCTCAGTCTGTGCTGCCAGCCAGCCAGACCTGGGCAGGCTGCAGAGCTGGGCAGAGGGAACCTCCTGGAGGTCACCAAGGGCAAGGGTAGGGTCTGGCCCCTGGGGAGGAACAACCTCCTGCAGCAGGGGAGGGGGAACCTGCTGGGCAGCAGCTCTGTGGAGAAGGACCTGGGGGACAAGAAGTTCCCCATGAGCCAGCAAGGTGCCCTCATGGCCAAGAAGGCCAAGAGTATCCTGAGGTGCACCAAGAGGAGTGTGGCCAGCAGTTCAAGTTCTTCTCTCCCTCTACTCTGCCCTGGTGAGTCCACATCTGGAGTTCTGCCTCCAATCTGGTCTCCTCAGTTGAAGAGAGATGGGGAACTGCTGGTCCAGGCACAGGATTCTGCGCTTGCCTTTGTTGAACTTCATGATGTTACCCTCTGCCCAGCTCTGCAGCTGGCTGGGTTTCTTAGCTGGCTTCCTTTATGTGACACTGGGGAATGCATCCAGATAGAGCAGAAGTCCTCTTCTTTGGTTTGGTTGTGTTTTGGGTTGGCTGCTTCTCAGGGTGGTTTCACACAAGTCAGAGCCTTGTATCTCCCTCCACAGACAGCATCCAGTATCACCCATAGAGCCACAACTATCTAGAATGCCATTCCCCAGCAACTCACACCTTGTCCTTTGCCACCATCTGCTGAATGCAGCCGCCCAGCCCTGCCCACCACTGGCTCACTCCCAGCCTCTATGCTCTCTCTAGAGTGGGAAGTCACACTTGGAGAGTCACACTTGGCAAGTCTAACTTCTGCCCTTATGTGCACTTGCAGAATTCATCTTTCTAGGCCTGTGTGACCTGCCCTGGTGACACCGCTCTGGCACGGGTGCTGGATACAATGATCTCCTTCCAACCCCCACCATTCTCTGATCCTAGGAGTTTCTCCTTTCCCATATCTAATGCATCACTTCTGAGTTTTACAGCTCCCACCTGTGCTCCATCAGTGCCTTTCATGTTCCTATCCCTGACCTGAGACTCTCTTCCAGACCAGGCTGTTTGCTCTACACAAATCCCCATCCTCCAAAAAGATCTCAGCAGGGTGTTTGGAAATAGGTGATCTTTAAGGTCCCTTCCAACCCAAACCATTTGTTGACTATATGTTTATTTCAGGAGCTGTAGTAAAGTAGCTGAGATGATTTTATGACATACTGCAAAGACTCCTCCTCTGAGCATCTGCTGATAAAAACAATGCTTAATGACACAGAGTTCACAGCTCAGATGGGGGCACACTCCCCATGCAGCATGCCCACCATAAAGGTGAAAAACTTCATTCTAAAAGGAGGTCAGAGTGTAGTGGGGATCAGAGAATGCACAGAATGGGTTGGGTTGAAAGGGACCTCAAAGCTCATCCAGCTCCAAGCCCCTGCCATGGGCAGGGACACCTCCCACCAGCCCAGGATGCTTGGGGCCTCATCCAGCCTGGCCCTCAACACCTCCAGGCAGGAGGCAGCCACAGCCTCCCTGGGCAACCTGTGCCAGAGTCTCCCCAGCCTCACTGCCAACAATTTCTTCCTCCTCTCCACTCTCCATCTCTCCTCTCCCAGCTCAAAGCCATTGTCCCTGGGCCTGGCCCTCCCCGCCCTTGGCCAAAGTCCCTCCCCAGCTCTCCTGGAGCCCCTTCAGGTCCTGCAAGGCTGCTCTGAGGTCTTCCTGGAGCCTTCTCTTCCTCAGGCTGCACAGCCCCAACTCTCCCAGCCTTGCCCCACAGGGGAGGTTCTGCAGCCTCTGCTCATCTTGGTGGCCTCCTCTGGAGCCTCTCCAGCAGCTCCAGGTCCTTCTTGTGCTGGGCTGCCCAGAAATAGACACAGAGCTGCCGGTGAGGTCTCAACAGAGCAGATTAGAAGTGGAGTGTCTCTTCTCAGGTGATCGGAGAGGAAATGGCCTGAAATTGTGACAGGAGAGAGTTAGGTTGCACAGGAGGAAAAATTTCTTTGCTGCAAGAGTGGTCAGAATTTGGCAGAGGCTGCCCAGGGAGGTGGTGGAGTCCCCATGCCTGGAGGTGTTCCAGGAAGCTGTGGCCATGGCACCTGGGGCCATAGTTTGGTGGCCATGGTGGGGTTAGGTTGAAGGTTGGATTGGATGAGCTTGGAGGCCTCTTCAATAGAATAGAATAGAATAGAATAGAATAGAATAGAATAGAATAGAATAGAATAGAATAGACCAGGTTGAAAGAGACCTTCAAGATCATCACGTCCAACCCATCAACCAATCCAACCCACCTAAACAAATAACCCATGGCACCAAGCACCCCATCAAGTCTCCTCCTGAACACCTCCAGTGATGGTGACTCCACCACCTCCCCAGGCAGCCCATTCCAATGGGCAATCACTCTCTCTGTAGAGAACTTCTTCCTAACATCCAGCCTAAACCTGCCCTGGCACAGCCTGAGACTGTGTCCTCTTGTTCTGGTGCTGGCTGCCTGGGAGAAGAGACCAACCTCTGCCTGGCTACAACCTCCCTTCAGGTAGTTGTAGAGAGCAATGAGGTCTCCCCTGAGCCTCCTCTTCTCCAGGCTAAGCAAGCCCAGCTCCCTCAGTCTCTGCTCACAGGGCTTGTGTTCCAAACCCCTCACCGACTTCGTTGCCCTTCATTGCCCTTCGTTGCCCTTCCAACCAAAACAATTCTATTATTTTATACAAACTAACATTTCCTAATGCAGAGCTCATACCTGAAGCAACATCCCCACCCCAAAATGCAGAAGATCGCTTCTGCCTCCTCTTCTTTCTGTTTCCCCCTTGTAGGAAGCAATCATCTGCAAAATACACCCCAGAGACTGCCAGAGGGGAACGAGGAGCCATGGCTTTAAAAAGCCAATCAATTCATGGTGGTCTGCAGCTATGTTTTTGTTCTGGCACATTAAACAGAATGAAGACATATGTCTGAATTTAAGACATCCTCTTGGCTCCCCGTCTACACGAGCCAGCCGAGAAATGCAAACTATTTCAAAGCGCTCGGAAGAAGAATCGTAGACACATCCTTTGTTTAGGCATCTATTTTTAATTATCCTGCCTTTTAATATTCCTCTCCAGTTGAGGATAATCAGGGAAAATATATCCTGCTGGGCATTGTCATGCTTAATAAAAGTAAAGGCTGAACATCTGCAAATTTGGCGACAGCGAGGCGCGGACGAGGCAGCGGTGGCCGCGCTGCATTCCTGCCCCGCGCCGGCACCGCCCGCAGCTCTCATGCTGCCCTGCTCTGTTTACTTTCCTACCAGCGCTCACCCCAGGCTCTGCTGCCTTGGAATGGTCACCAAACTGCCAGCCTGTTGTCGCCTGATGAAGAAAGCTGGAAGGGCAGAAGGACCAAATATTGTCTGCCTGTCAGTAAGAGATTGGGTTTGGGGGGGGGAATGAATGGTGCAAGGCAGGAGGCCACCCTGCTGCGCAAGGCAGGGGTGGTGTCACCAAAATTAGCACCAAAAGAATTGAATCAGTGAAAGTGGGAACAGGCTTGGAGCTTTCTCTCTCCCCCTGCTTCTCTTTGGCAGTGCAAAGCCCACATCCTGCAGCAGCTGAAGCAAAGCCTCCAGTGCACACAGAATCACAGAACTCTTTGGGTTGGAAAAGCCCTTTGAGATCATGGAGTCCAACCACCAGCCTGGCACCACCGTGGCCACCAAACCATGGCCCCAGGTGCCATGGCCACACCTTTCTGGCACACCTCCAGGCATGGGGACTCCACCACCTCCCTGGGCAGCCTCTGACAATCCCTGACCACTCCTGCATTAAAGAAATGTTTCCTCCTCTCCAACCTAACCCTCCCCTGGCATAACTTCAGGCCATTGCATCTCATCTTGAGGCAAATTGCCCCTGGTTATAGCATGGTTTGACCCAATGGAACCTTTTGGAGGACAGAGAGACAAAGGAACAGATTTTTCCACCACCCTAGGGAAAGTTGGGTCCTCCTGCCCCTCTGCACAGCTGGACGGTAGATAGAAATTCCTCCAAGCAAGACATAGATGTGAGCATAGATTCACAGACTCATACAGTCATTCAGGTTGGAACAGAACTTTAAGATCATCAGGTCCAACCAGTAACTGCCAGGTCACCAGTAAACCATGTCCCTCAGCATCACACCTACAGGGCTTTGAAACTCCTCCAGGGCAGATTCCACCACTGCCCTGGGCAGCCTGGGTCAGGGCCTGACAACCCTTTTGGGGTAGAAATTTTTCTTGATATTCAACCTAAACCTCATCTGGTGCAAGTTGCTGGAGAGTGGCCAGGCAGAGAGGGACCTGGGGGTGCTGGTTGATGGGAGGCTGAACATGAGCCTGCAGTGTGCCCAGGCAACCAGGAGGGCCAATGGCATCCTGGCCTGCATCAGGAAGAGTGTGGCCAGCAGGAGCAGGGAGGTCATTCTGCCCCTGTACACTGCACTGGTTAGGCCACACCTTGAGTCCTGTGTCCAGTTCTGGGCCCCTCAGTTCAGGACGGATGTTGACTTGCTGGAACGTGTCCAGAGGAGGGAAACAAGGTTGATGAGGGGTTTGGAACACAAGCCCTGTGAGGAGAGACTGAGGGAGCTGGGGTTGCTTAGCCCGGAGAAGAGGAGACTGAGGGGTGACCTTATTGCTCTCTACAACTACCTGAAGGGAGGTTGTAGCCAGGCAGAGGTTGGTCTCTTCTCCCAGGCACCCAGCACCAGAACAAGAGGATACAGTCTCAGGCTGTGCCAGGGCAGGTTTAGGCTGGATGTTAGGAAGAAGTTCTCTACAGAGAGAGTGATTGCCCATTGGAATGGGCTGCCTGGGGAGGTGGTGGAGTCACCATCACTGGAGGTGTTCAGGAGGAGACTTGATGGGGTGCTTGGCTGTATGGTCTAGTTGTTGGGTGGGTTGGATTGGTTGATGGGTTGGACGTGATGATCTTGAAGGTCTCTTTTAACCTGGTGTATTGTATTGTATTATTGTATTGTATGTGGAAGGGAAAGCAGAAGTCTTCTTGCAGGCACCTCTTAGCCTGTAAAGGCTTAACCTCTCACCTGGCTGCCATAGGCACTGGGAGTGCTCCATGCTTCCATGTTTGGGGAGCAGAGGAAGCAGGCAATAGAAAACAGTGACTGAGGAAAGGGAACATGATGCACATTGACGTGTTCCCAGCCCTAGCAGACACATAGAGCTCAAGCTCTCAGCAAGTCCAAACCTCTCCCTGAAGTTTATTTTGCATAACCAGCAGCCCTCCCCACACCAGCACTTCCCTGAGAAAAAGAACTGAGTTTAGAGATGTCAGCTGGGCAAATTCCAGCATGGTGGGGGTTGGAAGGGACCTCTGGGGATCCTCCAGTCCAACTTTCCACACCAGGAGACTCCACAGCCTCTCTGGGCAGCCTGCTCCAGGCCTCCAGCACCCAGCACCCTCACACCGAACAACTTTCTCCTCCTGCTCAGATTCAACCTCCTGGCTTCGACTTTGTGCCCACTGCCCCTTGGCCTGTCCCCAGCAGAGCTTCTTGGCACTTATCCTTAAAATATTGATAAGCATTGCTCAGCTGCCCTCTGGGGCTGCTCTTCTGCAGGCTCTCAACCCCAGGCCTCTCAGCCTTTGCTACTCCCAGAGCTGCTCCAGGCCCCTCAGCAGCTTTGCAGCCTGCCCTGGACTCTTTCCAGCAGTTCCCTGCCTCTGGACCTAGTGCTCAAGCTGTGGCCTGACCAGGGCAGAGTCCTGCAACGACAGAACTGCTGAGACTGACTGCTCCTATTGCAGCCTTGCTTGAGGTTACCAGCCAGAGTTTTCCCTTTACACATCTGTTCAGCAGCTGCCTGGCTGCTCTTTTGAAAAGATGCCACAAGATGCAGCACCAGATGCTCAAGTTTCCAGAGAGACCAATTCCAGTGGACTCAGCTCTTGGCTTGTTCTTGGCTGCTGTGCCAGAAAGGAAAAGGATAATAAAGGAGCAGACCCCCACGGGGGGGGGGATGCAGGATGGGATCTTCTTTATGTAATTGTAAAACAATATGGTGAGAGAAGGAAACGATGCTGAGCAACTGGGCCAGTTGAAGCAGTTCAGCACCTTCAGGCAAGATGCTTTGACATTTGGCTGCTTTGGCCTCCTCAAACTGCCACAATGAATCATAGAATCATAGATGCACAGGATCTTTAAGAGCATCCAGTGCCAAGCCCCTGCCATGGGCAGGGACACCTCCCATCAGCCCAGGCTGCTCCAGGCCTCATCCAACTTAGATGTCAACACCTCCAGGCAAGAGGCAGCCACAGCCTCCCTGTGCCAGAGTCTCCCCACCCTCACCCTCAACATTTTCTTCTGCCTCTCCACTCTCCATCTCTCCTCTCCCAGCTCAAAGCCATTGTCCCTCAGCCTGGCACTCCCAGCCCTTGTCCAAAGTCCCTCCCCAGCTCTCCTGGAGCCCTTCAGGTCCTGCAAGGCTGCTCTGAGGTCTGCCTGGAGCCTTCTCTTCTCCAGGCTGCACAGCCCCAGCTCTCCCAGCCTGGCCCCACAGGGGAGGTTCTGCAGCCCTCTGATCATATTTGTGGCCTCCTCTGGACTTGAAAGCCATGAGGTTAGCTCATGGCAAAGCTGTGACATGGTGCTGGTTTGCAGTTTAGGGGGGCTACCTAGTGCTGCAGCTGGCAAACTTGCCTGGTGGTGACAGCAGCAAGCACTGGCTGGAAGCAGGTCCCACTCCTGATGACACAAGTGGCTGTTTTTCTGCCTCAGTGAAGTTCTGGAAAAGAATTCAGCATTGGTAGCCAAGCTTTGGAATCACAGAAACACAGAATATTTTATGCTTGAAAAGACCTCAAGTCTGACTATTAACCCCAGTCCACTGCTGAACTATGCCACTCAGCACCACATCTATACAGCTGTGAAGTCCTTCCAGGGGAGATGATTCAACCACTGCCCTGGGCAGCTTGGGCCAGGGCCTGACAACGTTTTCAGTGAAGAAGTTTTTCCTACTGTCCAACCTAAACCTCTCCTGATGCAACTTGATGCTCTTACCTCTCATCCTGTTGCTTGCTCCTTGGGAGCAGAGCCCAGTCCCCACTTCACTGCAGCCTCCTCCAGAGAGCTGTAGAGAGCAATGAGGTCTCGCTCAGCCTCCCCTGCTCCACGCTCAACACCCCCAGCTCCCTCAGCTGCTCCTCCCCAGCCCTTTTCTCCAGAGCCTTCCCCAGCTCTCTTGCCCTTCTCTGGCCCTTCTCCAGCCCTACAGCTCCTTCTGGCAGGGAGGGCCCAGAGCTGAAGGCAGCACTCAAGCTGTGGCCCCCCCAGTGGCCAGCACAGGGCACAATCCCTGCCCTGATCCTGCTGCCCACACCAGTGCTGCTCCAGGCCAGGATGCTGGTGGCCTCCTTGCCCCCTGGGCACTGCTGGCTCCTCTCCAGCTGGTGTCAACCAGCCATTTGGGGTGCAGGATTCAATTGGGGGTTTTTCACCTCTTGCCCATGTTGCATGTTCAGTGAAGCCCAGGGGAAGCAGATGGTGTCCCCAACACAACGGAGAGACACTCTACAGCCTCATCACAGCTGCAAAGCATCATTAAACAAAGCAATTGTGAAATCTTCATGGTGGTCTTCTACAGTTGCTCAGGAGCCAAGGAACGTGACCTGTTCCCAAGCCAGTCTTGCTAGGAGAGGGACACATGTCTGGAGGCAGGCTGAGGGGCAGTCTGACACTACAGCTCTTCCCGTGGGGCGTGTGGCCTGCGCCACTGCCTGGTATGGCCCAGGGCGGGTTGGGTTGCTGTCCATGGCACCATCTCTCTGTGTAAATCTGTGGAGTGCTCCATGACTCCCAGATGTCTCCTGCTCTCTGCAGGGACCACGGATTTTTCTTTTTTCTTAGCTGGTTTTGCTTTGGGGCTTTGAGCTCCTCTGCAATGACAGCAAGAGATGGGCCATTGGCTTAGCACCATGACTCTCTGCTGCTCACAGCCATTGGGATCAAAATGCCATCAAATTGCTATGGATTTTGGTCAGTGGTGGTGAATGGTGCCACATCCAGCTGGCAGCCAGGCACTAGTGCTGTGCCCCAAGGATCAGTGCTGGGCCCCATGCTCTTTAACATCTTTATGGATGATCTGGATGAGGGCATTGAGTCCATCATCAGTAAATTTGCAGATGACACCAGGCTGGGGGCAGGAGTTGATCTGCTGGAGGGCAGAGAGGCTTTGCAGAGGGACCTCGACAGGCTGGACAGATGGGCAGAGGCCAAGGGCAGGAGATTGAACACATCCAAGTGCTGGGTGCTGCACATTGGCCACAGCAGCCCCAGGCAGTGCTACAGGCTGGGGTCAGAGTGGCTGGAGAGTGGCCAGGCAGAGAGGGACCTGGGGGTGCTGGTTGATGGGAGGCTGAACATGAGCCTGCAGTATGCCCAGGCAGCCAGGAGGGCCAATGGCATCCTGGCCTGCATCAGGAAGAGTGTGGCCAGCAGGAGCAGGGAGGTCATTCTGCCCCTGTACACTGCACTGGTTAGGCCACACCTTGAGTCCTGTGTCCAGTTCTGGGCCTCTCAGTTTAGGAAAGATGTTGACTTGCTGGAACGTGTCTAGAGAAGGGCAACAAAGCTGGTGAGGGTTTGGAGCACAAGCCCTATGAGGAGAGGCTGAGGGAGCTGGGATTGCTTAGCCTGGAGAAGAGGAGACTGAGGGGTGACCTTATTGCTCTCTACAACTACCTGAAGGGAGGTTGTAGCCAGGCAGAGGTTGGTCTCTTCTCCCAGGCACCCAGCACCAGAACAAGAGGATACAGTCTCAGGCTGTGCCAGGGCAGGTTTAGGCTGGATGTTAGGAAGAAGTTCTCTACAGAGAGAGTGATTGGAATGGGCTGCCTGGGGAGGTGGTGGAGTCACCATCACTGGAGGTGTTCAGGAGGAGACTTGATGGGGTGCTTGGCTGTATGGTCTAGTTGTTGGGTGGGTTGGATTGGTTGATGGGTTGGATGTGATGATCTTGAAGGTCTCTTCCAACCTGGTTTATTTTATTGTATTCTATTGTATTGTTTTGCACTAGAAGTCTGTGATCAGCACAGAGTATTTGGGGTTAGGAGGCTGGGTGTGCCCTTCACCTGTTTCTTGAAGTTTTTGGCCACAGGGGCTGGTTTCTCCTTGCTGACAGTCCTGTTCTGTAAACATGCTGGTGAGTGCCTCTGTGGCAGCCCTGGAAAAGCTGCACTCCCACCTCTGTGCTAGAATGGTGGGAAAGGGGAAAACACAGGAGGTGTCTGGGAGCTTTGTGGAGCATCTCACCAGGCAAACCAGTTGCTTAGTGTGACAGCCAGCCCTCTGCTTACCACTACAGGTTAAAGGGTGACCTGATGGAAAGAAATTCCACAGAGAAAGACCTGGGAGTGCTGCTAAACACCCAGTGTGGACAGAAAGTTGAGGGAGATTCTCCTCCCCCTCTACTCTGCCCTAGTCAGGCCACATCTGGAGTCCTGTGTCCAGTGCTGGGCTCCCCAGTTCCAGAGGCAGGGACCTGATGGAGAGAGTCCAAGGGAGGCTTCAAACCTGGAGCAGCTCTGGGAGGAGCAAAGGCTGAGAGCCCTGGGGCTGAGAGCCTGCAGAAGAGCAGCCCCAGAGGGCAGCTGAGCAATGCTCAGCAAGAGCTAAAGGAGCTGTGGGGGCAGGAGGCTGGGGCCAGGCTCTGCTGAGTGGTGCCCAGGGCCAGGCCAAGGGGCAAGGGGCACAGAGTGTCAGGCAGGAGGTTGGATCTGAGCAGGAGGAGCAAGTTGTTTGGTGTGAGGCTGCTGGAGGCCTGGAGCAGGCTGCCCAGAGAGGTTGTGGAGTCTCCTGGTGTGGAGAGCTTCCAACCCCCCCAGGGCACTGTGCTGCTGGGCAAGCTGCTGTGGGTGTCCTGCTGGACCAGGGGGAGTTGGACTGATGATCTCCAGAGGTCCCTTCCAACCTCACAATGCTGGGATTCTGGGATTCTTCTGCAATTACACAGCAATGGGCAATACTCTTCCAAAACTGCTCCTTCCCCTTGAATCAAATCTGAAGAGCCTATCCAACACCCTCTGCAACAGCATTTCCCTCGGGAAGAGCACAGCAACATTTCTCCATGTGTGATGTTGCAGCAGCATTCTTTATATTCCTTGTAGTGTTTGGTATGATCTCCTGCAGCCACCCACACCATTCCAGGTTCATTCATCATTAAGCAAACCCCACATCCCAGAAGTGTAGCTAATTAAAGCCACCATGCACTTCGTTATCCCTGCTTTTCTTTGGCTCCCATTTCCACCATCCCAAAGTGCACAGAAGTTGTTTCTGGCATGGCTTTGCTTTCTCCTCTGCCTCTGCATTCCTCAGGGTCTTAACAGGAATTGCTGGAATTCTCAGATGTTGTTAAACAATCCAAGAGTAAATCTCCCAACCCGTGCCATCCCGATTTTCCTGAAGGGGCTGTGGTGGCAGAGAATAGCTCCTGTTAAGGGAGCTGAGCCCAGCAGGTCTGCAGCTGGTGGTTACTGAGCAGCCACAAATGAAAGGCAGCCAAAGAAATGTTGAAGCAAGCCCAGGCCACAAGTGAGCAAGGTCAGGCCTGGCTGGGCTGTGGATGAGTTTTATGTCCATCCATCACCAAAAGGAACGAGGTGCTGGCTGTCGAAGGACTTCCACACGGCCACGTGCCCCTTCTCTGCCTTCACCCCAACTCCCCTGATAAAGGCTTCAAGTCCCGTGGGTGGGAGATGCAGGTTCTACTGTACTCAAATCCATAGCTGCTGTCCTGCTCATAGAATCAGGGAATCAGAGAATCTCTTTGGTTGAAAGAGACTTTCGAAATCACCCAGTCCAACTCCAGCACTGCCAGATCACCTCCAAACCACGGCCCTCAGCACCACAGCTACACAGCTTTTTATTACTCCAGGGATGGGAACTCCACCCCTTCCAGTGGCAGTTTACAGCCACTCTGTCTCAAGCCTGGAGCCTTCATGGGGTTGTGAACTTGGCTTTGTTGAACCTCATCCCATTGGCCTCATCCCATGGATCCACCTGGCCAGGTCCCTTTGCACAGCCCCGTACCCTCCAGCAGATCAGATCAACACTGCCACCCAGTTCGGTGTCCTCTGCAAACTCACTGAGGGGGTCTCAATCCCATTGTCCAGGTCATGAATAAAGATGTTAAAGAGAACTGGCCCCAGCTCTGAGCCCCGGGGAACACCACTGGTGACCAGCTGGAGTTAACTTCATTCCTCACCACTCTTTGGGCCCAGCCATCAGCCAGTTCTTAACCCAGTGAAATTGCAAAAATCACATGAGATGTTTTATATCCAAGGTGGTTTTAATTCTTCTGCAGGTCAAGTTGGGCTGCAGCAGTCCCAGAAGAGGGCAGAGATGCTCCTTCCAACCCAGTTTAGCACTGAGGTGGTTTCAGGAGTTGGCAGTACCTGTCACCAGCTGTGCAGCTTCAGCAGCACCTTATCTGACACCCTCGGGAAGTGTGACATTCATCATGTGGCTTGTCCCCCTCCCAGTGTGTCGCAATTGAATGATGTGGGCTGCTAATAAAATGGCATTGAGGACAAGAAACCTGGGGTTGAGCTGCAAACATCTTTGGGTTGCAAACCTACTGCTCTACTGCATGGCCCTACAGCTTCATCAGCAAACAAATTCAGATGTCAGATTTTTAATCCTAACTCCTTAGCAAGATGGGGCAGGAGGAACTGGCCTCAAGTTGTGCCGGGGGAACTTTATGCTGAACATTCAAGAAAAGTGGAATGAGGTGGGGGTTGGGCTCTGCTCCCCAGTCTCAGGTGACAGAAGGAGAGGCAATGGCCTGAAGTTGTGCCAGGGGAGGCTTAGCTTGGAGCTGAGGAACAATTTCTCTGCTACCAGAGTGGTCAGGGACTGGCAGAGGCTGCCCAGGGAGGTGGTGGAGTCCCCATGCCTGGAGGAGTTCCAGCAAGCTGTGGCCATGGCACCTGGGGCCATGGCTTGGTGGCCATGGTGGGGTTGGGTTGGTGTTGGACTGGATGAGCTTGGAGGCCTCTTCCAACCCAAACAGTTCTATGGTTCTATGAAAACCTAATTGCCTTGAGTGAATGTCGACCCTGGAGATGGCTGCCCAGGGCAGGAGTAGAATCATCATCCCTCAGGGTACTTTACGTTTGTGGTGCTGAGGCCCATGGTTTAGTGGTCATCTGGTAGTGCTAGGTCAAGGGTTGGACTCAATTATCTTGAAGGTCTCTCCCAATGAAAATGGTTCTGTGCTTCTATGATGCTTGAAAGTAGCCCCACATCTAGGGATGTTGTTGTTCATTCAGAGAGTTAAAATGTGCGGCCAGGAGAACTTCTGGTTGGTTGCTTCATAGCTGTTTGTCCCTAAGAGTTTTTAGAGGTGAAACACATATTCTTTTGAAACAGTTTTTGTCTAAACTTTTTCCCATTGGAATGTCTCTTCCCTCAAGCTACCTCAGGGAGGGAACCCCCAATGTCAAACAGGATAAGCATTTGTTCCTCACCCTGGAAATAAGGCATCACTGCCTTTCAAATGAACATCTCCTTTGCTGAGAAGAGAGACCCTGCAAGCTGCCATACAGACTGTGGGTTCAGTGGTGTTTTCATGCTCAGTCCTAGGTGATTCTAATGGTGGTCGTGTCCAGCCATAGGAGGGTGAAGTTTGCAGGAGAGGTAACAGTAGGGAAGTAGGGAACAGAGGGAAGAAGCATTGGGGTCGTTGTCTCTACTCAGACTTTTCCTTCGCTCGTCCCCTCCCCGTGGCTTTGCTGACCGGAGGGTCCCATCCTTCACAAAGAAATGCTGTGCTTAAGCCCCAGCAACAACATCAAGCGACCATCCCTCTGCCTGGCAGTTGTGTTTGCCCAAGCAGCAGGTGACTTCTCTGGTCTTCATCCACTTCAAATCCTCCTGTTCCTCCTTTTCAAACACCATTGCTTTCTGGAGGCCCGAGAGGAGTTTCCATTAAAGCAAGACCCACCCCCACCAGCCTCGCTGAATGAAGAGCAGCTCGGGTGGCACAACAAGGGGCCCAGCCTTTCATCTCCCAGCTGCCCTCCCCACCCAGCTGTTTGTCCCGGCCCCAGCAGCAAAGGTTGTTTGCCTTTGGTGCAAGACTTCAGCACAGTCAACTTTGAAGTTTCCTCCCTGGCTTCGTGTCACCCACTGTTCCTGTCAGCAGCGGCCAGATAACCTGATGGGCTCAAGGTGTCTGCCCTAATGCCTTCATTCACACGTAGGCTGCTCTTCAAACGCTGGGCTGAATGCCTGAGTGTGGAGATAGTAATGTGTCGTTAAGCCCCTCCAGATAAGCACCCTGGGGATGTGCTGGCCCTGGCTTCCTAAGGCCCTAACAACCTCCAGAGCTGACAAATTAGCACCTCACTGAGATCAAAGATTGGCCTTTCCTTTCTTTCTGCAAAGGTTTAGGCACCAAGCCCTATGTGGCTTGAGCACCTCTTCCTCCAGTTACAGAGCAAATGGTGAAGTCACAGTCACAGAAAGGGCTGGATGCCTTTCCCTGGCCATGTCCCCAGAGAAATAAGATGGGAGGCAGAGGAATGATTTTCTCTGCTGGGAGCGAGATGACACAGAGCAGTTATGGTGAGGGAGGTTTGTTACCCACGTGAGTGGAGAATAAAAGTGATAAAGTCCTTCCAAGGATTTATTACCACAAACAGGTTCATGGGATCTTAGAATTGTTTTGGTTGGAAAAATCCTCAAAGACCATGGAGTCCAACACCAGCTCAACCCCCCCACAGTGGCCATGGCCACAGCTTGCTGCAACACCTCCAGGCATGGGGACTCCACCACCTCCCCGGGCAGCCTCTGACAGTCCCTGACCACTCCGGCAACAAAGAAATTGTTCCTCAGCTCCAACCTAACCCTCCTCTGGCACAATTTCAGGACTTTTCCTCTCCTTCTCTCACCTGAGACCAGGGAGCAGAGCCCAACCCCCAGCTGGCTGCAGCCTCCTTTTCTAACAATGGATACTTGGTGGTCTTCCCTGAGAAAGCCCAGCAGAGCCAGCAGCTGGTCTTGTCCTGCATGACAGACCAGGCCCAAGACAAGTGTTATAAACCAGTATACTGTGTGAACAGGCCTGGGACACATGATGCACACACACAAACATTCTATCCAAGGTAGGTAGGATATTGCTCGTCAGCACGCTGATTTCAATGGTGCCTTCGAGGTGCTGTGCAGCACCCTGCATCTGGAGGAGCAATCACTACTCCTGCAGACATGGTTAATGGCCATGTTGGTCTTCAGTTGAAGCTTGGACTTGATCTTGGAAGTCTCTTCCAAACAAAAGAATTCCGTGGTTCTGTGAACTACAGAACCCCAGCACAGAGGGCTGGAAGGGACCTCTGGGCATCCCCAGCCCAAGCCCCTGCTCCAGCAGGGCACCCACAGCAGCTCGCCCAGCAGCACAGTGCCCAGGGGGGTTGGAAGCTCTCCACACCAGGAGACTCCACAACCTCTCTGGGCAGCCTGCTCCAGGCCTCCAGCAGCCTCACACCAAACAACCTTCTCCTCCTGCTCAGATCCAACCTCCTGCCTGACACTCTGTGCCCCTTGCCCCTTGGCCTGGCCCTGGGCACCACTCAGCAGAGCCTGGCCCCAACCTCCTGCCCCCCATCTGTTGATAGAGCTCCTCTCAGTCCTCTCCAAGAGCCGTGCACACAGTGCAACAAGTTTGATACAGAGTTTAAACCCAACACAAGTAGTGATGTCATGATGAAGGTGCCAGAGGAGCTGGATCTGCCCCCATCACCCACCTTAGCAGGCAACCACCTTCCAAACAGGGGCACTTGGAGAGGAGCAGATGAAGGCTCATGCATGCCAGCTATCAGGAAGTGGGGCGAAGCCAAGCATAGTTAAGGCTCAGAGACATTGTTGCATCCTCTGGGGCAGGGTTCATCACTCTGGAGGTCTCACCAGGTCTTGAAACTGCTGCTGGGCTTTACTCTAATACCTCTTGTCCAAGAAACACGAAGAGGTCCTTTATTTCCCAAGGGCAGCCTCCTCCCTCTCCTTATGCAATATCTCCCTGATTAAAGCATCCCTTTAGGACATGGGAGATGCACACTTAAGTTCCTCCTTGCCTGCAGGGGTTTGGACCCAATCTCCAACATCAGGAGAGCAACCAGCCAGCTAGGCAAGAGGGTGAGCTGGAGGAGAGGGAGGAGGTCAGATCTTTCATCACAGCTCCTGGAGGGCTGGGTGTCCTGAAATAAAAAATTCCTCTCTTTAAAATGAAAAGAGATCAGAAGCATCCCTGGGGGTCATGCATGTCAAGAACCTTCTGACCCACAGAGCAGAGTGAGGAAAACAACATTCTGCTCAAACCAGGATTAAAATGGAGTTTCACGAAGTGTGAATGGAGTTTAGTGAAGATTTTAATTTTTAATGCCATTACTGCTCCTCCACAGGAGGCCATGAAGGTAATCAGAGGGCTGGAGAGCCTCTCCTATGAAAGCAGGCTGAGAGTTGGGCCTGAGCCTGGAGGAGGCTCCAGGGAGACCTTAGAGCAGCCTTCCAGTACCTGAAGGGCTCCAGGAGAGCTGGAGAGGGACTTTGCCAAGGGCTGAGAGTGCCAGGCCAAGGGACGATGGCTTGGAGCTGGAAGAAGATGGATTTAGGGTAGACATTAGGAACAAATTGATGGTCTGACAGTTATGGACAGGGAGATGTTAGGTTGTGGTTGGACTCGATGACCTTAAGGTCTTTTGCAACCAGGCGATTCTGTAAGCTGCTCCCCAGGCGGGTGGTGAAGCATGGGCACGTGTTGCCCAGGGCATGTGTGGAGGCTAAAAGCCTGGAAGCGTTCAAAGCCAGGCCGGATGGGACCTTGAGCCACCTGGCCTAGTTGGAGCTGCCCCTGTCCACGGCAGGGGGTTTGGGACTGGGTGATCTCGAAGGACTCCTCCAAAACAAACCATTCTGCGATGTTATGATTCTGAGCACCTCCCCCAAGCCACGAAAGGGCTGCCAGGACAGCTGAAGGGTGGCTGCTGCGCACGGGGCGCGAAGCTTCGTTAGCTGCTCTTTGTGCTGCGAGCCAGCTACCTGGGAGGAAAGAAATTCTTCTGGCACAGGAACGAAATGCTTGTGGCACATCCACAAAAAAATGATGCTGGGGGTGGTTTGGCTGGGGTGGCTTGAATGTGCCACTCCTGCAACCACAGGGGATCCTTCACACGCTGTTCTTCTCCTGCTGCAGCATTTGTGGCAACAGCTCCTGTGCTGGGAGCGTGGCAATGGCAGCAGAAGGGAAAGCACCCCAAAGTATTGCTGTTAGAACCACAGTGTAGGTTGGGTTGGAAGGGACCTTAAAGCTCAACCAGCTCCAACCCCCTGCCATGGGCAGGGACACCTCCCACCAACCCAGGTGGCTCAAGGCCCTATCTGACCTGGCCTTGAACACCCCAGGGAGGGGGCAGCAAAGGAGCTATTATTAGTAAAGGATATATTATTTAACAGCTGTTGAAGTCATCCCTTCCAGAACAACAAGAGGGTTGAGCATTTCATCACCCCTTTTCCACCATGCTGCTCCTGCAGCAAGCCCAGGAGGGGCTCCAACTCTGTTTCCCTCAAAAGCACAGCTTTAAACCAAAAGAGGGAGATTTAGACCAGTTACAAGGCCAAGGGGGATGGTTTGGACTGCAAGAGGGAGCTTGAGAGTGGAGAGAAGGAGAACTGTTTGGTGCTGAGGGTGGGCAGAGCCTGGCCCAGGCTGGCCAGAGAGCTGGGAGCTGCCCCATGGCTGGCACCAGTGCAGCTCAGGTTGTTTGGGGCTCTGGTTGGGGCTGTCCCTGCTGGCTGCTGGGGGCTGCACTGGGTGACCTTTGAAGGTCCCTTCCTACCCAAACCATTCCATGGTTCTGTGATTTTGTGCCTTGCTTCTTTTTGCTGGTAATCCTGGAGGGGATCCTGGGCTAAATGTGGTCTCTAGGCCACGCAACTGTGGCTTTGGTCTCACCTTGAACAACATTTTTCTTGTCTTTGTATGTTTCAAAGTGCTAAGCAGGCACACAAACCACAGGTGAAATACAGGTGAAAAAGGGGCATTCACTACACCTGATGTTTCTCTCGACCCCTTCAGTTCTTTCCAAGGGGAAATGGACTCCTGCTGTGCCAGGAGAGGTTTAGGTTGGGCATGAAGAACAATTTCTATGGCAGTGGCTGAAGGACCAGTTCCACAGTAGATTAGAGGAGGTGAGTCTTATGGCCAGCCTTTGTAGTGTTGGAGCTTTCCCCCTGAGGTCCTCCCTTCCCCCAGTTATTTGAGGAGCTGTGGAACCCCTCCAGCTCCTGTTCCCCAGGGCACAGGTCTTCTGCACAACCTGTTGGTCCCCATGAGCAGATCATCTTGAGGACCATCATGTGGCACATCCAGGGCACCAGGCCCAGTCAGCATGGCTTTATGAGAGGCAGGTCCTTCTTGACCAGCCTGGTCTCCTTTTATGACAGAGGGACCTGCTTAGGGGATGAGGGAAAAGTTGTGGATGTCATGTACTGGGACCTCAACATGGTGCCCCACAGCATCCTCCTGGACAGAGTGGCTGCCCACAGTTCAGACAGGCACACTCTTTGCTGGGTCAAAAACTGGCTGGATGGCCAGGCCCAAAGAGTGGTGGTTTGCAGAGTTAAATCCAGTTGGTGGATGGTCACAGGTGGTGTTCCCCAGGGCTCAGAGCTGATGCCAGTTCTATTTGACATCAGTGTTCTGGCTGAGGGAATTGAGACACCCTCAGTGAGCCTGCAGAGGACACTGACCTGGGTGGCAGTGCTGATCTGCTGGAGGGCACAGAGGCTGTGCAGAGGGACCTGGCCAGGCTGGATCCATGGAATGAGGTCAAAGGGATGAGGCTCAATATGGCAAAGTTCTGGGTGCTGTACTTGGATCAAAACAACCCCCCTGCAACACTACAGGGGGTTGGGGAAGAGTGGCTGGAAAGATGCTTGGCAGAGAGGGATCCAGAGGTGCTGGGTGGCAGCAGCTGGAGAGGAGCCAGCAGTGCCCAGGGGGCAAGAAGGGCAGCAGCAGCCTGGCCTGCAGCAGCACTGGGGTGGGCAGCAGGAGCAGGGCAGGGATTGTGCCCTGTGCTGGCCACTGGGGAGGCCACAGCTTGAGTGCTGCCTTCAGCTCTGGGCCCTCCCTGCCAGAAGGAGCTGGAGGGCTGGAGCAGGGCCAGAGAAGGGCAAGAGAGCTGGGGAAGGGGGTGGAGGAGAGGGCTGGGGAGGAGCAGCTGAGGGAGCTGGGGGTGTGGAGTGTGGAGCAGAGGAGGCTGAGGGAGACCTCCTTGCTCTCTGCAGCTCCTGAGAAGAGGCTGGAGGCAAGTGAGGGCCAGTCTCTTCTCCCAGATAAGAAAGAGAGAAAATGGCCTCATGTTGCACCCAGGAGGTTTAGGTTGCAGATTAGCAAAATTTCTTCACCAAAAGGGTCATGGGGCATTGGACCATGCTCCCCAGGGCAGTGGGGGAGGCCTCATCCCTGGAAGTGTTTAAAAGACATTTGGATGAGCAGCTTATGGACCTGGTCTAACAGCTCTGCATAGGGAGATGCTAGGGCATGGTTGGACCAGATGATCCTTTGGTGTTTCACAAAGTTATTCTACAAAGGGGCTCATCATGGGCTTTTGGGGGGTACTGGCAGGGTCTAGCAGGCAAGGAGGATGCTGAGCCGAACCATTAGCTTAAATCAGGCCACAGCAAGCAGCAAGTGGAAGAGCAGATGTGGGACCTTCCTATTCAATCTCCTGCCACTCTGTTTGAAGTGTGAGATGAATGAGCATCTGAGCTTGTTGACTCTGACAAGGCTGGAGGCTGAGCTAAGGCCATCCTGTGGGACTTCAATAGCAGGAGGCTGAGCCTTGCATCTGACAAAGGCAGCTAATAAACAAAGATTAATTGCCTGCACTTCCAGATTATTAATGACTGCTCAGCACCATAAGCTCCAGAGAAAACAGGGAGCTATTTGCTCAGGGCACTATAGTTTTGCTTCCCTTAATGCCTGCTGAATCATGCAGCAGCTCGGGCACCAGCATCCCCTGCACTGCAGTGTCCTGCTGGGATGGATCAAATGGGTTGCCTTGGGTTGGGGCAGGGAAGGAGAGCTCAGCTGTGACCTATGTCATCTCCAGGATATGGAGAGCCTGGGAAAAACAACTGGAAGCACTCCTTGCCCAGTGGCAGTCAGAAGATGAAGTGCTCTGTTTATCTGCCCATGTTTGCCCAGGCTTTCTTCTTTGCTTCAAAGCACTTGGCTGCCATCATCCCATTAATGGCCAAGCAGGGAAGGGAAACAAGGGGGCAGGCCAGTGATGTCTTCAAGCACTGCTGGGAACTGGCTATGGGAGACATCCACCCCCAAAATATTGATGCTGCTTCACTCTGCTCGAGACACCCCTGCAGTGCTGGGACAGCTCTGGAGCCCTCAGCACAGCACAGCCAGGAACCTGTTGGAGCAGGGCCAGAGGAGGACACAGCAGTGCTGGCAGGGCTGGAAGCCCTCTGCTGGGAGCCAGGCTGGGAGAGTTGGCCTTGGGCAGCCTGCAGAGGAGAAGGCTGCAGGGAGAGCTTCTGGTGGCCTTGCAGTGCTCCAAGGGCCCAGCAGAGAGCTGGGGACAGACTTCTGAGCAGGGCCTCTTGTGCCAGGCCAAGGGGGGAGGGTTTGGCCTGCAAGAGGGAGCTTGAGAGTGGAGAGAAGGAGAAGTGTTTGGTGCTGAGGGTGGGGAGAGCCTGGCCCAGGCTGGCCAGAGAGCTGGGAGCTGCCCCATGGCTGGCACCAGGGCCCAGAGAAGAGCACTGGGGCTTCATCATGGCAAACTGACTCGTGGCACCAGTGCAGCTCAGGTTGTCTGGGGCTGTGAGCAACCTGCTCTGGTTGGGGATGTCCCTGCTGGCTGCAGGGGGCTGCTCTGGGTGAGCTTTAAAGTTCCCTTCTATTCCAAACCAGTTTGTGACTCCATGATTCTGCATTTCTGATGCCTAAGGCAAGGAATGTCTTGCACCGCTCAGGTCCTGCTCCTTGTGGGATAAGGACAGTGCCCACGGCATGCTGCGTGGACATGGATTTACTGGGACCACTCAAGCACCAATGCCTGACCTTGATAAACCATCTCCCATCCATGGAGAAATTCAACATCAGTCTCAGTGTGGCCCTGTGTAACCTGCTCTGGTGGGAGGTGTCCCTGCTGGCTGCAGAGGGCTCACACAAGATGACCTCAGAGGGTTCTCCCCAGCTCAATGCAGTCTGTGACTCTGTGAGTCTGGGAATCCCCAACAGATGAAATGAATTGTTCCACAGGAGTTTGGGTGAAAATTGGAGCTACACAGTGGAGTCCTCATGCCTGGAGGAGTTCCAGAAAGGTGTGACCATGGCACCTGGGGAAATGGTTTAGTGGCCATGGCGGTGCTGGGTTGATGGTTGGACTGGGTGGTCGTGGAGGGCTTTTCCAATCCAAACAATTTTATTATGCTGTGATTCCATAATGCTATGATCAGGGGGTTGGAGCAGCTCTGCTGTAAGGACAGGCTGAGGGAGCTGGGGGTGTTCAGCCTGTAGAGGAGAAGGCTCCAGGCAGACCTTAGAGCAGCCTTCCAGTACCTGAATTCTGCAGAGGGACTGTTCCCAAAGGCCTGCAGGGACAGGACCAGGGGCAATGGTTTGAAATGAGAGCAGAGCAGATTGAGATTGGATGTGAGGAACAAGTTCTGCCCCAGGAGGCTGCTGGAACACTGCAGCAGGTTGCCCAGGGAGGTGGTTGAGGCTCCATGGCTGGAGCTATTCCAGGGGAGGCTGGAGAGGGCTCTGGGCAACCTGATCCAGTGGAGGATGTCCCTGCTGAGTGCAGGGGTTTGGACTGGATGAGCTCTGGAGCTCCCTTCCAACCCATTCCAACCCTTCCATTCTGTGGTTCTGTGAAAGCATCAAAACAAAAAGGTTTTCTTTTTTGACCAGTGGAAGCAAAGCCAAAACACGAAGGGAGCCACTGTGGAGCTGAGGTTTGTTTTTCTATCGCCCTTCAGAACAATTTGAACACTGTAATTTCGACATGTGGTTCAGCTGAAGGCAATCCCACCAGGATGCTGCAGGATGGAGAGCAGTTTCTCCATAGGCAATGGTTCTTTAAGGTGGAATTTAATAATATCTTCTCCTTCTTCAGCCTTCCTTCCAGCCCAAAACTGCTGACAGAACACTTGGGAGCCCAGGTGCCCGGAAAGAGATGGAAGGGTGCTGTGACCATGGGGGTCTTAAAGTGAAGGTTGGACTAAATGATCTTGGAGGTCTCTTCCAACAGGAACAACTCTGTGGTTCTATGAAAAAGAGACAAAATTCCAGATATTTGGAGCAACAGCACAACCCCAAGGTTTCCTTCAGCTTTGCAGACCTTCTGGAATCACTCTTAAGGAATTCCTCAGGTGCAGAGCAAAAAAAGCCAGCATGAAAGGGACTTTGGCCAAGGGCTGGGAGGGCCAGGCCCAGGGACAATGACTTTGAGCTGGGAGAGGAGAGATTAAGAGTGGAGAGGAGGAAGAAATTGTTGAGAGTGAGGCTGGGGAGACTCTGGCACAGGCTGCCCAGGGAGGCTGTGGCTGCCTCCTGCCTGGAGGTGTTGAGGGCCAGGCTGGATGAGGCCTTGGGAAGCCTGGGCTGGTGGGAGGTGTCCCTGCCTGTGGCAGGGGGCTGGAGCTGGATGGTCTTGAAGGTCCATTCCAACCCAACCCATTCTGTGATTCTATATTTAGCTTTCTAACAGGCAGCTGTAGAGAACCATCTCCAAACGTTAATGATACTGAAGGTTTGTCATGGTGAAAGGCAACTTAGTAAGAAGTACTGGAAAGAAATGCCCTGAAGTTGTTCCAGGGGAGGTTTAGGTTGGACATTAGAAGAAACAGGCTCATGAGGTTGGCTTGGGCCAGCTCTGCAGCCTGCCCGGGAGCCTCTGGATGGATCCTTCCCTCCACAGAGTCAGCCACACAACACAGCTCAGCATCACCTCCACAGCTCAGCATCACCTCCACAGCTCAGCATCACCTCCCAGCTCGCTGAGGTGCAGAGGTAAGGGTTAGTTATTGTAGCATCAAGAGCTACTAACATCAAGACCAACACCGAGTGCTTTCTAAAGACCAGCAGACAAATGATGCCAGCAGGCAAGGTGCAGGCTATGAATCAATATGAAAACAAAGGTCAAAGGAAGAAGCCATTTTAAGCATCCATACAAAAATGCTAAAAAAAAGAAATAGAGGAACATTTTCTAAAATCCATGTTCATTTTCTAAGTGGCCAACATGGAAATCCCTCAAAGCCCCTTTCAGAATGCCTGCAGCAGCGAGGGCTGCGTTCGGCGGGCAGCTTCCGAGCACCGACACAAAGACACCTTTAAAGCCGGCCCAAGAAGTAATTTTTAAGGTAACCTGAAACAATTAAAAGCCATCCAAAAGTAATTTTTGTATGTGCCTTTTTCAACTGTCCATTTTAAAAAAGTACTTCTTAAAGCAGTATCAAATCATTATGGAAAGAGAGAAAAATCATCTTGACCTTTGTTCAACATCTCGGTGGGTGCCATGGACAGTGGCATCGAGTGCACCCTCAGCAAGGTTGCTGGTGACACCAAGCTGTGTGGTGCAGCAGACACGCTGGAGGGAAGGGATGGCATCCAGAGGGACCTGGACAGGCTGGAGAGGTGGGCACAAGCCAACCTCATGAGCTTCAACAAGACCAAGTGCAGGGTCCTGCATCTGGGTCGAGGCAATCCCAGGCACAAATCCAGGCTGGGCAGTGACTGGCTGGAGAGCAGCCCTGAGGAGAGAGACTTGGGGGTGCTGGGGGACGAGAAGCTCAACAGGAGCTCTCAATGTGTGCTTGCAGCCCGGAAAGCCAATCAGAGCCTGGGCTGCATCAGAAGTGTGGCCAGCAGGGCAAGGGAGGTGCTTCTCCCCCTCTGCTCAGCTCTGGTGAGACCCCACCTGGAGTACTGCCTCCAGTTCTGGAGCCCCTATTACAAGAGGGATCTGGAGGTGCTGGAAGGTGTCCAGAGCAGGGCCACGAGGATGAGCAGAGGGCTGGAGCACCTCTCCTGTGAGGACAGACTGAAGGAGTTGGGGCTGTTCAGTCTGGAGAAGAGAAGGCTCCCAGGTGACCTCATTGTGGCCTTCCAGTATCTGAAGGGGGCTACAGGAAGGCTGGGGAGGGACTTCTCAGGCTATCAGGGAGTGATAGGACTAGGGGGAATGGAATGAAGCTGGAGGTGGGGAGATTCAGGCTGGATGTGAGGAGGAAGTTCTTCCCCATGAGAGTGGTGAAGGCCTGGAATGGGTTGTCCAGGGAGGTGGTTGAGACCCCGTCCATGGAGGTGTTTAATACCAGGCTGGATGAGGCTCTGACCAGCCTGATCTAGTGTGGGGTGTCCCTGCCCATGGCAGGGGGTTGGAACTAGATGATCCTTGTGGTCCCTTCCAACCCTGACTGATTCTATGATTCTATGACCTCCATACAAGTTTCCCGACGTAAAAGCAAACCTAAACCTCCCAAGCAACCAGCAGCAGAACAAGGGGACACAGTCTCAAGCTGTGCCAGGGGAAGTTTAGGCTTGAGGTGAGGAGAAGCTTCTTCACAGAGAGAGTTGTTAACCATTGGAATGGCCTGCCCAGGGCGGTGGTGGAGTCACCATCCCTCAAGGTGTTCAAAAAGGATTGGATGTGTCACTTGAAGCCATAGTTTAGTAGTCATGTGGTGTTGGGTGACAGGTTGGACTTGATGATCTTTGAGGTCTTTGAGGTCTCTTCCATTGATATGGGTCATCTTGAGTGCAATCACACAGCACTTACAGGATGGCCAGGGGCTCAGGCCCAGCCAGCATGGATTTAGGAAGGGCAGGTCCTGCCTGACCAACCTGATCTCCTTCTATGATCAGGTGACTGCCTGGTGGATGTGGGGCAGGCTGTGGATGTGGTCTACCTGGACCTCAGCAAGGCCTTTGCCACTGTCCCCCACAGCAAACTCCTGGCCAAGCTGGCAGCCCCTGGCTTGGACAGGAGCACTCTGAGCTGGGTTAGGAACTGGCTGGAGGGCCGAGCCCAGAGAGTGGTGGTGAATGGTGCCACTGCCAGCTGGCAGCCAGTCACTAGTGGTGTGCCCCAGGGATCAGTGCTGGGCCCCATCCTGTTCGATATCTTTACTCATGATCTGGAGGAGGGGACTGAGTCCATCATCAGGAAATTTGCAGATGACACCAGGCTGGGGGCAGGAGTTGATCTGCTGGAGGGCAGAGAGGCTTTGCAGAGGGACCTCGACAGGCTGGACAGATGGGCAGAGGCCAAGGGCAGGAGATTGAACACATCCAAGTGCCGGGTGCTGCACATTGGCCACAGCAACCCCAGGCAGTGCTACAGGCTGGGGTCAGAGTGGCTGGAGAGCAGCCAGGCAGAGAGGGACCTGGAGGTACTGGTTGATGGGAGGCTGAACATGAGCCTGCAGTGTGCCCAGGCAGCCAAGAGGGCCAATGGCATCCTGGCCTGCATCAGGAAGAGTGTGGCCAGCAGGAGCAGGGAGGTCATTCTGCCCCTGTACACTGCACTGGTTAGGCCACACCTAGAGTCCTGTGTCCAGTTCTGGGCCCTCAGTTTAGGAAGGATGTTGAGATGCTGGAAGGTGTCCAGAGAAGGGCAACAAGGTTGGTGAGGGGTCTGGAGCACAAGCCCTATGAGGAGAGGCTGAGGGAGCTGGGGTTGCTTAGCCTGGAGAAGAGGAGGCTCAGGGGTGACCTTATTGCTCTCTACAACTCCCTGAAGGGAGGTTGTAGCCAGGCAGAGGTTGGTCTCTTCTCCCAGGCAGCCAGCACCAGAACAAGAGGACACAGTCTCAGGCTGTGCCAGGGCAGGTTTAGGCTGGATGTTAGGAGGAAGTTCTATACAGAGAGAGTGATTGCCCATTGGAATGGGCTGCCTGGGGAGGTGGTGGAGTCACCTTCATTGGAGGTGTTCAGGAGGAGACTTGCTGGGGTGCTTGGTGCCATGGGTTAGTTGTTTAGGTGGGTTGGATTGGTTGATGGGTTGGACGTGATGATCTTGAAGGTCTCTTCCAACCTGGTTTATTGTATTATTGTATTATTGTATCCAGAAACTGCCTACAGAATTATCCCTCTTTTTTTGTGGTGATGCTGAAATGGGTTTTTTAAGTATTTTTATGTTGGCATTTAGAAAATGAAAATGGATTTGAAAAAAAAATACTTTTCTGTTTTTTTTAGAGTATTTTTGTATGGATGCTTAAAATGATGAGTGATCTAAAGATGAGTTTTGAAGCAAAGAGGAAAGAATTAAAAACCAGCCTAAAAATAACTCTCCCCTCCATCTAAATTCTCTAAGTATCAGTTCCAAAGCCCACTAAAAAGTGCTCCAAAGAGAATCCCAACAGCCATGCAAATTCTCCAATTATCAATGTAAAACTGATTAGCCAAACAATGCATCGCAGTACCACAGTATCACAGAATCACCAAGGTTGGAAGAGACCTCAAAGATCATCAAGTCCAACCTGGCACCGCAGATCTCACGGCTAAACCATGGCACCAAGTGTCACATTCAATCCCCCCTTGAACACCTCCAGGGATGGTGACTCCACCACCTCCCTGGGCAGCACATTCCAATGGCGAATGACTCTCTCAGTGAAGAACTTTCTCCTCACCTCCATCCTAAACCTCCCCTGGCACAGCTTGAGACTGTGTCCTCTTGTTCTGGGGCTGGTTGCTTAAGAGAAGAGACCAACCCCTTCCTGTCTACAACCTCCCTTCAGGGATTTGTAAAGAGCAATGAGGTCACCCCTGAGCCTCCTCTTCTCCAGGCTAAGCAACCCCAGCTCCCTCAGCTTCTCCTCACAGGGCTGTGCTCCAGACCCCTCCCCAGCCTCATTGCCCTGCTCTGGACACATTCAAGTGTCTCAATGTCCTTCTTAAACTGAGGGGCCCAGAACTGGACACAGGACTCAAGGTGTGGCCTAACCAGTGCTGAGCATGGGCACAATGACTTCCCTGCTCCTGCTGGCCACACTATTCTTGATCCAGGCCACGATGCCCTTGGCCTTCTCGGCCACCTGGGCACACTGCTGGCTCATGATACACTCATTGAGGAAATATACAAACGTCATTTTAACCTCCATAGAAGTTTTCCAGTCATGAATATTAAAAAGCTAAAAAGTTAAAGCAATCTAAAAAGAATTAAAAGTGATGATCTAAAAATCATTTCACCATCCACAGCAACTGGGAAATTATCCATAGAAATGAATTATCATAGAATCATAGAATCAGTCAGGGTTGGAAGGGACCACAGGGATCATCTAGTTCCAACCCCCTGCCATGGGCAGGGACACCCCACACTAGATCAGGCTGGCCACAGCCTCATCCAGCCTGGTATTAAACACCTCCAGGGATGGGGCCTCAACCACCTCCCTGGATAACCCATTCCAGGGCTTCACCACTCTCATGGGGAAGAACTTCCTCCTCACATCCAGCCTGAATCTCCCCACCTCCAGCTTCATTCCATTCCCCCTAGTCCTATCACTCCCTGATAGCCTGAGAAGTCCCTCCCCAGCCTTCCTGTAGCCCCCTTCAGATACTGGAAGGCCACAATGAGGTCACCTGGGAGCCTTCTCTTCTGCAGACTGAACAGCCCCAACTCCTTCAGTCTGTCCTCACAGAAGAGGTGCTCCAGCCCTCTGCTCGTCCTCGTGGCCCTGCTCTGGACACCTTCCAGCACCTCCAGATCCCTCTTGTAATAGGGGCTCCAGAACTGGAGGCAGTACTCCAGGTGGGGTCTCACCAGAACTGAGCAGAGGGGGAGAATCCCCTCCCTTGCCCTGCTGGTCACACTTCTCCTGATGCAGCCCAGGATCTGATTGGCTTTCCGGGCTGCAAGTGCACACTGAGAGCTCATGTTGAGCACTCGCTGCTGCTCACCAGGACTCCCCTGGTGCAGAAGGGGAGCTTGATAAGGAATCTCGTCATTGATTATTAATTAGCAAGAATCACCCTCACCATGAGGAGATGACTGTGGGCCAGGAGCAGGAGAAACTGCACCACACTCCCATGGTGGAATACTGGAGCACAGCACAGCCAACAAGACACATCTCACTAGGGGATGCCATATTGATTAGTTGGCCAGGTCAAACACTCTGATAGCCTTCCCTGATGCAGGCTGGATCTGAGCAGGAGGAGCAAGTTGTTTGGTGTGAGGCTGCTGGAGGCCTGGAGCAGGCTGCCCAGAGAGGTTGTGGAGTCTCCTGGTGTGGAGAGCTTCCAACCCCCCCAGGGCATTGTGCTGCTGGGCAAGCTGCTGTGGGTGCCCTGCTGGAGCAGGGGCTTGGGCTGCCCCAGATGCCCAGACGTCTCTTCCAATCCCCCTCCCCCCAGCCTGAGGCCATTACATCTTCTCCTGTCATTAGTTACTTAGGAGAAGAGGCCAACACCAGCCTCACTCCAGCTTCCTTCCATGGAGCTGTAGAGAACAGTGAGGTCTCCCCTCAGCCTCCTCTTCTCCACACCAAAAAATGTCAGCTCCCTCGGCATCTCCTATTAAGACCTGCTCCCCAAACCCTTCACCAGCTGTGTTGCCCTTTTCTGGACACTCTCCAGCCACTCTGTGTCTATCCAGTAATGAGGGCCCCCATGGGAACCCAGTGTTCACTGAGGGCCCAGGACTGACCGCTGTATTCCAGCACAAGACAGTCTGCCGGAGGGGTCAGACCGTGATGGATGCCTTCCACGAAGCCAACAACAAAACTCAATCCAGGGCCATCAAGTGCCCAAATTTGCTGCCAGGACCCACGAACTTGGAAGCTACGTTGCTGTGAATGAAAGAGCAGCTGAGGAGTGGCAGCATCATAGAATCATGGAATGATACAATCACAGAATCACCTCTAAGGGTCACCCAGTCCCACCCCCAGCAGGGACATCCCCCACAGATCAGGTCTCCCAGCGGAGCCCAGCGGTGCCGGGTGCCGTGTCTATAAATAACTGGATGCTGCTAATGGCAAACAGCTCCTTCCAAAGGCCCTTTTCTCCCACACATGCAGAAAGTTAAAGTTACAACTCTGTGAAATTTGGGGGTTGCTCCCTGCTCATCTGTTTATCGTTTACCCGTTGGATGCTTCAGGCTTTCAGGATGATGTTTAGGGTAGGTGGTCCCTTCAAAGCAGGCTTGTCTGCCATGGAAACGGTTTGATTTGCAGCACGAGGCTCAGGCAAGCTTTGCCTTCAACTGCATCCAGCAACGTGATGAAGCAGGGGAGGAAAGCACTGCTGCTGTAGGACTCCCCCTTTCAAAGCAGTGGGAAGCTTGGGAGTGGAATTTTTCATTGAATTTTGGAGCCAGAGAACTTGTTTGGTGTTTCCCACCCCCATTTCCCCTCCTCCCCTATGCTTCATTCCCAAGTGAAAAGGAAATGTTGGTACACAGGATGGTACTCTCTATACAGCAACACAGAATCTAAATGCAGATTTGTATCTCAGAAGGTTCCTCATCATCAGATGGAACCTCCTAGGTTTCAGTTTGTGCCCCTTGCCCCTTGGCATGTCTCTGGGCACCACTCAGCAGAGACTGGCCCCAGCCTCTTGCCCCTCACAGCTCCTTTAGCTCTTGCTGAGCATTGCTCAGCTGCCCTCTGGGGCTGCTCTTCTGCAGGCTCTCAGCCCCAGGCCTCTCAGCCTTTGCTCCTCACAGAGCTGCTCCAGGCCCATCAGTACTGCTGTAGCCTCTGCTCTCTCCCCAGCAGTTCTCTGTCTCTCTTCCTGGACCAAATACTCCAGATGTGGCCTGACTAGGGCACAGTAGAGGGGAAGGAGAACCTCCCTCAACCTGCTGGCCATACATCTTAATGCACCCCAGTTTGCATGTGTATCCATTCAGGCTTTAATGAAAGGATCTCCATTGAAATCCCCTCAGCTGCAGTCTCTCATTTCCACACATCCCTAAGTACACTGTGTGCACCCTGCAGAACTGCTAACCTACCATCAAGGGCCTCATAGTACCAAACGTGGAGCAGTTCCTGGGAGGTACTGAGCATCTGCAACCCCTACAAGTCCTTCTGCACTTCCCAGCCCCAAACAAAGAGGCAGAGTTATTCCAAGGTCAGCAAACCAAAGCAGAGACCCAAGCCGAGCCAGCCCTTGCCCTGTGCTATTTGCTTCTTGCTATGTTTAACTCCAGATCACAGATTTTAGTAATTTGGGCTCAAAAGATGATTGGAAGGGGGTTGGAGTTTGGCTGGCATCTGGCAGACCTTGGGTAGTCATTTCCTGTTCCTCCTCTGTAGATACTTGCACATTGGTCAGAGTTAATGTGGCAGGCTGTTAGCAGCAGACATCTCTTCTTTAGCAGGAGACATCGCAAAGCTGAATCCAGAACCAAACCCACTCCAAATTAGGTACAGAAAAACTTCCCAGGGACACAGAAATGCAGCTGAGGAGAGGATGTGGAGCTGAAGCTCTCAGACACATGATGATGGGACTGGCCACAGAACAGCTCTAGGCCAAAGATGTGAGGTCCTGATCACAGAGTCATAGAATTGTCTTAGGTGCAAAAGGCCTCCAAGCTCCTCCACTCCAACACAAACCTAACCCCACCATGGACACCAAACCACGGCCCCAGGCGCCATGGCCACACCTTCCTGGAACACCTGCAGGCATGGGGACTCCCTTGGCAGCCTCTGCCAATCCCTGACCACTTGCAGTAAGGAGGAGGTGATGGAATCCTAGAATCTTAGAACCACAGAATCGTTTTCATAGAACCATAGAATTGTTTTGTTTGGAACAGACCTCCAGGCTCCTCCAGTCCATCACCAACCCAACCCCACCAGGGCCACCCAACCATGGCCCCAGGTGCCATGGCCACAGCTTGCTGCAACACCTCCAGGCATGGGGACTCCACCACCTCCCTGGGCAGCCTCTGACAGTCCCTGACCACTCTGGCAGTAAGAGAAATTGTTCCTCAGCTCCAATCTAAGCTTCTCCTGGCACAACTTCAGGCCAGTTCCTCTTCTTCTCTCACCTGAGACTAGGGAGCAGAGCCCAAGCCCCAGCTGGCTGCAGCCTCCTCTCAGGAGCTGCAGAGAGCAAGGAGGTCTCCCTCAGCCTCCTCTGCTCCACACTCAACACCCCCAGCTCCCTCAGCCAATTCTCACAAGATTTGCTCTCTACATGCCACACACAGTTCTCTTTTTAGGTCATTTCACTTTGAAAACCCTTCCTTTCAGGTCCCTGTTTTGCCAGAGTGTGAGTCCTTTAAACACAACAGGAAATTCTTTGAGAGAGCAGGAGCTAGGGCCAGCAACCCTGCTACTTCTTGAACCCCCTGGAGAATGATGGGCTTGTGGTGGTGGCCAGGAGTAGGATGTGGGCTCTCCAGTTCATGTCTCTGGATATCAGACCTGGAGACACTCTGGTAAACAATCCATATGAGAAGCAGCTGATAACCTCAATACAACATAGAGTCCTGGGATGCATCACCCAGCATAACCCCACCACAGCCAGCAGGGACATCCCCAACCAGAGCAGGCTTCTCACAGCCCCACACAACCTGACCTGCACTGGTGCCAGCCATGGGGCTGCTCCCAGCTCTCTGACCAACCTGCCCCCACTTCACTGTGCTGTGCTGAGGGCTCCAGAGCTGCCCCAGCACTGCTTGGGGGTCTGAGCAGAGCACAGCAGAGGGGCAGAATCCCCTCCTGCCCCTGCTGCCCACACTGCTGGGGCTGAGCCCAGGCCAGGCTGGGGCTGGGCTGGCAGCACTGGGTGCCGGCTCCTGGCCAGCTCTGCACCCCCAGCACCCCCAAGGCCTTCCCTTCAGGGCTACTCTATGGCCCTTCATCCCCTAACCTGGGTGAATATCAGGGGTTTCCCCAAGCCAGGTGGAGGACCTTGCTTCTTGGCCTTGTTAAGATAGCAAGAGGGACCTAATGTTTGTCATGTACCAACAAACAATAGCATATGAGATTAATTGGTTTGGTCACAGGTAAGGATACAGTTGATGTGGACATGGCACAGGGGTTGGACTCAATGATCTCCAAAGACCCTTCCAACCCCTTCCATTCTGTGATGCTGTGATGCTGTGACATGCAGTGGCAGTCTTCAGAAGCTACTCAAATCCATGCTGTACCCATCAGAGAATGGACCCCCACTACAAGAGAGACACTGAGGGGCTAGAGTGTGTCCAGAGAAGGACAGTGAGGCTGGAGAGAGGCATGGAGCACCTGGGATACAAGGAGGGGCTGAGGGAGCTGGGGGTGTTCAGGCTGGAGAAGTGGAGGCTGAGGGAAGACCTCATTGCTCTCTACAGCACCCTAAGGGAAGGTTGGAGTGACAACGGGGCAGCCTCCTCCCCTTGGTATCACCCAACAGGAGCAGAGGCAATGCTTCCAAGCTGCCCCAGGGGAGGCTCAGGCTGGAGCTCAGGAAATATTTCTGCCCTGGAAGGTTCCTCAGCCATTGGAATGTTCTGCCCAGAGCAGTGCTGCAGTCCCCATCCCTGGGGGTGTTCCAGCAGTGTGGAGCTGGAGCTTAGGGACAGGGTTTGGTGCTGAGCCTGCAGTGCTGGGTGGAGGTTGGACTGGATGAGCTTGGAGGGCTCTTCCAAACAGGTATTTTCTGAGATTCTGTGATTCTTACTTCTTTTTCTTGAAAACACAGGAGCTTAATCAAGCCCAACAAGACCAGAGGTGTGACACTTGTCAGGAAAGCCACCTCAAACAGAGCCCCTGTGGGTGCTGGTCACACAGCAGGAGTGTCACTCACTGTGAAATGATGCTCTGGTCCCACCTTTTGGGACTCAAAGCATCCCTTGACCAATCACCAATGTCTCTGCTGACATGGAGCCACAGAATGGTAGGGGTTGATAATCACTGGGCATCCCCAGCCCCAGCCCCTGCTCCAGCAGGGCACCCACAGCAGCTTGCCCAGCAGCACAGTGCCCAGGGGGAGTTGGAAGCTCTCCACACCAGGAGACTCCACAACCTCTCTGGGCAGCCTGCTCCAGGCCTCCAGCAGCCTCACACCAAACAACTTGCTCCTCCTGCTCAGATCCAACCTGCTGCCTGCCACTCTGTGCCCCTTGCCCCTTGTGCCTCCACTGGGCTCTCTCCAGGAGTTCCCTGTCTCTGTTGAGTGGTGAAACCAGATCTGGACCCAGGACTCCACAAGTGGCCTGATGGGTGCAGAGTAGAAGAGGAGAACCTCCTCTGACCTGCTGTCCACAGTCGTCTTCATGCCCCCAGCACTCCCCTGGCTGTATTTCTTCCTGATTGTATACCATGGAAATCCACCTCTCTGTCCCACCAGACCCCTGGGAAAGTTTTGTCTGCTGAAGCCACCATATTGTCAGGGCAGAATGAAACTCAAAGCTGAGCTAAAATGGGCAGTGGGGTGGTTTTGCCATCATGTCACAAACTGAGTTCTGTTGCCATCCTCCTCCCATTCTGAACCCAGTTTGATGTGCTTTGAGGAACAGCAGGGCATGCCAGTGTCTGACAAATGACTCCATAATGTTGAAATTGATGTTCTGCCTAAGCTCATTTGAAACATGGCACAAACATCACTTCCTAATGCCATGGCAGGTCACACATTGAGCTTCCAGGCTGAGTCAGCAAGAAGAACTAAATACATCTGAAAATGAAGGAAATTAAGATGGCAGAGGCTCTGTGAGCTGTATCTGGATGGGAGAGGATGGCAGAGGCTCTGTGAGCTGTATCTGGATGGGAGAGGATGGCAGAGGCTCTGTGAGCTGTGTCTGGATGGGAGAGGATGGCAGAGGCTCTGTGAGCTGTATCTGGATGGGAGAGGATGGCAGAGGCTCTGTGAGCTGTGTCTGGATGGGAGAGGATGGCAGAGGCTCTGTGAGCTGTGTCTGGATGGGAGAGGATGGCAGAGGCTCTGTGAGCTGTATCTGGATGGGAGAGGATGGCAGAGGCTCTGTGAGCTGTGTCTGGATGGGAGAGGATGGCAGAGGCTCTGTGAGCTGTGTCTGGATGGGAGAGGATGGCAGAGGCTCTGTGAGCTGTATCTGGATGGGAGAGGATGGCAGAGGCTCTGTGAGCTGTATCTGGATGGGAGAGGATGGCAGAGGCTCTGTGAGCTGTATCTGGATGGGAGAGGATGGCAGAGGCTCTGTGAGCTGTATCTGGATGGGAGAGGATGGCAGAGGCTCTGTGAGCTGTGTCTGGATGGGAGAGGATGGCAGAGGCTCTGTGAGCTGTATCTGGATGGGAGAGGATGGCAGAGGCTCTGTGAGCTGTGTCTGGATGGGAGAGGATGGCAGAGGCTCTGTGAGCTGTGTCTGGATGGGAGAGGATGGCAGAGGCTCTGTGAGCTGTATCTGGATGGGAGAGGATGGCAGAGGCTCTGTGAGCTGTATCTGGATGGGAGAGGATGGCAGAGGCTCTGTGAGCTGTGTCTGGATGGGAGAGGATGGCAGAGGCTCTGTGAGCTGTATCTGGATGGGAGAGGATGGCAGAGGCTCTGTGAGCTGTATCTGGATGGGAGAGGATGGCAGAGGCTCTGTGAGCTGTATCTGGATGGGAGAGGATGGCAGAGGCTCTGTGAGCTGTGTCTGGATGGGAGAGGATGGCAGAGGCTCTGGGAGGAAAATGCTTTTGGACTGCAGCAGTGGAGGGGTGAAATCAAGACGCTCTGAAGATGCTTCTGACCACTGGTCATGTATTATAAGTTGAATTAGGAACTGAATCTAACCCAAATTAGTTTAGAAAATGTTGTGTGGGGGGAGCAGTGTCAAAGAATTGGCATTGAGGAAAAAGGTGAGGAGATGAAACTGTTAAAGCCTTGCTGGTGAGGCGAGGGTCCTGCAGCAGCGTCACCGCATCACAGAATGGGCTGGGTTGGAAGGGACCTCCAAAATTCATCCAGTCCAAGTCCCTCTGCAGTCATCAGGGACATGCTCAACTAGATCAGGTTGCCCACCAGCTGAAGCAGGAACCAAATCTAAGCCAAGTTAGGTTAGAAGAAGATTGAGAGGCTACAGGAATGTAGCTGAGGAGAGGCTCTGGGGCCCATGGTGCTGGGACTGCCCAGCCAGGGGGCAGCTGCAAGGTAAGCGGCGCCCGGCGCGGTGCCATCCTCGATGTGCAGCACACAAGTCTCCTTTTTTAGGTCATTTCACTTTAAAAAACACAACGTGTTCTTCAGGTCCCTGTTTTGATAGACTGAGAACCTTCTCAACACAACAGGGTTGGTTCCTAGTTGGGGAATAACCACAAGCCAATTAGACACGAAATTGTTGAGCAGTGTGCATCTAATTGAAGTCTTGACTTCTCTGCCTGCTATTTTTAGTGTCTGGAGTGAGCTGCAGCTCCAGGCAGGGTATAATCATCTTTATTTAAGAGCAACGTGGACCTCAGAGAGACAAATAAAATCCAGCAGGCAGAGTTGTTTGTGACCAAATACAGAGGGGCGGGTGGTACCCTGCAGGTCTAGGCAGGCTCTCTCTGCTCTCCACTATCTCCCATCCTTCTGGCTTAGGGATGCTCTTCGGTATCTGAGGACCAATTTTGGGGGCAGCAGAGTGATGGTGTTAGGTGAGATGATGGTTCTGGGTAGGTTCCAGCACAGGAAGTGGTTATCTGCTGGAAGTTTTCAGTGTCTGGGCTCTACATTTTCAGGGGATTGGTGGGATTGGGATGGGATAACCTCCACATGGAAGCAATGTGGCTTGGGATGGAAGGGACCTTTAAGAGTCATCCAGTCCAAGCCCTCTGAAGTCAGCAGGGACATCCCCAACCAGTGCAGGATGCTCATAGCCCTAAACAACCTGACCTGCCCTGCTGCCAGCCATGGGGCAGCTCCCAGCTCTCTGGCCAGCCTGGGCCAGGCTCTCCCCAGCCTCAGCACCAAACACTTCTCCTTCTCTCCACTCTCAAGCTCCCTCTTGCAGGCCAAACCCTCCCCCCTTGGCCTGGCACAAGAGGCCCTGCTCAGAAGTCTGTCCCCAGCTCTCTGCTGGGCCCTTGGAGCACTGCAAGGCCACCAGAAGCTCTCCCTGCAGCCTTCTCCTCTGCAGGCTGCCCAAGGCCAACTCTCCCAGCCTGGCTCCCAGCAGAGGGCTTCCAGCCCTGCCAGCACTGCTGTGTCCTCCTCTGGCCCTGCTCCAACAGGTTCCTGGCTGTGCTGTGCTGAGGGCTCCAGAGCTGTCCCAGCACTGCAGGGGGACTCAGCAGAGCACAGCAGAGGGGCAGAATTTCCTCTGGCCTTCTGGGCTGTGAGTGTAGATTGCTGGCTTATGTGTAGCTTTCCACCCATCAGTAGGACAGGATGACAAAGAACATCAGGCTGCACAGCTGGAAAATAAAAACATTTTTTTCTCTGCTTGATAGATGAGTAGAGGGCTAGGAAGAGGCAGAAAGGAGATAAAGAAGAAGGATTATGGTACCAGAGCCTGTCAAAAACAGGAGGAGAAAATGACCTGTCCAGCAGCCTAGCAAGTAGACAAGTCAACAGTGAGAATCATGGAACCCTAGCATCATTTGGATTTTAAAATGCTTCCAAGCTCCTCCAGTCCAACCATCAACCCAACCCCACCATGGCCACCAAAACATGGCCCCAGGTGCCATGGCCACAGCTTGCTGCAACACCTCCAGGCATGGGGACTCCACCACCTCCCTGGGCAGCCTCTGCCAGTCCATGACCACTCTGGCAGCAGAGAAATTGTTCCTCAGCTCCAATCTAAGCCTCCCCTGGCACAGGCTTGAAGATCCACAGGATAGCTGCTATTGGTTTGTGAGGAATAGAATAGAATAGAATAGAATAGAATAGAATAGAATAGAATAGAATAGAATAGAATAGAATAGAATAGAATAGAATAGAATAGAATAGACCAGACCAGGTTGGAAAAGACCTTCAAGATCATCAAGTCCAACTTATCATCTAACACCATCTGATCAACTCAACCATGGCACCCAGGGCCTCATCCAGGCTCTTCCTAAACACCTCCAGGGATGGGGACTCCACCACCTCCCTGGGCAGCACATCCCAAGGGCCAAACTCTCTTGCTGGGAAGAATTTCTTCCTCACCTCCAGCCTAAACCTCCCCTGGCACAGCTTGAGACTGTGTCCTCTTGCTCTGGTGCTGGGTGCCTGGGAGAAGAGACCAGCCCCCACCTGGCTCCAACCTCCCTGCAGGGAGTTGGAGAGAGCAAGAAGGTCTCCCTGAGCCTCTTCTCCAGGCTAAGCAACCCCAGCAGGTCGGTGCTGTAAGAGGCAAGGAAGAAGAGGGGGTAAGGATGCAACCACATGGGAGATGTGCTGGGAGCCAGAGTGGAGATGAGCAGATTCATGACATGACTCACAGCCTAAACCATGAGGGAGGGAGAGCTTAAGAGCTTTAAGAAGTTTTTGAGCCAAAGGTTGTAACTGAAGCTCTGGCTCTGCCAAAAGACCACATCAGTCATCTCAGCTTTATCCATGATAAGAAGGCAGACAGGAGGCCGAGCCGTGCCTTAAAAAGGTCTGTCTGTACCCTGGCTGCTCGTCCTGACCTCATCAGCTCGGGGTCAACAACAACCTTGGGCTTGTTTCCTCAAGCATCCCAACAAAGTCAACAGAAAAACAAAGCCCCTGCACTGCCCAGTGTTGTGCTGGTTCTGGGTGACATCTGATTTTCCTTCTTCCCCTCTGTTTGACCTATGTCTGTCGAGTAGCTCACGTGCAAGCCAGGTCACTTTGAGTTGAAAACAGTGATTATTTTTTTTTGCCCCAGGAATTTTGTGTCCATTCTTCCTTCTCTCCACAGAAGGGGCTTGAGCTTGCTTTGGTGGGAAGCCATAAGTTTTATTCAACAACATCCCCACCCTGATTCACCCCATCTCAGTGGCTCCGCAGGACTAAACAGAGCCCGGCAGCCTCTCCCTCAGGAGACCCTTGGCCTTCCATAACCTCCCAGGAGGCTGGACAGTTTCCTCAGCAAAGATGACTGAAAGAAGGTGGAGGGCACCCTGTCATCTTGGCAGTCTTTAAAAAGCTGACAAGCTCCAGAGAGAAGCAGATTTCTGCTGCACAAAGGGGTTGGGTTTAGGCTGAGGGCTCGAGAGCCATAGGATTAAGTGCTTCCCATTAATGGCAATGGAAGAAAGTCCCATCTGAAAGCACCTCCAGGCCCTTCCCTTAGCTCCTGCATGAGTGCAGCCTGTGGACTGTGGCATGCAAGAATCAAGTCTCCAAATAGGGGAAGGATCTGGGCTCTTTGCTCTGGTGGCCATCACTCATCCCCCTGCACAGGCAAAAGAAATGCCACTTCCTGGGTGATCATTTATGGTCAAGCACTCCTCCTGCTTCAGGCAGCTAGAGCCTCACTAACGTGAGATGTCTGGGACAGCAAAGCCACCATGATAGGGAAGGATCAGTGCAGGCCAAAGCTTTGGGAGGATGGGCAGTCTGGGTCCTTCTCAGTCCAGGAAAGACAAAAACTAAAGAGGGAAGAGCAGAGACCCTCAGCAGACATTCTTCATGGAAATCAGCTCCAGTAGTATTTCACTTCTCCACTTCCCAACCACACCCCACAGACCTCTTAGACTGGAGATAAGGGAGAACTTCTTTGCAGTGAGGGTGGGGAGACACTGGAACAGGGAGGCTGTGGCCACCCCCTCCCTGGAGGTGTTGAAGACCAGGCTGGATGAGGCCTTGAGCAAGCTGGGCTGGTGGGAGGTCTCCTCTGCCTGGATGTGTTCCTATGTGACCTGCCGTGCAGGGCAGCCACACTTGATGGTCTCCAGGGGTCCCTTCCAACCCTGCAACAGGCTGCCCAGGGAGGTGATTGAGGCTCCACCCCTGGAGATGTTCCAGGTGAGGCTGGAGAGGGCTCTGGGCAACCTGATCCAGTGGAGGATGTCCCTGCTGAGTGCAGGGGGTTGGACTGGGTGAGATCTGGAGGTCCCTTCTGGCCTGGACCATTCTGTGATTCCCCTGCAAACAGCACTGGGGAGGCCACAGCTTGAGTGCTGGGTTTAGTGCTGGGCTCAGCTCTGGGCCCTCCCTGCCAGAAGGAGCTGGAGGGCTGGAGCAGGGCCAGAGAAGGGCAAGAGAGCTGGGGAAGGCTCTGGAGAAGAGGGCTGGGGAAGAGCAGCTGAGGGAGCTGGGGGTGTTGAGTGTGGAGCAGAGGAGGCTGAGGGAGACCTCCTTGCTCTCTGCAGCTCCTGAGAGGAGGCTGCAGCCAGCTGGGGCTTGGGCTCTGCTCCCTAGTCTCAGGTGAGAGAGGGAGAGGAACTGGCCTGAAGTTGTGCCAGGAGAAGCTTAGATTGGAGCTGAGGAACAATTTCTCTTACTGCCAGAGTGGTCAGGGACTGTCAGAGGCTGCCCAGGGAGGTGGTGGAGTCCCCATGCCTGGAGGTGTTGCAGCAAGCTGTGGCCATGGCACCTGAGGCCATGGCTGGGTGGCCCTGGTGGGGTTGGGTTGGTGATGGACTGGAGGAGCTTGGAGGTCTGTTCCAAACAAAACAATTCTATGGTTCTATGAAAACGATTCTGTGGTTCTAAGATTCTAGGATTCCATCACCTCCTTTCACCACAAGCAGCATCTGCTCCCAAGGGTCACTCCCCAGTCGTTTCAAAGGGGGAAAACCTTTGTTTCCCGCAGCAGCAGCTTCGTGCCTTTGATGAGGCTCCTCAGCAGGGCCTTTTTAATCAGCTGCAATCACCTTCCTTTACCTCTTTGTGGATTCGTTTAAGGGCTTCCCCTAGACTGGCCGAGCACCACTTTCTCATGCAAAACTGGCGCTTTGCCCACTCCCCCAGAAGCTCCCTCCATTCACCCACAGCTGCTCCTCTGGGCTCACCCAGCCGCTTAGATCTGGGATTTGGAGAGGTGCAGGACACCCCTGCCAGGTGCTCGGAAGGGGGCGGCTTTTAACATCCCTTTGTGGCCCAGCTGGCCTCTCACCCTCCCCAGCCAACCCTTTCATCGGGCTTGGGTCATTTGCATGCTGATGGACTTATTACTCACTGAAATCACCTGCTAATGGGTCCCCTCCCTCACTGAGAAGTAGATTAGAAGCTCTGCCCAGAAGTGTCCTCTTTAAGCATCTCATTTCTCCTCCCCCTATCCCCCCCCCTTAAGGTGTTAATTAAGGACACAAGTCAGGCACCGAGGGGAAAGGGGATACAATAAAAAAAAAGGAAAAGGGAAAAAGGATACTCGAAGGGAAAGAAAAAGAAAGAAAAAGGACGAAACCTCCTCGGTTCGGCTCAGCAGGGCTGCGGAGATTGTTTGGAGGAGCTTGGTGGAATCCATAGCTTTCATGGCCTGCAAGGGCTGATGAGGAGCTGAGCCACCTGCACGCTCCCCTGCCCACCCCAAAGCAGATCAAGGTTTGCTTCACCAAGCCCTCAGCTAAAAGCCTTGCTATAAAGAGCAGCTTCAGCAGGTGGATTAAGTCTCTCCCCACAACCCACGAAAAACCCAGCCCCCAAAATTAAGGCAAACAAACCCAAAACAGCCCCCAAAGCCGCCTGTGTTTTGTTACGCCCATGAAGCTCTTCACCTGCTCTCTCTCTTCAGGGCTTTCATGTTTCTGAGCTCGAACGTGCAGGTCCCTGCTCTGTCAGGAGACTTGAGCACAAGAAAAAGGAGCTTTCCACTTTTCAGTGTTTGGGGTGGAGTTTTGTAACCCTTTCTTGCACTACCTGAGCATAGAGAGGGGTTTGGTTCTCAAACAACATTTTAGTGGCATGGGGGTTCACCATTAAATCGCAGACCGGTTTGGGTTGGAAGGGACCTTCAAGATCATCCTGTTGCAACCCCCTGCCTTGGGCAGGGACACCTGTTGGATGTTAAGAACAAGCTCAGGAGGCTGCTGGAATACTGCAGCAGGTTGCCCCAGGGAGGTGGTTGAGGCTCCGTGCCCGGAGATGTTCCAGGGGAGGCTGGACAGGGCTCTGGGCAACCTGATCCAGTGGGGGATGTCCCTGCTGAGTGGAGGGGTTGGACTGGATGGGCTTTGGAGGTCCCTTCCAGCCTAGACCATTCTGTGATTCTGATTCTACCAGCCCAGGTTGCTCCAGGCCTCATCCAGCCTGGCCTTCAACACCTCCAGGCAGGAGGCAGCCACAGCCTCCCTGGGCAGCCTGTGCCAGAGTCTCCCCAGCCTCACTCTCAACAATTTCTTCTTAGGGGACCTCAAGTATCATGTGATCCGATCTTTCCCGGTTAAACGTGAAGCGAAGGTCAGTGGGAGCAAGAAGAGTGTGAGTATCCGGTTTTCAGCTTTGTCAGGGGCTGGCAGAGGCTGCCCAGGGAGGTGGTGGAGTCCCCATGCCTGGAGGCGTTCAGGAAACCTGTGGCCGTGGCACTGGGGGCCATGGCTTCATGGCCACTGTTGGGTGGGCTGGGTTAACAGCTGACTTGATGGTCTTAGAGGTTTCTTCCCACCAAAATCATTCCATAATTCTGTGATTTCTCGTGCTACGACTTGAGGTCAAGGTAGTTTCTGAAAGAACTTACGAAGAAAAGGCAGGGAGAGACTTGTTGCCATGGCCTGTAGTGGCAAGGCAAGGGGTGATGGTTTCCAAGTGCAAGAGAGTAGGTTTGGATAGGATATAGAGGGAATTCCTCATCATGAGGGTGGTGAGACCCTGGCCCAGGTTGCCCAGAGAGGTGGTAGGTGTCTCAACCCTGAAACCATTCCAGGTGAGGCAGGGTTGGACTCTGAGCAACCTGCTCTAGTTAAAGGTGTGACTGCTTAGTGGAAGGGGTTTGGACTGGATGACCTTGAAAGGTCCCTTCCAACCCCAACCATGAAAATGAGAAGGGAATAAGTTCTGGCTGACTGAACCCACACTGCCACACAAACCCCAGCTAGAACTGCTCCGTGCCATGGCTTCAGGCCACGGTTTGTCACTGGGTGCAGGGGGAGGGGGTGGCTTTCTGATGATGCTTCTGTGAAAGCATCTCTTTGAAATCTGTATCCACAGTGCAGGAAAACCATGGGATAATCACAGAGTCACAGAATTGCTTCAGTTGGAAGAGACCTCCAAGATCATTGAGTCCAGCCCTCAATCTAAGAGCACCATGGGACAGGTGACTCAGTTTCTTCAAACTGTTGAAGCCATCTGGCTTTCTACAGGCTCAGGGCATGTCCTGGGGTTGGGGCTGAGCTGTGGGGATCTGGGGTGTTGCTTTATTACTTCTAGCCACGTGCTGCGGTGGTGCAAGGTGTGTAACAAGCTGGTAGTGAAGGGTTCAGAAAAGGCTGCAAAGAAAAGACTCTACCACCTCCCTGGGCAGCTGTTCCAATGCTTGATAATCCTTTCTGTGAAGAAATAACTGACCAGCTCCTTCAGACCTCTTAGATTTTGCACTTCACCATCACAGAAGCTCAGACCCCACTGAGTTCATACATTCATAGATGGTTGGAATTCATGGAATGGTTGGAAGGGACCTTGAAGATCACCCAGTTCCAACCACCCTGCCATCGATGCAGACACCTTCCAAGTCTGATCAATGTACATTCATGGAATAGAATAGAATAGAATAGAATAGAATAGAATAGAATAGAATAGAATAGAATAGAATAGAATAGAATAGAATGGATCAGGTAGGAAAAGACCTTCAAGATCATCAAGTCCAACTTATCATCCAACACCACCTAATCAAATAAACGATGCAACCAAGCATCCTACCAAGCCTCCTCCTGAACACCTCCAGGGATGGGGACTCCACCACCTCCCTGGGCAGCACATTCCAATGGGCAATCACTCTTGTAGAATTCCTTTCTAACATCCAGCCTGAACCTCCCCTGGCACAGCTTGAGACTGTGTCCTCTTGTTCTGGTGCTGGCTGCCTGGGAGAAGAGACCAACTCCCCTGGCTACAACCTCCTGCAGGGAGTTGGAGAGAGCAAGAAGGTCTCCCCTGAGCCTTCTCTTCTCCAGGCTAAGCAAGCCCAGCTCCCTCAGCCTCTCCTCACAGGGCTCTGCTCCAGACCCCTCCCCAGCTTTGTTGCCCTTCTCTGGACACCTTCCAGCAGCTCAACATCTTTCCTAACCTGAGGGGCCCAGAGCTGGACACAGGACTCCAGGGGTGGCCTCAGCAGTGCTGAGCACAGGGCACAAGGACTTCCCTGCTCCTGCTGGCCACACTCTTCCTGATGCAGGCCAGGATGCCATTGGCCTTCTTGGCCCCCTGGGCACACTGCTGGCTCATGTTCTGCCTACCATCAACCAGCACCCCCAGGTCCCTCTCTGCCTGGCTGCTCTCAGCCACTCTGCTCCCAGCCTGTAGCACTGCCTGGGGTTGCTGTGGCCAATGTGCAGAACCCGGCACTTGGATGTGTTCAATCTCCTGCCCTTGGACTCTGCCCATCTGTCCAGCTCTGCAGAGCCCTTCTACCCTCCAGCAGATCAACTCCTGCCCCCATCTTGGTGTCATCTGCAAATGTACTGATGATGGACTCAGTCCCCTCCTCCAGATCATCACTAAAGATATTGAACAGGATGGGGCCCAGCACTGATCCTTGGGGGACACCACTGGTGCCTGGCTGCCAGCTGGCTGTGGCACCATTCCCCACCACTCTCTGGGCTCAGCCTCCAGCCAGTTCCTAACCCAGCTCAGAGTGCTGCTGTCCAAGCCAGGGGCTGCCAGCTTGGCCAGGAGTTTGCTGTGGGGGATAGTGTCAAAGGCCTTGCTGAGGTCCAGCAGGTTGAAGTCACCCATGAGAACGAGGTCAGGCGATCCTGAGACAGCCTTAAGCTGCCTATAGAATGCTTCATCGACATCCTCCTCCTGGCTGGGTGGTCTATAACAGACTCCAACCAGGATGTCTGCCCTGCTGCTCTTCCCTCTAATTCTCACCCGCACGCACTCAACCCGATCGTCCCTGATCTCCATCTCAATGGCATCTAGTGCCTCCCTGATGTACAGGGCCACCCCTCCACCCCTTGTTCCTTGCCTGTCTCTCCTGAAGAGCCTGTAGCCGTCAATTGCAGCGCTCCAGTCATGCGAGTCGTCCCACCACGTCTCCATGATGGCAACTACATCATATCTTTCCTGCTGCAACAAGGCTTCCAGCTCCTCTTGTTTGTTACCCATGCTTCGTGCATTAGTGTACATGCACTGCAGCTGGGCTGCTGGTTTCACTGCTGGCTCTAGCTTATCACCCCCAGACTCCTGCCTGGCGGGACTGGTTTCCGACCCTTCCCCCTTTGAATCTAGTTTAAAGCCCTGTCAATGAGACCTGCCAATTCCCTTCCCAGGATCTTTTTCCCTTTGGGGGACAGGCCATTCTCGTGTACTGTGACCTTTCCCCTCCTCTGGGACAGATGTGCTCCATCTGTTGCCAGCTGACCTGGTGCGGTAGAAAGTTCCCCAAGATCAAAAAACCCAAAATGCTTTTGGTTGCACCAGCCTCTAAGCCACTTGTTGACTACAGCTGCCAACCTGTTCCTTCTGATATTCCCTCCTGCAACTAAGGGTATTGAGGAGAAAATCACAGAACTGGTTTAGTTGGAAGAGACCTTTAACATCATCAAGTCCAACCGTTAGCTCAGCACTGTCAGGTCACCACAAAATCATGGCCCTCAGCACCACATCTGCACAGCATTTAAGCACCTTCAGCAATGGAGCCTTCTGCCCTGGGCAGCCTGGGCCAGGGATTGACAATTCTGAGGGAGCCTCGGTGCCACTGTCCCTGGCACCAACAGACATGTTAAACAGGACTGGTCCCAGTGCTGATCCCTGAGGGACCCCACTTGTCCCTGGCCTCCTTTTGGCCATGGACCGTTGACAGCTACTCTCTGGGTGTGGCCATCCAGTCAGTTCTTTATTCATTGAGTTGTCCATCCATCAGTCCAATACTGCACCAGCTTGGAGACCAGGACATCATGCAGGACAGTGTTAAAGGCTTTGCTCAGGTCCAGGTAAATGATGTTGGCTGCTCTCCCCTTGTCTATTGATATCACCTTGTCATAAAAGGCCACCAGGTTTGTCAGGCACAATTTGCCCTTTGTGAAGCTGTGTATCCTACCAAAAGAGTTTCCTGAGGCCGTTTAGTCTCAGAGCAGCCTGAGAAGGGATCTGATCAATGCTGATCAATACTTCAAGGGTGGGTGTGTGGGTGTCAGGAAGATGCAACCAGGCTTTGTGTGGTGGTGCCACTGAACAAGAGCTAATGGGCACAAACTTGACCGTCAGAAGTTCCCTCTAAACATGAGGAGGAACTTCTTTAATTCAAGGGTTCTGGAGCCCTGCAGCAGGCTGCCCAGGGGGGTGTGGAGTCTCCTTCTCTGGAGAGCTTCCAACCCCACCTGGATGTGTTCCTGTGTGAACTGCCCTGGGTGCCCCTGCTCTGGCAGGGGAGTTGGACTGGATGATCTCCAGAGGTCCCTTCCAACCCCTACCATTCCTTGATTCAGTAAACTAAAAGAGGAAGATTCAGACCAGATAGAAGGAGGACATTTGCTACTCTGAGGGTGGTGAGAGCCTGGCCTAGATTACTCAGAGAGGTAGGAGGTGCCCCATCCTTGGAACCATTTCAGGTCAGGCTGCCTGGGGTTGTGAGCAACCTGCTCTGGTTGGGGTTGTCCCTGCTGACTGCAGTGGGGTGGGACTGGATCAGCTTTAAAGGTCCCTTCCAACTCAATCCAGCCTGGGATTTAGGTGGTTTAAAGAGCACTGGTATTTTGCCCTCCAGTTTGGGGCATATTTGGCTGTTCTTAGTCTGTCCAGATACCACCCAGCCTCAGCCTTGAAAAGTGTGACCCCTCACCCGTGCAGGAGGAAGAGCTCATTTTAGCCATTTCCCTCTACCTGAGGCTGCCTGCTCTCTTCTGGGCTGTGTTTAACCCTAGAGGCATCAAACACTCCTGAGGGGGTTGTGTGGTAAAAACAACAAGGGGTAGTGCTGGAGGGTCCCTGCAAACAGGACGTGGTGCCCCTAAAGCCACCCAGGGCAGTGCTGCTTTGCAGCCAGTTTGGACCTCTGGGTTCATAGCACGTTTGGTTTGTACAAGGAGGACTCCAGTACGGTTTCACATCCCAGCCACTCTCCCCAGGACAGTTACCAGCACTGGCCACCAACTCTATGCTGCATGGCATTGAAGCTGGGAGAGGGGAGATTGAGCCTGGCAGCGAGGGTGGGGAGACACTGGCACAGGTTGCCCAGGGAGGCTGTGGATGCTCCCTCCCAGGAGGTGTTCAAGGCCAGGCTGGATGAGGGTTTGAGCAACCTGGGCTGGTGGGAGGTGTCCCTGCCCATGGCAGAGGCTGGAACTAGATGATCTTTAAGGTCCTTTCCAGCCCTACCCATTCTGTGATTCCATGACATGTCCCCTGCTCTTGCTCCACACACATTTGCAACCACTCGGAAGAAGAAACCCCACACTTGCAGCTTTCCTTCCCTCCAAGCCACCCCAAAAGGGAGAATAGTCACAGGAGGAAAGTGAAGTCAAAACCAAGTCTTTATTGTGTGCAGGAGCACAGACTGTGCTGGTGGAGCTGCTGCAGCCACTGTGCTCCGCAGCACCTGTCCTGTGGATGACCATGAGTCACGCTCCAGCACAACCCTTCTGGTGATCCCTCACTCCCTCCTCACCCATGGGAAAGTCATGTAGGAGGGGCTTTGCTGCTCCTTTCCCACGGTGACCTTCCTTGGCCATGCATCTGATGGCTAAAGGATGCTGGTGGCCGCCATGGCACACCATATGCCCTGAATAAATGGTGACAAGCAAATGGCCCTTTCCATGGGGTCTCCAGTGGTACCCAGCACCAGGGCAAGAGGTACTGGGCATAAACATGACCATAAGAAGTTCCATCTGAACATGAGAAGGAACTTCTTTGAAGGTGGCAGAGCCCTGGAGCAGGCTGCTCAGAGAGGTTGTGGAGTCTCCTTCTCTGGAAACTGCCAAGCCCCACCTGGATGTGTTCCTGTGTGCCCTGCCCTGGGTGACCCTGCCTCGGCAGGGGGTTGGACTGGGTGGTCTCCAGAAGTCCCTTCCAATCCCTGACACTCTGTGATTCTGTGATGGGGTGCTGAGGATGAGCCACCTCATGCTCATCATCATCCCTCTTTGGACATTTCCATCCTCAGGTAGATGTCCCCACAGATTGGGCAGGGAAGGGACCATGCTTAGGCAGGCACAAGTGGGATGGGATGGACAGCGAGGGATGCACTGAGAAATTGTACAGTTAGGGTGGGGAGACACTGGAACAGGTTGCCCAGGGAGGTTGTGGATGCCCCCTCCCTGGAGGTGTTGAAGACCCAAGCTGGATGAGGCCTTGAGCAACATCTTCTTGTGTCCCTGCCCATGGGAGGGGTTGGAACTGGATGTTCTTGAAGGTCACTTCCAAACTAAACCATTCTGTGAGTCTATGAATCTATGATTTTAAGGGCAACGAAGCCTGAAGGGTCTGGAGAAGAGGGCTGGGGAGAAGCAGCTGAGGGACTTGGGGGTGTTCAGTCTGGAGGAGGCTGAGGGAGACCTCCTTGCTCTCTACAACTCCCTGAGAGGAGGCTGCAGCCAGGTGGGGCTGGGCTCTGCTCCCTAGTCTCAGGTGAGAGGAGAGGAACTGGCCTGAAGTTGTGCCAGGGGAGGCTTAGGTTGCAGAGGAGGAAAAATTTCTCTGCTGCCAGAGTGGTCAGGGACTGTCAGAGGTTGCCCAGGGAGGTGGTGGAGTCCCCATGCCTGGAGGTGTTCCAGGAAGGTGTGGCCATGGCACTTGGGGCCATGGTTTGGTGGCCAGGGTGGGGTTGGGTTGGTGCTGGCCTGGATGGCCTCTCCCAACCCAAACACGCTGTGACTCTGGGAGGTGAAGGCACAGTTTATTTGCTCGCCAACAAATCGGCCGCATCCTTTCTGCGTCCAGACTTGAGAACCCAGTGTGGACAACGTCACAGTCACGGCTTGCGGAGCACGAGGCAGCGCCCTCCGAGGAGAAGAATAACCGAAGCAGTGCCCAGAAGAAGTCCTGGCGTCCTGCACAGCCTAAGTGCCAGCTCCAGTATTCACAACACAGTAACGTACTGCAAGTAAAGTCGCGTCGGAGTAGTTCCCTTGAGAAACAACCTTCTGCTCCGGCGGCGCCGGAGGCCTCTGTCCGCTGCCGCTCAGAGCCGCTGGCAGGTGTGCAGGCGCGAGGCGTCGGGGCCCTGCGAGCGCTGCAGGCGGCACCCCAGCCCTCGGCGCACTGGCAGCGCTGGAACAGCTCCAGGCCGTGGGCGCCCTTCCGCCGGTGCCGCGTGCACACCTGGCCCTCCCGCAGCACCGGCTTGCAGATCTTGGACCAGAAGTGGCGCGCGCAGCACAGCCCCGGCCCGCAGTCCGACGAGCGCAGGCAGAACTGCCCCTCCTCACCTGCGAGACAGCACGGCCCGGGCTCAGCCTCACCGCTCGCCTGGCCTCGGCGCGGCACGGTGCGCGGCCCGGGCGGCCCCGCGGGCGACGGCAGCGTGAGCAGCGTGGGCCGCTTCAAGGGGGACGCTGAGGTAGGATGGGCATCCCGAACCCACCTTGTGGGGGACAGCAGGGCAGGGTGGGATGTTGGACCGTCCCCATGGGGGATGGTGGGGCAAGGTGAGCAGCCTGAACTGACCCTGTGGGGGACAGTAGGGCAGGATGGGCTGCTTCATGAGGGACATTGAGTTAGGATGGGCATCCAGGACCAGCCCCATGGGGGGAATGGTAGGCAAGGTGAGCATCCTGGACCAACCCCATGGGATCAGTGAAGAGGGTGGGCTGCTTCATGGGGGACATAAAGGTAGGATGGGCACCCTGGTTCAACCCCATGGCATCAGTGAGCAGGGTGGCTTGCTTCAAGAGGGGACACTGCGGCAGGGTGGGCACACTGGACCAACCCCATGGGTAGACCCCTGTGGGGGTCAGTGAGCAGAGTGGCCTGCCTCGAAGACATCAGAGCATGGCTGACATCACAGACTGACCCTCTGGGGGACAGAGGGGCAACATGGGCAGCCCCATGGGGAGTCACAGCACTAGGGACCCCTTACCTTTGGCAGTGGGCAGCCAGGCAGGGGCAGGCGTCCGTCGGGGCAGAACCTCAGTGCCCAGCTCATCCAGCTCACTGCCACCATGGGGATGCTCCAGGGGCGTGCAGAGCCCTGCAGGACAAAGCAGGGCAGCTGTCAGCCACAGGTGGGATCCCGACCCGACCTCCCTGGGCCACCCTATTGTGGGCCCTGCTGTCCCTCACCGTTGCTGCAGGTGGTGCCTGGGCAGCACATGGCATCACGCAGGCAGCGCTTGCGACGCCGGCGACAGGCAAGGCACAGTGGGGCACCCCCGCCACGGGCAGCCCCCCCACAGAACTCCTCTGGGCCACAGTCCTCGTCCTCGGTGCAGGGGAAAGGCTGGAGGGGGCAGAAGGGAGGGCAGAGGGGGTCAGCAGGGCTGTCACCTCCATCCCCTGTGTATGTCCCTGTCTCCATCACCGGTACATCCTTCCCACGCCTGGCAAGCCCCCAGCTTTGTCCCTGTTGTGTCCCATCTCCATCCCCAGTGCATCCCTCCCTACCTTGATGTCTCCTCCCTTCACCCCTGGTCTATGTCCCCGCTCCATCCCTGCTATGTCCACTCTTCATACTTGATATGTCCCCTCCCCATACCCAGTGTGGCCCCCAACTCCATCCCGTTTGGCCTTCTGCTCCACGCCCGGTGCAGCCCCCTCACTCTATCCCTGGTGACCCCCACCGATACCATGTCCTGTGTGTTCCCAACATTCCATGCCCCATGCATCCCTCCCAGCCCCAGCTCTAGAGTGTCCCCCCAACTCTACTGCCACTGCACCCCCTCATCCCTGATGTGTCCCACTCACTCTATCCTGTGTCCTCCCCATCCCCAGCATGTCCCCTCCCTGCTCCATCTCCAGTGTGTGCCCCCCCCCATCCTTGGTGTGCCACTCATCCTCAGTGTCCCCCATCCCTGCTCTGTCACTCTCCTCTCATCCCTGGTGTATCCCCCCCATTCCTAGTCTGTCTGCTCTCCTCTGACCCTGGTCATTCCATGCCCCAGCCCCGCTCCTACCTGCCGGGTGGCCGCCGGAGGCGACTTGTTGCTGCCGTCGAAGGGAGCAGCGGGGGCAGCGCTGGCCTCGGCCGCCCCCTGGGGGGGGTCCCTTGATAGCGTTGGAGCTGAGAGCACCGGCGGGTCCCGCCGCCCTCCCCAGGGGTGCCGCGCAGCTCAGCGCCGCCAGCAGCGCCACCAGACCCCGCATCCTCGTTCCGTCCCGTTTCGTTCCGTTCCCGGTCCCCGGTGATGTTTCTGCCGGCAGAGCAGCTCCGGCGGACCCCAAGCAACAGCTACCTGCGCCGTCTCGCCGCCTTTATACCCCCGGGGGCTGCCTCCTGTGCCCGCCTCCGCGGGGAGGAGGCCTCGGTGGATGGGATTTCAAAGAGTCGCGGGGAAAGGGGGTGGGTGATGTCGAGCCCCCCCCCAAACCCACCCCGCCCCGAGGCTCCGTCATTGGCCGATGGATTTCGCAACGGCGAGGGCACCCCGGCACAGATGCTCCGCACGCCCCGCCGCCGCCGCTGTCTGCAGCCGGGCGCCGGGAGGAGAGCGGGGGGAGACGGGGGAAAATGTGGGAAGGGTCTGGCCCCATGCACACACACCACACGCCCCCCGCGAAGGGGCCGGGAAGCAGAGAGCCTCTGTCGTGTGTGCGTCGTCGCCGTGTCGCGTGTGTGTCCCTTACCCCCTTTTTGCTGGCGGGGTCGGTCCTTTGGTCTCCTAAAAATTTAAGCGCCCTCCCCCCATCCCTCCCCACTTCCCGGCTCCCTTCCTGGCGCCAGCGCAGCTTTGCAGGAAGGGAAGGGGCTGTTCTGCACACACATACACACACAGCCTCCTCTTCCCGGCCCGGGATGCGTGGGGAAGGGTCGGGACACCGAGGCGGGGGGGGTTGAGTCCCCTCATCCTTGTTCCCCGCCTCCGCCCCAGCGCACTGCCTTGACCCCAGCCTGGCCAGCACTTTGTCGTGATGGGGCTGGGAGGGGTGGTAAGATTGGCGGGGAGCTCCCAGGCCTTTGATGTAGGGACATCAAAGGGGTCGCCCCCCCAAAATAATCCCGCCGACCCCTCAGTCCCTGCGGCGGCGCCCTCGGGGCGACGCGACCCCTGCCCCCCGCCCAATTCCTCCTCCCCGCTCGGAGACAACGCGGAGCGGCCGGCACCAAGGCGCCCCCTGGCGGCCGCGCTGGGGTAGCGCCTCCCCATGGTGCTTGTGCCAGGGCAGTGACAGATGCACGGAGCCCCAGCATGGTGGAGCATGAAAGGCACCTCTGGAGAGCATCCATCCGGATCCAGCAGCACAACGCCCAGGGCGGGTTGGAAGCTCTCCACACCAGGACACTCCACAACCTCTCTGGGCAGCCTGCTCCAGGCCTCCAGCAGCCTCACAACAAGCAGCTTTCTCCTCCTGCTCAGATCCAACCTCCTGCCTGACACTGTGCCCCTTGCCCCTTGGCCTGGCCCTGGGCACCACTCAGCAGAGCCTGGCCCCAGCCTCCTGCCCCCCACAGCTCCTTTAGCTCTTGCTGAGCATTGCTCAGCTGCCCTCTGGGGCTGCTCTTCTGCAGGCTCTCAGCCCCAGGGCTCTCAGCCTTTGCTGCTCCCAGAGCTGCTCCAGGCCCCTCAGCAGCTCTGCAGCCTGCCCTGGACTCTCTCCAGCAGTTCCCTGGCTCTGGAACTGGGGAGCCCAGAACTGGACACAGGACTCCAGATGAGGCCTCATCAGGGCAGAGTATAGAGGGGGAAGAGAAATTCCCTTGCCCTGCTGCCCACACTCCTCTTGGTGCCCCCCAGCACTCCATTGGCTTCCTGGCCACCAGGGCACCTTGCTGGCTCATGCACAACTTGTTGGCCCCCAGCACTCCCAGGTCCTGCTCCCTGCAGCTGCTTCCCAGCAGGTCCCCCCTCCCCTGTCCTGCTGCAGAAGGTTGTTCCTCCCCAGGGGCAGGACCCTACCCTTGCCCTTGGTGACCTCCAGGAGGTTCCCTCTGCCCAGCTCTGCAGCCTGCCCAGGTCTGGCTGGCTGGCAACACAGCCTGGAGGCTGTCAGCAGGGAGCTGGGGAGGCTCCACTCTGTCCCTTCATCCAGGTTGAACAAGACTGGATTCAGTCCTGACCCCTGGGGCACACCAAAACTACAGGCCTTCAAGTAGGCTCTGCCCCACTGATGAGAACCCTCTGAGAGATGTCCTTCAGCCAGTTCTCACCCACCTCACTGTCCACTCATGTGATCCACTCTTCCAAAGTTTGCCTACAGGGTTGCTGTGGGAGGCATGCTCCAAAGCCTTGCTGAAGCTGAGGCAGCCACCATGCACTGCTCTCTCCACATCTGCCCTGTTCTTCCCCCGCTTTGGGGCCACTGGGTGAGGAATGAAGGCAGGGACCCTGCTGCTGTGTAGCAACAAGATTCCAGAAATGCAGGGGGCAGAGAATCTCAGACATCCGCCCAGAAGTCCTTTATTGCTGCATTGTTGAATCCCCAGCAGTACAGAGTCTCAGAGTGTCTTTAACAGTGGAAGTCCTGGGAGCCCTTAACAGATGAAGCTGCTAATGGAAGCAGAAGTCCTGAGCATGCCCTAGCAGCATCCCTACACCAAAGCCCCAGCCAGAAGTAGCCAACTGACAGAAGCAGAAATCCCTAGCAGCCCTAACCCCCCTAAGCTGATCCTGACCTAAGTCCCTAACCCCAGTAACTACAGCTCAGAGTGGCTGTTTCTATAGTCTTGGCTATCAGTCCTTAACCAGTAAAGCCCAACCACATATCTAAGCTAAAATCTTTTCCCAGTGAGGGGTGCCAGCATGCCAAGGAGCTGGCTTCTGCAGCACACTCCAATCTAAGGGTGCCAGCATGAGGATGTTGTTCTTGGCACCCATGGAATGTGATTGTTCTGCTCTAGGCTGCTAAGGAATTGGTCAGCTAAGGAATCCTGCACTCTGCATGTGGCCAACAGCTGCCCTCAGAGCAGTGGCTGCACCACTACCCAGCTGATCACACCAACAGAGAAAGCTATCAGGCTGGTTCAAGGATGATTTCCCCTTCATGAAAGCTTGCTGGCTGCTCCTGATGACCCCTGAATTAATTAACACATCAGTTTGCCATGATGAAGCCCCAGTGCTCTTCTTTGGGCCCTGTTGGTTTGGTTTTGTTAAGTGAGGCTCAAAAGAGCACACAAAGCTTGACCCTGGCAGTGCTGCCTCAGGAATCCTTATTCCTGTCAGGGTGAAGAGTTTTGAATGTCCCTCAGCAAAAGTACCCCAGGTGTCACCAGAGCTGTGCTGGCAGCTGCTCCCAGCTCGTCCAGGCTCAGGCTGCAGAGGCTCAGGCTGCAGAGGCTCAGGCCAGGCTAATAATTGGCTGGGGAAGTTTGAGCAAGCAGCTGGCATAAGCTGTAGGGCTGAGTCAATGGCCAGTGGGCATCCCTGGCACCACCTGCCCTTGCTATTTTTAGCCTGCAAGAGTGAGAGTCACACCTTGCCCTGAAGTCTCTGCAGTTTCAGGTGAGGGACACCTCACCAGGGGCTCTTTGTTGTGTTGGTGACTTGGGCTCATGAGTGCTGCATCCTGTGGAATCATTCAGGTTGGACTAGATCATCCCTGTGGGGCCAGCCTGTGCAGCCTGGAGAAGAGAAGGCTCCAGGCAGACCTCAGAACAGCTTTGCAAGACCTGAAGGGGCTCCAGGAGAGCTGGGGAGGGACTGTGGACAAGGGCTGGGAGTGCCAGGCCCAGGGACAATGGCTTTGAGCTGGGAGAGGAGAGGTTGAGAGTGGAGAGGAGGAAGAAATTGTTGAGAGTGAGGCTGGGGAGACTCTGGCACAGGCTGCCCAGGGAGGCTGTGGCTGCCTCCTGCCTGGAGGTGTTGAGGGCCAGGCTGGCTGAGGCCTGGAGCAGCCTGTGCTGGTGGGAGGTGTCCCTGCCCATGGCAGGGGCTTGGAACTGGTCCAACCCAACCCAACCCATTCTGTCATTCCATGATCTTTTCCAGTCTAAACAGTTCTATGCTCTATCATTTTGTGATGCTTCCTTGCCCCTTCTTTGCCAGTAAGGAAATGTATTTCCCTCCTGAGAGGGTATTTTCACTGCTTTTCCCCAGTTTGTGCCGGTCTGTGTGCACACAGCAGCGAAGATCTCTATTGACAGAATCAGAGCATGCCAACCGACCTCCCCACAGCTGCCCCGCTCTGGTGGGCCAGGCCCCCAGCTACCCTCTGGCACAGGCTCACAGACTGGATCCCAGACTGCTGTGACTTGGCAGGGACCTTTGAAGCTCCTCCAGCCCAAGCCCCTGCAGCCATCAGGGACATCCCCAGCCAGAGCCCCACACAACCTGAGCTGCCCTGGTGCCAGCCATGGGGCAGCTCTCAGCTCTCTGGCCAGTCTGGGCCAGGCTTTCCCCAGCCTCAGCACCAAACACTTCTCCTCTCCACTCTCAAGCTCCCTCTTGCAGTCCAAGCCACCCCCTCAGCCTGGCACAAGGGGCCCTGCTCAGAAGTCTGTCCCCAGCTCTCTGCTGGGCCCTTGGAGCACTGCAAGGCCACCAGAAGCTCTCCCTGCAGCCTTCTCCTCCGCAGGCTGCCCAAGGCCAACTCTCCCAGCCTGGCACCCAGCAGAGGGCTTCCAGCCCTGCCAGCACTGCTGTGGCCTCCTCTGGCCCTGCTCCGACAGCTCCCTGGCTGTGCTGAGGCTTTGGTAATCCTGTCTGCCTCCTACAGCTGTGCAAGGTAGAGCCCTGATGCTGTGCAGGGAGGCCCTGGGAGAGAAGCAGCAGCCAACCACATGAATGGCATTTGCAGAGCTGGCCCAGAAAGTGTTTCAGCTGGGAAATCCCTCTAGGATCATCGAGTCCAACCTTCAACCCAAGACCACCATGGCCTTTAAAGCATGCACCAAAGTGCTGTATCCCCACAGCTCTTGGACACCGCTAGGGATGGGGACTCTACAACCACAGGAGGTCCCTGGAGGGCACAGGGCAGTGTCGTGAAGAACAGCACCCTCCAAGGTCATGAAAGGCACAGGAGCTCCCTTCAGCCATCCTGGCTGGTGTGGAAAGACCTAAGGCCCCCAGCTGAGCATGCAGCCTGGTCCCCAGCGGCACAGGGCAGGCTCAGTCGAAGAGCTGCTCTCAAAGCCCTCTGAAGGGGCAGCAGAACCAGGCCCCAAACAAACTGCACTGGAGGACTTTTTTGTGGTTTGAAAATGGACCTTGTGCTGGGTGACTCCCATCCTGGGGGAAGGCTGGGAGAGCCCTGCTTCCCTCAGGGGGACAAAAGAAACCCGATCCAGGTGAGCAGAGAGGGACTTGGTTTCCCCTCCCAGCAGGAGGGGTCCCCCGGGTCAAAGGGTCCATCCCATGCCCCTTCCTGTCCAGCAAGCCTATGGACAGGAGGACACTGCTGCCCCTGCCCTCTGCTCCTCCTGCCTGCTCCAGGGGACAGCAGCTGCAGCCAGGCTCCTGATGGGTCCCCGGGGTCAGGCCTGGCCTCTCCCGCTGCTCCCACGCTCTCTGAAGGGCTGAACCCACTCACACCCAGGGAACTGCAAGGCCATCCAGGTTTGGGCTTGTATATTCTCCTCTTCACCCTTATCCCTCACCCTTGCAAACCCTCCCTGCTGCTGCTCTGTAGTCTTTGTTAAAAATGTACTTCTCCTACTTACAGAGTACTTCTTTGTAGATCCACCCCAGCCCCTTCTCCCTACCCCGTGGCTTTCTTTGCCCTTTTCCTTATCAGGGAAGAGGGGGTGGGGAGGAATTCTCAGCTTTGCTGTCATCTGAGCTCTTAGACTCCAGTTAAGGCTCAAACCACAGCAGACCTGAAGGTGCTGCCCCAACAGCTGCTTGGAGCAGGCAGAAGGCCTCAGAGCCAGCTTGTCCCCCGGCACGCTCTGCTGCCCCAGCACCGGCTGGATGGGGCAGCGCTGTGCCAGCTGGCCACAGCCGGCAGGTACTGCTGGACGTCCCGGCCTCGTGCGGGACGCTGAGGCGGGCTGAAGCCTGGTGAGCTGTGAAAATTTGCCACTTTATTTCAAGACCTAGGTCAAGGTAAGCACTGGGGTGCTCCTGGGCAGGACAGGGGTGGCCACCGAGGCTGCCTTCGGGTCGGCAGGCGTCGATGGCGGCACCAAGCGGATGTGGCACCAAGAGGTGGTGGCACCAAGCGGTGGCGGCACACTGCAGCCTGGTCTCCATCCTGTTCATCCCTCACGCTCAGGCCTTGCTGCCCCTTAGGTTCTGCAGCAGCTCCTGCAGCAGTTTGAAGAACTCCACCAGCTTCTTGCGTGGGAACGGACAGGACTCAGCCGAGCCTGGCTGAGTGGGTGTCTGGGGGGGTGGAGGAGGCTGCCTGGGGGGGGGTGGAGGAGGCTGTCTGCGGGGGGGTGGCAGCTGCTGCCCTGTGGACAGGCCCATCCGGTCCAGGATCCAGTCGTAAAAGTGCTGTGTGGAGGTGTAGACGCCAGGCCGCTTGGCTCTGGCACAGCCTTTCCCCAGCTGGTCAATCCCACCAGCCAGAAGTAAGGCCCATTCCTGTCCTGGCAGGCAAGAGGACCTCCACTGTCACCCTGCAGCAGAGGAGAGAGGATTAGGGTGGTGCTAGTGGCTTCTGTCAGCTCTGTGGCTGGCTCCTTGTCTCTCATGACACCTGCCAGAGCTGTGTCATAGCATCATAGAATGGGAGGGGCTGGAAGGGACCTCCAGAGATCACCCAGTCCAACCCCCTGCCAGAGCAGGGACACCCAGGGCAGGGCACACAGGAACACATCCAGGTGGGGCTTGAAAGTTTCCAGAGAAGGAGACTCCACAACCTCTCTGGGCAGCCTGCTCCAGGCCCCTCAGCAGCTTCCCAGCCTGCCCTGGACTCTCTCCAGTCTATCCCTGTCCCTCTGGGGAGCCCAGAGCTGGACACAATCACCAGGGCACAGCAGAATAGGAGGAGAACCTTCCTTGACCTTCTGGCCACATTCTTCTGAACACAGCCCAGAACACTCTTGGCCTCCTTGGCCACCAAGGCATATTGCTGTCCCATGGAGAGCTTATTGTCCACAGGGCTCTGCTCAGGTGCCTGAGCTCCTGTGCCAGGGCTGCCCATGGTGCTGTGCAGCCCCAGCTGCTCCTACCTGGCAGGTGTCGATGCCACCCTGTGGGTAGCCTGCACACAGGTTGTGCTCATGGATGGCCCCCGCGTACCACCGGCTGCTGTTGCACAGCGTTGTGTCAATGAGCTGCACCTTGGCCTCCTGCAGCACATCAGGTGGTCCTAGAGCTGTGAGCACAGAAAGGAACTGAGCCCCAGCAGCTGCTGCCCAGCTCTGCTTCCCTGCTGGGAGCCCCTTCCCACGGGCTTGGCAGCAGCAGGGAGGTGGTGGAGTCACCATCCCTGGAGGTATTCAAGTGTGTGCGTGTGGTGCTCCAGGGGTCACGGCAGTTGGGTTGTGGTTGCACTTGATGCTCTTAAAGGCCTTTCCAACCTTAGTGTTTCTGTGATTTCCCCTCTGCCTGCTTTTGGGTAGGTGGCCTGGGCCCATCTCTCTAGAGGTGTCCCTATGTCCCTGCAGCCTGGCTCTGCCTTTCACCCCTGCTGTCAGAAGGCTTAACAGAGTCACAGAACCCCAGAGACATCCAGGGAGGCAAAGCCCCTCAGGATCACCAAGTCCAACCACTGGCCCTACCCTACAAGGCTCACCCCTAACCCACAGCCCCAAGCACCACAGCCAAAGCACCTTGAAACACCTCCAGGCTTGGGGACTCCACCACCTCCCTGGGCAGCCTCTGCCAAGCTCTGACCACCCTTGCTGGGAAAAACCTTTGCCTGGTGTCCAGCCTGAGCCTGCCCTGCTGCAGCCTGAGGCCATTGCCTCTTCTTCATCAGCTGTGAGAAGAGAGCAGCAGCAACCTCTCCACAAGCTCCTCTCAGGGAGCTGCAGAGAGCTCTGCCCTCAGCCTCCTCTTCTCCACACTAACCATCCCCAGCTCCTTCAGCCTCTCCTCATCAGATTTCTCCTCCAGGCCCTTCCCAGCTTCCTTGCCCTCCTCTGCCCTGGCTCCAGCACCTCCACCTCTCTCTTGTCTTGAGGAGCCCAAGGCTGGGCACAGCACTGGAGCTGCGGCCTCAGCAGTGCCCAGCACAGGGGGACAGTGCCCTCCCTGCTCCTGCTGGGCACAGCATTGCTGCTCCCAGCCAGGATGCCAGTGGCTGTCTTGGCCAGCTGGGCACACTGCTGGCTCCTGTTGCTCAGCACCCCCAGGCCCCTTTCTGCCAGCAGCTTCCCAGACACACTGCCCCAAGCCTGCAGCTCCCCAGGGGTTGTTGTGACCCAGTGCAGGACCTGGCCCTTGGCCCTGTTGGAGCTCATCCCTTGAACACTGCCCCATGGACCCAGTGCATCCCAGTCCCTCTGCAGAGCCTCCCTCCCTGCCCTGCTGCAGAGCAACCTCCACCTCACTTGGTGCTGCCTGGCTCCCGCCTGCCCAGTGCCCAGCTCGCCCCCGGCACCGGAGGCGGCTGCGGCGCTCACCTCTGGCCGCGGTGGAGCCCCAGCCACTGACGTAGCAGTCGCCGAGCGGGGGCAGGGGCTGCGAGGCTGGGGGCACGCAGGCCAGCTGGACGTGCTGGCCGCAGCGCAGGGGCCGGTCCAGCTGCAGCAGCGCGATGTCGTGGCTCTCGGTGACGCTGTTGTACCTGCGGTGCAGCACCAGCCGCCGCACCTGCCGCGTCTGCGTCTCGGGGCCGTGCCGGGACAGCTGCGTGACCCCCGCCACCACCCGCCACTGGCTGACGTGCCTGGCGGGAGAGGGGCCGAGCGGCTCAGGGGGCGGCGGCCGCAGCCCGGCGCTGCCTGCCTGCCCACGGCAGAGCGCCAAGCGGTGCCGCGGGGGCACAGGGAACGCTGAGCAGGAGCCTGCTGGGAAGCCCTGGCACCAGCCCAGCCTTCTCCTGGAGCTAGGGAATGGTTGGACTCGATGACCTACGGGTCTTCTCCACGGTTTTGTGATTCCTGAGCAGTCCCTGCCCCGGCCGGGCGCTGGGGTTGGGATAGGAGTGCCGGGGGCGCTGTGGACAGGGCAGCTGGCAGTGCTGCGGGGAGATGCTCACACCCGGCTCCTCCTTACCTGCCTTTGACGAAGCAGTGAGCTGCTGTCAGCACCCACTGGGGAGTGATGAGGGACCCTCCACAGATGTGCCCAGAGCCAACTCCATGGGCATCCTGGAGGCTGACGATCCACGGCCAGGCCCCTGGCTGGGCATCGGTGCCACCCACAACACGTGACTTGCCCCACTTGGCAGCCATGGGCCGCAGTCCACAGCTCCTGAAACCAGAACTCCCTGAGTGTCCTGCAGATTGCTAGGCAGGCTACAGGGCAGCCACCTGCCCTTCCCCACGCTGCCTGGCATGCACAGCAGAGCCAGGGCACACTGTGGGCACCCAAACCTGGCTTTGCTTTAGCCCCACAGACAAGGTGTGCCAGCAGCCTGGGTGCTGGCCAGGAGCTGAGGCGCCCACTTGGGGTTTTAGCTACTGCAGTGTGGCCACAGGGGACAAGGGGCAGCTCCCAGTGAAACCCATCAGGGCTTCCCAGGCTCCCTCCCCAGGGCCAGGTCCCACTTACACACAATTGCTCTGCACACCATGTGCAGCGCAGCACAGGGCCAGCAGCAGAAGCAGATGGAGCAGGGTCATGGTTGCCATTTGGACGTGGACACAGCAAGGACTGAGTTCTCCTGACCACCACAGTCAGCAACTGACAAGGTGCCTGCAGGGCTTTTGTTGCCATGGTGCCCTCAGCACCCTGACCGATGTCACAGAGTTGCTGGTTCTGGGTGCTGGGTCAAGGTTGAGAGAGACCTCTGGAGATTATCCAGTCCAACTCCCCCTGCTCCAGCAGGGCACCCTCAGCAGCTTGCCCAGCAGCACAATGCCCAGGGCGGGTTGGAAGCTCTCCACACCAGGACACTCCACAACCTCTCCAGGCAGCCTGCTCCAGGCCTCCAGCAGCCTCACACCAAACAACTTGCTCCTCCTGCTCAGAGCCAACCTCTGTGCCACTGGCCCCTTGGCCTGGCCCTGGGCACCACTCAGCAGAGCCTGGCCCCAGCCTCTTGCCCCCACAGCTCCTTTAGCTCTTGCTGAGCATTGCTCAGCTGCCCTCTGGGGCTGCTCTTCTGCAGGCTCTCAGCCCTAAGGCTCTCAGCCCTAAGGCTCTCAGCCCCAAGGCTCTCAGCCTGTGCTCCTCACAGAGCTGTGATTCTGTGATTCCCCATGGTAAGCGACACTGATTACAAAGCCACCTTTGTTTTTTGACCCAGGTGCTGTATGCAGTCACATCCCATCTCGGCATGATGCAGCTTGAGCTGGAATTGTGGTCCCTGCCTAGCTGTGTGCCTCAGCCTCCCTTGTGCTGGCAGCAGCCAGAACACAGTGAGATGCTCAGCCCTGCAGAGTCCCCACGCTGGAAGTGTGCTAACGGCTAATGGCTTAATGCAGGCACAGGAAACGAGGGTTGGAAGTGACTTGCGGAGGCCACACAGGGACAACCCTACTTGAAGCAAGAACCCCAGCTGCTACTTGAAGCAAGAACCCCAGCTGCCTCAGACCCCCTTGCCCAGGCTACTCAAGGTGATGCTTGTGCTGAAACCCTTTGCTTGAGCTGCTCAGAGTGACCATAGAATGGTTTGAGTTGGAAGGGACTTCTAAAAGTCATCTAGGCCCAATCCCTCCACAGTGAGCAGAGACAGCTTCAACTACAGCAGGTTGCTCAGAGCCCTATCTAACACGACCTGAAATGTTTCTGGGGATGGGGCTTCTGCCATCTCTGGATCATGGGTTGGAATGGGTTGGAAGGGAGCTTAAAGACCATCCAGCTCCAAGCCCCTGCCATGGGCAGGGACACCTCCCACCAGCCCAGGCTGCTCAAGGCCTCACCCAGCCTGGCCTGCAACACCTCCAGGCAGGAGGCAGCCACAGCCTCCCTGGGCAGCCTGTGCCAGAGTCTCCCCAGCCTCACTCTCAACAATTCCTTCCTCCTCTCCAGTCTCAACCTCTCCTCTCCCAGCTCAAAGCCATTGTCCCTGGGCCTGGCACTCCCAGCCCTTGGCCAAAGTCCCTCCCCAGCTCTCCTGGAGCCCTTCAGGTCCTGCAAGGCTGCTCTGAGGTCTGCCTGGAGCCTTCTCTTCTCCAGGCTGCACAGCCCCAACTCTCCCAGCCTGGCCCCACAGGGGAGGTTCTGCAGCCTCTGCTCATCTTGGTGGCCTCCTCTGGAACCAGCAGCTCCAGGTCCTTCTTGTGCTGGGGCCCCAGAGCTGGAGGCAGTGCTGTAGGTGGGCTCTGAGCAGAGCAGAGCAGAGGGGCAGAATCCCCTCCCTGCGCTGCTGCTCTCCCACTGTGGATGCAGCTCAGCACACAGCTGTCTGCAAAGCTCAAATCTCAGAGCCCATTTGCCAGGCTACTTAGGGTGAAGCTGGTGCTCAAATAATCTCTGAAGTATCACAAAGTGTTAGGGATTGGAAAGTACCCCTAGAGATCATCCAGTCCAACCCCCTGCCAGAGCAGGGTCACTCAGGAACCGATCCAGGTGGAATCTCTCCAGAGGAGACTCCACAACCTCTCTGGGCAGCCTGCTCTGGGGCTCCAGCACCCTCACATTAAAGAAGTTTCTCCTCCTGTTGAGGTGGAACCTCCTGGGTTCCAGCTTGTCCCTGTTGTTCCTTGCCCCATCACAGGGCACCACCAAAATGAGCCTTGGCCCTCACCTCTCAGGTATCTATAGGCATTGATCATTTCCCCTCTCAGCCCTCTCTTCTCAAATAGAGTCACTGTGGCCATTTGCCTTTGCATCCTGCAGGACATCTGGATCCCCTAAGCACCACAGACCTGGTTTTGTCTTCTTCCTGTGCATCAGCTGATAGAGAGCCCTGCAGGTGGAGCCGCCCCGGCTCGGGCTCCCGGGGAAAGCCGCCGCTCAAAAGTAAGTATTTTTATTTCAACTCTATAAAGTATACAACAGGCACTCGGCAAGTACAGCTGCAGGGAAAGTACAGAGCAAGAACCAAAGCAGTCAAAGTGTAGGAGAAACAAAGAGGGCTTCAACCTACACCCAAAGAGTGCCACCGGCGGGTGACCGGCCGCTTCTCTGGCCGGCGAAACCTCGTTCAGGTCAAGAAGAAAACCCGAGAAAATCAGAATATAAAACCAAGGGCTAGTGTAAAAACAGCAGAAATTGGGACTGGGGATGAGAGGCAGCTCCCAGTTTAATTTCCCCTTTGGCCAGTAAAGCCCTAAACCCACCCAAGCCTCAGCTTTATGGTTGGTTTATGCAGTCGAGGAGCTGCGGAGGATGAGGAGCTTCCAGCTTTCCATCTCCATAGGACGGGGTGCAGAGAGAAGCTGGGGGTGGAGGCGTGGGCAGAAGCGTGGATCCCGACTTGCTGAGTGGTGCAAATGAGCTGTGGGTCAGGACCCGGGGCCAGGCCACGCTGCTTGTGTGGTGCTTGGGTGGAGTTGCCATCCCCACGCTTCCTTAGCAGGGCTTCGCAGCAGGAGGAGGAGGCTGGCGCCGGGATGGGCAGCGCGGGGGTTTGGATCTGCACAGCCCCAAAGCGAAGCTCTAAACCCACCCAAGCCTCAGCTTTATGGTTGGTTTACAGGGCTGAGGAGCTGTGGAGGATGAGGAGCTTCCAGCTTTCCATCTTAGCTCCGTAGGACAGCTACGGTGGATGTAGGGGGGTGGACACAAGCACGGATCCTGTCTTCTTGAGTGGCGCGGTTGAGCTTTGGGCCAGGGTTTGGGGCCAGGTCGAGCTGCTTGTTGTTTGGTTGGGTGTTCTGTTCGTATCACGGAGTCACAGAAGGGCTTAGGCTGGACCTCAGAGAGCATCTAATCCAACGCCCTGCCACGGGCAGGGACACCTCTCAGGCTACTCAAGGCCCCATCCAACCTGGCCTTGAACATCTCCAGGGAGGGGGCATCCACAACCCATTCCTTTCTGATATGTGAGCAGAAGAGGAGGAGGAGGAGGAGGCTGGCACTGGGACAGCACGACAGGGCGTTGGGTCTGCACAGCTGGGCAAGGGAAGAGGCCTCAGCTGCACAGGGCCGGGCTGGGATGTCAGAGCTGGGTGGGACCTGCAGGGCACACGAATACATTTCACAGAAATGAGTCTGCATCCCCTCAGAGGATGCACAGCTCTGGGTACAGGCGACAGAAGTAAGGGCACCACCTCATCGGTTCTGCAGCTCCTCAGAGGCAGGTGAGAAAGGCTTAGAAAGGGCTGTAAAACGCAGCAAGCTAAGACAGGACGACAGTTTGAGGTGTGTTTGTCTCTGTCATGCAGCATAACACCAAATCTGTGTCGTTGTGTTGTTTGTCTGGGGGGGTTGATATCTAGGATGCCACGGGTTTAAGGCACTTGCACCAATGCCAGAGAGCTAGGTCATGATCTAGAGCGATGGGATGAGTGGACAGCTGACACAAAGTTTCATAATACTGACAATTATGACATTGATTCAAGTCTACCTCGACCTAAAACACATTGCCAAGAAGGAAAATGGAGGAATAATGCCATGGAACACACACACACACACCCAAACCACCCCCAGAGAAGGTCCTAGGCGTACCACAAGTACCAACACGGAAAGACCTATTTACAGGGAGACTCCACCGCGGGCCTGCTGCTGAAGCAGGGTGTGCTGGGGGGATGATGTGGCACTGGTGGCAAGCCAGGGCCTGGCCAAGTCAGAGCGACACCACCTTCCACTCACCAGCAGCTTGCACCTGGTTCCCCCTTCCAAAAACATTCAAGTGCCCCAGAGAGCAAAACCCAAAAGGAGCCCAGGGAGGAAGGGCAGGAAGTGGGACACAGAGGCAACCCATGGAGCTGAAGATAGAGATATGGATAGATAATGTAACTCAAATGCATATACCTATAAATGAAGGAGGTTACTGTCTCCCTGTGCTAAGTAGGGTGTCTCCAGTAGGGAAGGTGATGGAAAGCTGAGCAAAAATCAACTCATGTCTGGTGGAGCTGCAGGGGTCGCTCACCGTGTGTGGCATGGAGAGCAAGGGGAAGGACTCTTCAACCTCTCTGAACACCTTCAGAGTCACAGAGGGGCTGGAAGGGACCCCCAGAGATCATCCAGTCCAACCTCCCTGCCAGAGCATGAGCACCCAGGGCAGGGCACACAGGAATGCATCCAAACGGGGCTTGAAAGTCTCCAGAGAAGGAGGGAGGAGACTCCACAACCTCTCTGGGCAGCCTGCTGCAGGGCACCAGCACCCTCACACCAAGTTTCTCCTCACCTCCTCCCTTTAAGCCCCATACCCATTGTGATTCTGCCTCCTCCTGGCAGCCCCCTTCAGTGACAACTGCATCCCAGCTGCTCAGCACCATCGCTTTGGGACCAACGCCCCTCTAGGTTTTGGTCCCAACCACAAAAGGTTTTCTCCTCCCATGTCACTGTACCCTTGAGGGGAGAAGAAGAGGCTGAGTAAAGAACCTGCCTTTGAGCCTGCCTGCTGAGATGCCCAGTGGTGATCTGAGCCCTGGCACTGGCTGTCAGCACCCTCCATCCCTCAGAAAAAGCCTGAGGAGCCAGCCTGTGTTTGCCCTACACAAGCAGCTCCCTGCTCCAGTCTTTTCCTTGAGGAATGAACAGTGGCTGTAACCTCAAGTGGCTCTGCCAATGGTGTTGCCTCATCCTTAGGCAAATGAGGAAGGAAATTCAGCAGCCACTGACTGGTTTCAAAGGTGTGGTGATGAACAAGTTCTGGCAAACAGCAGCCATCATCAGTGCTGTCACAGGAAGAGAGAAAGAAGCTTCCCTATGAAATCCCTTTCATCAGGAACAGGGGGGGAGGTGGGGTTTAACCTCGGGCAGCAGACTTTTCCTGTTCAGAGAGGCATTTTCTGTGTATTTGTAGGCAAAGGCCACAGGATGACTTCCCAGCACAGGCTGATCCTTCACCTGCCACTGCACACCACAGCTCTTGGCTGCTCTGAGACCAAACAAGGCAGCAACTGCTTGTTCTATGGGGTTGTGGAGCCTGAAAGCTGAAGTTTCTTGTTGGTGTGATGGGAGAAACTCCTGGCCCCATGCAATAAAGAGGCATCCAGAGAAGGGATTCCTCTGGTAGGGCTGCAGAGACTGCACTCAGGTGAAGGAAAAGCAGTGGAAGGGAGGAAGAAGTGCAGCTGTGATGATCTTGTTTGCCCAGGAGCTGACTCAGACCCAGCTCCCCCTGTGCCTTGCACACAGTCACTGGGTCCTGCACACCTCCAGGTGCAGTTTGGCCACTTAACTCCACTGAGTCACAGAATGGGTTGGGTTGGAAGGGACCTCACAGACCATCCAGCTCCAGCCCCCTGCCATGGGCAGGGACACCTCCCACCAGCCCAGGCTGCTCCAGGCCTCACCCAGCCTGGCCCTCAACACCTCCAGGCAAGAGGCAGCCACAGCCTCCCTGGGCAGCCTGTGCCAGAGTCTCCCCAGCCTCACTGCCAACAATTTCTTCCTCCTCTCCACTCTCAATCTCTCCTCTCCCAGCTCAAAGCCATTGTCCCTGGGCCTGGCACTCCCAGCCCTTGTCCAAAGTCCCTACTCAGCTCTCCTGGAGCCCCCTTCAGGTGCTGCAAGGCTGCTCTGAGGTCTGCCTGGAGCCTTCTCTTCTCCAGGCTGAACAGCCCCAACTCTCCCAGCCTGGCGCCATAGGTACAGCTCCTGTGGAGCTCCTTATTCTAGCATGAGGATTCCCTTTTTAGGGTGCAGTTACAAAGGGAGCCACCAGACTGGCCCAGAACCACCTTTTGTCTTCATTCACTTTGCTCTGAACATGGAAGAGATGCACAGATGGAGACATCAAATCATCTAAGAAGGTGATGGAGAGTGATGCCTCCTGCTACATATTCCTGACCCAGCGGTGGAGTGGTGCTGTGCAGCCTGAGGAGGGGATGTCCATAGCACCTATACAGTACATGATGAGTCTGAAGTTTGCCCTAGGGGTTCCAAAAGGTCAAAACTAAGCTTGGTTTTAGGCCTAATCAACAAATAAAGAAGCCCAGTGGGCTGCTGTGGCATTAGTCACAGGACCATCACTTGAGCACTGGTTTCTATGTGGAATGAGTTGATTTGATGATCTCTTTCTTCATGCAGTTATGGTTTTGTACCAAGGGAAAGGAGACAAAAAAACCCAACCCCAAAATGTCATGTTACAGGATGGTCTCTCAGCTGTTAGGAGAGAAGTGAGCCCACATCTACCTCAGCAGGATGGAGAGCAGTTGTGCTTTTGTGTGACCAGGCTAGAAGAGAAGTCTCCCAAGCAAAGAGGGGAGGTGACATTCAGTCTTGTCACCAACACTGCTTGGAAAGGGGAAGAAAGGACCATTTTTACTGCTGCTGTGATGTCAACTCTGACCAGTACTATTGTGGTCCTCCTTTACTCCTCCACTGGCCTCCAGCAGAAGATCTGTGGAGTTTGGAGGGTGGCAGTAGCCCAACTCCTGCACTGTCATTAGCTACAGCACTTCATAAATTACTACTGATCCTACTCGACAGAGGCAGCAGCTGGCAGCTAGGATTAAGTGCTTTACATTAGAGGCTCTCTCTCCCCTCACACGGCTCACAGCCTAGCAAGGCCATTGCAGTGACAGGAAACTGCTTTCTCTACTGGTGAAAGGCTTTGTGTCAGGACCACCACGTCCACTGCTAGTCCAGCTGGGAACAGAACAGAGGAACAGCACTGTTGCCATCTCAGCAAGAAGTCCTAATGCCACTGGAGTTACTGTAGCAGCATCGATCAAGGCATCGCGGTGACCCCAGCACGAATCCTCCCCGGCGCCGTCGGCTGGGCTGGCAGCCCTGTCCCAGGCAGCTGTCCTCAGCAAGGCAGAAGCAGGTAAAGAGAAAGACACTAAAAATCTATGTCCCATCCTGAGTTGTCGTCAGGGGGTGGCTCCTCACTGTCCTCCGGGAAGCTGTCGAAATTGCTTGTGTCTGTGGGAGATGCCACCTGCAGGAGAGAGAGGAGAGGCTCAGCACAGGGACCCTCTGCGGGCAGCTCTCCCACACAGCCCTGGGCATACACAGAATCACAGTGTGGGGTTGGAAGGGACCTCTGGAGAGCATCCAAGCCAAGCCCCTCTGCCAGAGCAGGGGCACCTGCTGTACAGGCACAGGCTGTACAGGAACACATCCAGGTGGGCTTTGAAAGTCTCCAGAGGAGACTCCACAACCTCTCTGTGCTCCAGGCCTCCAGCAGCCTCACCCCAAACAACTTGCTCCTCCTGCTCAGATCCAACCTCCTGCCTGACACTCTGTGCCCCTTGCCCCTTGGCCTGGCCCTGGGCACCACTCAGCAGAGCCTGGCCCCAGCCTCCTGCCCCCCACAGCTCCTTTAGCTCTTGCTGAGCATTGCTCAGCTGCCCTCTGGGGCTGCTCTTCTGCAGGCTCTCAGCCCCAGGGCTCTCAGCCTTTGCTGCTCCCAGAGCTGCTCCAGGCCCCTCAGCAGCTTCCCAGCCTGCCCTGGACTCACTCCAGCACTTCCCTGCCTCTGGAACTGGGGAGCCCAGAACTGGACACAGGACTCCAGATGTGTCCTGACTCATTCAAGAACATTTGTTGCTAACTGCAGGCAATAAAAGTTTTAAATCCACAACTTTCTGCAGGATGCCAAGAGACCTTCCCACAGCTCCCCTGCCCTGGTGGTCCAGGCCCCCAGGCTCTTAAGCTCTGAAGGCCCTTAGCTCAGCTACCCACTGGTACAGGAGTCACAGCCCCCTGCAGCCAGCAAGGACAGCTCCAGCCTGAGCCCCAAACAGCCTGAGCTGCACTGGTGCCAGCCATGGGGCAGCTCCCAGCTCTCTGGCCAGCCTGGGCCAGGCTCTCCCCAGCCTCAGCACCAAACACTTCTTCTCTCCACTCTCAAGCTCCCTCTTGCAGGCCAAACCCTCCCCCCTTGGCCTGGCACAAGGGGCCCTGCTCAGAAGTCTGTCCCCAGCTCTCTGCTGGGCCCTTGGAGCACTGCAAGGCCACCAGAAGCTCTCCCTGCAGCCTTCTCCTCTGCAGGCTGCCCAAGGCCAACTCTCCCAGCCTGGCTCCCAGCAGAGGGCTTCCAGCCCTGCCAGCACTGCTGTGTCCTCCTCTGGCCCTGCTCCAACAGGTCCCTCCCTACACTGGGTAAAAGCAGCTCTGGAAATGCTCTTGGTGAAGCCAAAATCCAGCAAACCCCATTAGAGAGACAGAGTGGACATGTTCAGGCTGCACTGACACCCCGCACAGGACAGCAGGAGTTGACACTGGATGGAAAGGAGACAATTTGGACTTCACTGTCTTGAACTGTGGTGAGCAGTGCTGCTGACAAATTAACAGTCACTAGAACCACCTTCACAGAATCCAAAGGTCTGGATGGAGGAAAGGTTTGGATGTGCTTTGCACACCCTGCTTTAGTGCTGCCAAAATCCTGCTCTCTTCCACCCTCTGCCAGCAACTTCTGCAGCCCCCTGGGGTCGCAAACCCCTCTTGCTCTTTCACAGCAGGTGAGAAAGCTTCTGGGGTGTCCGATTGAGCCCTTGAGCCCTGCCTGCTGGTGCAGCAGCCGCAGGACCCCGGGTGGATGCAGCAAGGGGGTGCAGCGAAACAGGGCTGCTGCTGTCATGAGCCGGGCGAGCCGGGGGGGGGGCAGGGAGAGGCAGGGATTAAGCTGAGACGGGGAGGGAAGGCTGCAGGACAGAAGGGGCCAAGGTAATTTCGATCAGCTAATCCTGTTTGGTTTCCCTCTGCAGAGGGCTTTGTAGGGACAGAGCTCACAAAGACATCAAAGGAGAAGCTGGGCTCCAAAGGAGGATGAGTGGAGCTGTCCTCAGCTCAGCTCCCGGTTAAACACAAACCAAGGGCTTTCCATGTCCCGCGGGGGCGCGGGCGGGGGCACGGTGACAACACTCAAGGGGAAACAGAGGGAAAGGTTCATGCAGAAGAGAAGGAGATAGCAGGCAAATCACACTTGCCTTGTCAAAAGAAGTAAGAAGAAAGGAGAAAGAAAGAGGAAACATCTGAGGGAAGGGGTGAAAGTGGCAGCTCCCTGCTGGCATGTGAAAAGTAGGTGAAGAAACAAGGTGAGGGAGAGAAGAATGTGAAGCAGTGAGTGCTCCTGCCTGGATCTCCTGCTCTGAAGGGCCTTTCACCACAGCAGAACTGAATCACAGCATCAGGGGGCCCCAAGAAGGGACCTCTGGGCATCCCCCAGCCCAAACCCCTGCTCCAGCAGGGCACCCACAGCAGCTTGCCCAGCAGCACAATGCCCAGGGGGGTTGGAAGCTTTCCACACCAGGACACTCCACAACCTCTCTGGGCAGCCTGCTCCAGGCCTCCAGCAGCCTCACCCCAAACAACTTGCTCCTCCTGTTCAGATCCAACCTCCTGCCTGCCACTCTGTGCCCCTTGCCCCTTGGCCTGGCCCTGGGCACCACTCAGCAGAGCCTGGCCCCAGCCTCTTGCCCCCCACAGCTCCTTTAGCTCTTGCTGAGCATTGCTCAGCTGCCCTCTGGGGCTGCTCTTCTGCAGGCTCTCAGCCCCAGGCCTCTCAGCCTTTGCTGCTCCCAGAGCTGCTGCAGGCCCCTCAGCAGCTCTGCAGCCTGCCCTGGACTCTCTCCAGCACTTCCCTGCCTCTGGAACTGGGGAGCCCAGAACTGGACACAGGGCTCCAGCTGTGACCTCACTGGTTATGCCCCCCAAGCCCCTTCTCCTGGCACAGACTCCCCACACACTCACTATGGTCTCTAATGTGATTTTTCCAAGCACCTTCAGAAGAGACAAAGCTCATTGTCCCCACTGGCCTCCAGTGTGCTAGTGTCTGGAGCTCACAACAGTCATACAGAAGAAGCTCCTGGCCAGGGGGAGCAGATGAGAGGAACTTACACTTGGTATGATGGGAGGTGTCAGTGTGCCTTTGCGTAACCCTTCCCAGTTAAAGCCTTCAAACCATCTGGAAGGGAAGGAAGAGAGACAGTTAGACACAGGGTAAGAATCCTTCACTCAGAGGGCTTCTGTTCCTGCAGCCAGGCTCTTCAAGCTCTCCAACCAGCCTTCACGAGGCCTCCTGTCACCCTCAGGATCCGTGTGTCTGGGACTGAAACTGGCTGTGTAGCAGCCCAGTGGTGGTATCACGGCACCAGCACAAGTACTGGTAGCTCCCAGGGACACCTTTCCTGACTGCAGGTATCCTGGCAGCTGCCCTTTGCTTTCTAGAGGGTCAGCCCTTCCCATTTGAGACCCTCAAAGCCCTTTCCTCCTGGGAGAGGGGGAGCTAAGGGATGTCCTCCTTCTAGTTTGGACACCAGAGGTTGGATCAAACTACAGCAGCTGAGGTAGGTGGATGAGCTCTGAAGTGAACCTTCAGTCCATCCAGCCCCTTTCTGTTGCTTCAGAGATGGAAGGAGGACGAGCATGGATGGATGAGAGAGGGCTAGGGTTCCTGCTGTGGGCCTCCAACTTTTCCTTATCCCCCTCCAGCAGCATGAAACCTTGGGAGACATCAGTGTGCTGGGGAAGGCAGATGGAGGAGCAGCTTGCAGCTGGCTGGTGCAGCAGACACTTACTTGTGCTTCTGGATGTCCTTCACTCCGTTTTTCAAGTTCCCTAATCTTTCTGATGGGTTGTCCCTGCAGAGAGGAGGGACAAGGTGGTTACTGCCTTGGTCCTGCCGAGCAGCTGATTCCACAGAATCACAGAATTGTTTTGGCTGGAGGAGGCCTTGAGGAGCATGGAGGCCCAACCTCCCCTGCAAGTGAGACCCAGGTGGTGGTGGTGCCCCCTGCACTCACCTGCATAGTTTTTTGATTAGATTAGCAGCATTTTTGGCAATCTTCTTTGGAAATTCAATCATGTCTATTCCCCTCAGGATGATGTTGTAGGTCTTCATGGGGTCTGGGCCTGAGAAAGGGGGGCTTCGGGGGACAGGAAAAAGCAAGGAGATTAAAAGCTTTGTCCCGGAAAACGGCAGGAACAGAAAAACCCAGAGCAGAGCTGAGATGGGAGAAGGTGGAGCACAGCCAGCACTGCTCTGCCTCCTCTGATCACAGAATCACAGAGCACAGCCAGCTGGAAAACAAACCCCGAGCCCATCCAGCCCCGACGCGGCACCGCGGGGTCAGCGCTGCACCACGGCCCGAAGCGCCAGCTCCAGCCCCAGGGATGCTGCCTCCAGCACTGCCCTGGGCACGACATTCCACTGGCTGAGAGCCCTTCCAGGGCAGAAACGTTTCCTGAGCCTCCCCTGGGGCAGCTTGCAACCGTTGCCTCTGCTCCTGTCCCTTGTCCACCAAGGAGCAGAGGCTGTCCCCTCCTCACTCCGACCTCCCTTCAGGGAGCTGCAGAGAGCAAGGAGGTCTCACTCAGCCTCCTCTGCTCCAGCCTGAACACCCCCAGCTCCCTCAGCCCCTCCTCTAGCCCAGGGGCTCCAGGCTCTTCTCCAGCCTCACTACCTTTCTCTGAGGAGGCTCCATCCCCTCAATGTCCTTCCTGGAGCAAAGGGCCCAGAGCTGAACATAGCACTCAAGCTTAGCCAATGCTCAGCCAAGGCCCTCTGAGAACTGCCTGGGCTCCAGGGAGGTACCAAAGAGCAGCACATGGTGAACCTCCTCTGTCCACAACATGTCCCAGCAGCCTGAGGAGCGAGGCTTTGGGTGGCACAGCTGTGTGTGCTGCTGGCACAGGCCCTCAGTGGAGATGAAGCAGGTTTCTCTTGCTTTGACATGACAAAGGCTTAGGCCTCTGGGCCCCTTCAGCCCTACAGGATGAGAAGGTTGAGGTGATGACTCCTCCGGCTCCTGTGTCCTTGGAATGAGTGTTGGGGGATGAGGTGCCAGGAAGCCACTGCTGCCAACAACAGCAGTGATAGATCCATCCAAAACTAAACAAGGGAAGAGGTGGATAGAGGGACTCCAAGTCTTCACAGTGTCAGTCCCACCTCCTCCTTCTCTGCCCATCACTGCCCCTCCCCACCCCAGTTTGATTCCAGACCCTTTCCCTTTCCCCACCATGTTCAGCTCATTCAGAGCCAGGAATTTTTGGTGCCATTTCAGAGTGCACTGAGCTGGAAGGGAGCCTCAGGGGGCATCTTGGCCACCCCCTGCAGGCACAGGGACAGCCCCAGCCAGAGCAGGCTGCCCAGGGACACAGCCAGGCTGAGCCTGAAGGGCTCCAGGCAGGGAGCCTCCACCACCTCCCTGGGCAGCCTGTGCCAGTGTCTCCCCAGCCTCCCTGTGCAGAACTTCCTCCTGAGCTCCAACCTGACTCTGCCCTGCTCCACTTTCAAACCAGTGCCCCTGGTCCCATCCCCACAGCCCCTTCTGAGCAGTCCCTCCCCAGCCTGCCTGGGGGTGCCCTGCAGGTACTGAACTGCAGCTCTGAGGTCTCCCTGGAGCCTTCTCTTCCCCAGGCTGCACAGCCCCAGCTCTCCCAGCCTGGCCCCACAGGGGAGGTTCTGCAGCCACTGATCATCTCTGTGGCCTCCTCCAGACCTGCTCCAGCAGCTCCATGTGCTTCTTGTGTTGGATGTCCCAGAGCTGACCACAGCACTGCAAAAACCATTCCTAAAGAGCTTGCTCACATGGCAGCTGTGATCTCAAGTGGCACAGGCTCATCCCTGGGCTCATCAGCAGAGAGCTGAGCTGCTGCAGCAGCCACCAGCCCTGGACCTTCCCAGCTCCTAATCAGGGTGACAACAGCAGAAACAGTGGGATCTCTGTTCAGCAGCTGTGACAGCCCCGATGCCCATACCTGCCAGTCAGCAGCTCATACATTAGGATTCCCAGTGACCAGTAGTCTGCTGAAATCTCATGACCTTTGTTCAGGATGATCTCAGGGGCCACATACTCGGGGGTCCCACAGAAAGTCCATGTTTTCTTTCCAAATCCTATTTTCTTTGCAAAGCCAAAATCGACCTGTGGAAAGGAGCAGAGGGTAGCACCCAGGGCAGAGCAGGAGAGGGAATGTCAGCCCTAGGCTCAGCCCTCTTGAAGTGAAGCAAAGCAGAAAGGAGGGAATGTTCTCAGTAAAGCATCCTGGCTCACAGGGGCAGGCTCTGCTTGTAGGTTTGGAGCTTGTGCAGTTCCCCACGGGGTGAGGACCAGGTCCCAGTCTTGTTAAACACCTTCATCAGTGACCTGACCTGGCACTGCACTGGCAGCAGAGGCTGACAGCCCTCAGGCTGTGCTGCCAGCCAGACCTGGGCAGGCTGCAGGGCTGGGCAGAGGGAACCTCCTGGAGGTCACCAAGGGCAAGGGTAGGGTCCTGCCCCTGGGGAGGAACAACCTCCTGCAGCAGCACAGGGGAGGGGAGACCTGCTGGGAAGCAGCTGCAGGGAGCAGGACCTGGGAGTGCTGGGGGCCAACAAGTTGCCCATGAGCCAGCAGGGTGCCCTGGTGGCCAGGAAGCCAATGGAGTGCTGGGTTGTGGCCATCAGGTTGAGAGAAGTTCTCCTCCCCTCTACTGTGGAGCTGAGGCCACATGTGGCTGCCTCCCTGCTCTTCTCTACTGCCTGGCAGCAGTGAGGAGGCCCAGGAGGCTGCTGCAGGCACTCACCAGCTTGGCATAACCTCGGTGATCCAGAATGAGGTTTTCTGGCTTGAGGTCCCTGTAGATGATGCCCTTGGAGTGCAGGTAGGCGAAGGCTTCCACCACGCACGCCGTGTAGAACCGGGTGGTCGAGTCCTCAAAGGAACCTCTGCCAAGGGGGAGGAATTCCAGAGAGGAGCAGATGACCCAGGGAGGCACTGCAGTGCCACTCGACCTCAGAAACTCTGCCTTCAGCTCACCCCCACAGCAGACATCTGCTTTCAAAATGTTCTGGTTTGTTTAAGGTGAAAATAGGTAGGTTTGGGTTGCCAAGGCTGACCAAAAGCAAAGGCCAGGGTTTGCCTTCTCTTATAATCTTCTTGGGTGCTGAAGCTGCTTGGAGCTGTGGAGGCCCAGAACAAGAGCTAACAGAATCACAGAACCATAGAAATGCCTCAGGAGCTCCACTGCTCTTCTGTGAGGATGTCTCTGCCTTACAACTTGTTTTCTTCCCAGCATCTCATAGAGTCAGAATGGTTTGGCTTGGAAGAGGCCTCCAGGCTCCTCCAGTCCAGCACCAACCCAACCCCACCATGGCCACCCAACCATGGCCCCAAAGCCATGGCCACAGCTTGCTGCAGCACCTCCAGGCATGGGGACTCCACCACCTCCCTGGGCAGCCTCTGCCAGTCCCTGACCACTCTGGCACCAAAGAAATTGTTCCTCAGCTCCAACCTTACCCTCCCCTGGCACAGCTTCAGGCCAGTTCCTCTTCTCCTGTCACCTGAGCCTAGGGAGCAGAGCCCAGCCTCCACCTGGCTGCAGCCTCCTCTCAGGAGCTGCAGAGAGCAAGGAGGTCTCCTCAGCCTCCTCTGCTCCACACTCCACACCCCCAGGGCCCTCAGCTGCTCCTCCCCAGCCCTCTTCTCCACACCCTTCCCCAGCTCTCTTGCCCTTCTCTGGCCCTGCTCCAGCCCTCCAGCTCCTGCTGGCAGGGAGGGCCCAGAGCTGAAGGCAGCACTCAAGCTGTGGCCTCCCCAGTGGCCAGCACAGGGCACAATCCCTGCCCTGCTCCTGCTGCCCACCCCAGTGCTGCTGCAGGCCAGGCTGCTGCTGCCCTTCTTGCCCCCCTGGGCACTGCTGGCTCCTCTCCAGCTGCTGCCACCCAGCACCCCCAGGGCCTTTTCTGCTGGGCCCTTTCCAGGCCCTCTGCCCCCAGCCTGTCACAACCCCATTGCTGCTCCATGCCTGGGGCAGAGGGGCTGGAAACTGCCCAGTGGAGAAGGCCCTGGGGATGCAGGAGAAATCCAGTGGTGGCCCTTGAAGGACTTGGTGTGAATTCAGCACCAGGTGAACTTCTGGATTTCAGATCTGCTTGCAGAAGCAGACTGGGAGGTGGTAGAAGCTGGTTGGCTCAGGAGCTCCTCTCTGAGCTAGGTGGCAGCAGAACCACAAGGGAGAACTAAAGATGGGATAACCAGGCCTTGGCAGAGGTGAGGAGCCTATCCCAGCACCCTCACACTTTGCCAGGTTCTGGTTTTCATTGTGCAGGGACAGGACACATCTAGGAAAGGGGAGAAAAAGGTGCAGGGTCTGGAGAGCAGGGCTGGGGAGGAGCAGCTGAGGGAGCTGGGGGTGTTGAGTGTGGAGCAGAGGAGGCTGAGGGAGACCTCCTTGCTCTCTGCAGCTCCTGAGAGGAGGCTGCAGCCAGCTGGGGCTTGGGCTCTGCTCCCTAGTGAGAGGAAAATGGCCTCAAGTTGCCCCAGGGGAGGGTTAGGTTGGAGATGAGAAAGTATTTCTTCACTGAAAGGCTTGCCAGGCCCTGTCCCAAGCTGCCCAGGGAGGTGGTGGAGTCCCCATCCCTGGAAGGATCTGAAAGCTATGCAGCTGTGGTGCTGAGGGCCATGGTGGTGACCAGGCAGTGCCGGGCCGGTCTCCATGATGTGAAACAATTCCATGACTGCATGAGCTACACACCAAGGAATTAAAACCTAACTGAACCTTTCCCTTCTGATCAACCTTTCCAGAGCTGTTCTTTCATTCTCCAAGTGTAATGCAGCTGTGTTGGAGCTGCAAGCCCAGGGTACAGTCCAGGTGACTCAGCACACCGCTCCCTGGCCTGCAGGTGCAGCACATGCAGGTCCCACCTGCACCACTGACATCCACCCCCAGACAAACCCAAAGGCTGCCAGGTCAGAGCCTCCCACGGCAGGAAATGCCAGCAGCACCTCTGCTGTGCCCTCAGGGTGGCCAGGCCATCAACACCCTTGCTGAACTGCTTGTCCTCATGGCAGCTCTGCTCTGTACTGCTGGCAGGGTGAGCTCCTGGCACCTCCTCTTTCCAGCTTTGGAGAGCAAGTGAATCCCAGAATGGGTTGGGTGGGAAGGGACCTCAGAGAGCATCCAGCTCCAGCCCCCTGCCATGGGCAGGGACACCTCCCACCAGCCCAGGCTGCTCCAGGCCTCAGCCAGCCTGGCCCTCAACACCTCCAGGCAGGAGGCAGCCACAGCCTCCCTGGGCAGCCTGTGCCAGAGTCTCCCCAGCCTCACTGCCAACAATTTCTTCCTCCTCTCCAGTCTCCATCTCTCCTCTCCCAGCTCAAAGCCATTGTCCCTGGGCCTGGCACTCCCAGCCCTTGGCCAAAGTCCCTCCCCAACTCTCCTGGAGCCCTTCAGGTGCTGCAAGGCTGCTCTGAGGTCTCCTCCTGGGGCTTTCTCTGCTCCAGGCTGCACAGCCCCTGCTCTTGCTCACGGCTGCCACACCTGACTGTGTCACACACATTAATGTCAATGGACATTGCTGATCCCCTCTCCTCCTGGCTACTGGTGGGTGGCACGAGGCTGAGCTGAAAGCAGCAGGCCTTTGGGATGGGAAATGGTCATCTTCCAGGTGATGTGGAAGAAATCTGCAGTTTTGAACCTGGAAAATAACCTTCCCATGGATTTTATTCACAGCTGTGACTCTCACTAATGCCACCATGAGCCTCAGAGACTTGGTTGGAGGTCCAGAGTTGACAATGCTTGCAATGCCAGAAAGCTCCCCACTGGAATGTCCCTGTCATGGAATCCCAAAGTGCTTTGGGTTGGAAGGGACCTTGAAAGCTCACCCAGCCCAGCCCCTGCAGCCAGCAGGGACAGCCCCAACCAGAGCAGGCTGCTCACAGCCCCACACAACCTGAGCTGCCCTGGTGCCAGCCATGGGGCAGCTCCCAGCTCTCTGGCCAGCCTGGGCCAGGCTCTCCCCAGCCTCAGCACCAAACACTTCTCCTTCTCTCCAGTCTAAACATCTCTCCTCTCCAGACTGGATACCCTGGATGGCCACTAGGCATCCCAGTGACCCACCCTGCAGGCTCATTCTCTGCCACCACACATGGTGCCCACTCTGCCCCCTTACCACAGCCTCAGGCTTGCCCATCAGGTGCCTGAGCCTCCAGCCAGGCTCCAGTCCTGGCTGTGCCCACGCTGCCATTTGCCAGGAGTGCCCTGGTTGCAGAAAGTTGTTAATTCACATTCTCATAGATTAAAGATTAGGAAGAAATTCTTCACAGTGAGGGTAGGGAGATGCTGCACAGGCTGCCCAGGGAGGCTGTGGCTGCCTCCTGCCCGGAGGTGTTGAAGGCCAGGCTGGCTGAGGCCTGGAGCAGCCTGGGCTGGTGGGAGGGGTCCCTGCCCATGGCAGGGGGCTGGAGCTGGATGGTACTTGAGGTCCCTTCCCACCCAACCCATCCTGTGCCTGTGAATCAGTTGCAGAACACAAAGCCAGCCCCTGCTGGCTGTGTAGGGGCTCCCTCTAGAGATGAAGGCAAGGGGAAAGGGCAGTCCAAGACCTGTCCTAGATGCAACCTGTCCCATGCCTGCCTTCTGTATCTTCTCAAAGAGGCTCTGGACAAGTCTCCACTGGCACCAAACTTGGTGCCCATTGGATACCACCTGAGCCAGTCCTTATTTTGGGTCTATTTCATCTCTAACCACCTGCTCAGGAATAAAGAGAGCTCCTCACCTTGCAGGGAGAAGCTACATCAAACATCTCGTGCCCAGATCTTGCCCAGGAAGGATCAAGACCTTTGGTCATCTGGATGCATCTTAGCAAAGATTCCCCTTTGTAGAATAAAAGCTCCTTCCAACTCACCTGTCCCTGAGAATTGTCCAGAGCTCCCCACCCAGACAGGCTTCCATCAGCATGTACAGGTACTTGCTGTCCTTGAAGGTCCTGTAGAGCCTGTTGGTGCCAAATGAGACAATCAGAGCTAAATGCCCAGCAGCAGGGGAGGCACCCCCTGTCCCCACTCCTCAGGGGCTGTGGCCTTCCTCCCAGCAGCAGCACACAGCTAAGGGGCAGAGGCCACCACTGCTCTCGCTGCTCCGTTCTGTGAGAGCCTCGGCTCACCAGCCTGGCAGAGCCTGGAGAGGATCCACCGACATGCAGGGCCCCTAAGGGCCCTTCCTCTTCCCCCCAGAAACCAGACATGGAGGGAAGACTGCCCAAGGGGGCAGGTGGGCCAGGCTTTAGGAACTCCTCCACAAATGTCATCTACACTACGTAGCGAAGCCACAGAATTCTGTCATGGTTTGGTTGGCAGGGACCATCTAGTCTCAACGCCCTGACCTGCTCATGACCAGGCTGCTCAAGGCCCCTCCCAGCCTGGCTTTGAACACTTCCAGGCTTGGAGCCTCCACAGCTTCTCCGGGCAGCCTGCTCCAGTGCCTTACCACCCTCCTGGGGAAGAGTTTCTCCCTAATGTCCCATCTAAATCCAGCTTCTGACAGTGTGAAGCCATCATCACTCCTGTGTCAAAAGTCCCTCCCAGCTCTCCTGCAGCTGCCTTCAGTACTGGAAGGCTGCTCCAAGGTCTCCCCTCACTCATGCCCTGTGTTTCATCTGAGCTAAGAACCAGCTGTGGGAATGACTGCACCTGAATGTGGAACTGCTTTGGTTCTTCTGGCTGCACAGCACCACAGACTTAGGAAAAGACCTTTGAAGCTCACCCAGCCCAGCCCCTGCAGCCAGCAGGGACAGCCCCAACCAGAGCAGGCTGCTCACAGCCCCACACAGCCTGAGCTGCACTGCTGCCAGCCATGGGGCAGCTCCCAGCATTCTGGGCAGCCTGGGCCAGGCTCTCCCCACCCTCAGTGTATCCAAGTAGCTCTTCACAGCTAGTGCCAGGTAAGGCAGAGAACATCCTCACAGAACAGCAGTGGTGTCTTGAGGGGTCTGGATGTGGCCAGCAGGTTGAGGGAGGTCCTTCCCTTTTACTCTGCCCTGGTCAGGCCACATCTGGAGCTCTGTGTCCAGTTCTGGGCTCCCCAGTTCCAGAGGCAGGGAAGTGCTGGAGTGAGTCCAGGGCAGGCTGGGAAGCTGCTGAGGGACCTGGAGCAGCTCTGGGAGGAGCACAGGCTGAGAGCCCTGGGGCTGAGAGCCTGCAGAAGAGCAGCCCCAGAGGGCAGCTGAGCAATGCTCAGCAAGAGCTAAAGGAGCTGTGGGGGGCAAGAGGCTGGGGCCAGGCTCTGCTGAGTGGTGCCCAGGGCCAGGCCAAGGGGCAAGGGGCACAGAGTGTCAGGCAGGAGGTTGGATCTGAGCAGGAGGAGCAAGTTGTTTGGGGTGAGGCTGCTGGAGGCCTGGAGCAGGCTGGCCAGAGAGGTTGTGGAGTGTCCTGGTGTGGAGAGCTTCCAACCCCCCTGGGCACTGTGCTGCTGGGCAAGCTGCTGTGGGTGCCCTGCTGGAGCAGGGGCTGGGGCTGCCCCAGAGGTCCCTTCCAGCCCTCCATGCTGGGGCTCTGTGGGTTTCTGTTGGTATCAGTGGCTCCATGCAGAGATGTTTGGCATGGCTTTCCAGGGGGCTATTTATGGCAGTGATGTCAACTTGTCTCTCCACTTGGCTGGCCCCACACTTGCCCTTCTTTCCCATCCCAGATGCAGAAGATAAATCTGGAGGCTGGAGGAGGCTCCAGGCCATATTTAGCTCCAGCCTAAGTAACATTGAGGTGTTTGGTGTCAGCACTGCAGGGTGCAGGGAGCTGGGGTGGGTCAGGTGCCAGGCTGCAGCAGTTGTCCCCATGCACCAGAGGCCAGGGCTGGGCTGGGGGAATCCCAGGATCAGACTGGGAAGGGAACTCCTCCTCAGACCTGAGGGGTGGCCCTGCTGGCCACAGCTCCTCTGCTCATTCACCACAGGGTTTTGGTTTCCCCCAGGGCTAGGATGTCAGGCTGGAGCCATTTTGGGGAGTGGGGCTGATCTCCAGGTTCAGGCATGTCTCTGAGGGTGGAATGAAGGTCAGGCTGAAAGGCTGTCCTCGGAGATACCTCCAGCTCGTCGCAATGCTCTGCTGGATGTCCCCAACACCCACTGCTCTTCTCCTGACCTATGCCATATAAAGACCCAGCCCTGCTTCCTGCTGACAGACCAGAGAGTGCCAGCCTGGCCAGGGTAGGAAAGGGCCTCTGTAGATCAGAAAGCTGTTAATTTAGAAACTGAAGCCACCAACTCTGCCAGAGGTCAAAATGTCATCTTCTGGTCTAAAGAGGCTCTGAGCACCAGCACAGGGATGTTTGCTTAGACTACACCTGCCTGGCCCTCACAGGGCCCCAGCATGGGGAGGGCTGGAAGGGACCTCTGGAGATCCCCCAGCCCCAGCCCCTGTTCCAGCAGGGCACCCACAGCAGCTTGCCCAGCAGCACAGTGCCCAGGGGGGTTGGAAGCTCTCCACACCAGGACACTCCACAACCTCTCTGGGCAGCCTGCTCCAGGCCTCCAGCAGCCTCACACCAAAGTTTCTCCTCATCTCCAGGTACTCAGAACCCTTGAACAGTGTAGCAGTTGGGGCTGGGTGCCCTCTGCTACGTGGGGTGCTTCCTGTGTCCAGCAGTCCAGCCCAGTGGGCAGAGACAGGAACCCAGGTATCTCTGCACCGCTGTCGGACCCAGCGCGGGGTCCGGCACTGCCTCTGCCTTCCCTCGCCGGCACCTGGTGACTGGGGGAGATGTCTCCTGGCCAGGCCCAAGGCCAGGCCCAAGTGCAGTCTCAGATCTGGCCAGCTGAGACTAGCCTAGCGGGGGGGGGGGGAAGAAGGAGCCCTGGGGGTCTTGGGTGCACCCTCAGGTGGGGCTGGGATGTTTCTGGGCCTGCTTTGGGGTCTCTTTGTCACTGTTCTGGCTCTCTGCACACTCTCACCGCTTCCCCTTTAAACCTTCCACCACTTTTGCAATCCCTATGCTGAGTCGTTACTTCTGCCTGTGGTGGGGAGGGGTCTGCCTCAACCCAGCACAAACAGGCACAGGACTTCATGCCAGTACCTGAAGGGGCTCCAAGAGAGCTGGAGAGGGACTTTGGCCAAGGGCTGGGAGGGCCAGGCCCAGGGACAATGGCTTTGAGCTGGGAGAGGAGAGATGGAGAGTGGAGAGGAGGAAGAAATGGTTGGCAGTGAGGCTGGGGAGACTCTGGCTCAGGCTGCCCAGGGAGGCTGTGGCTGCCTCCTGCCTGGAGGTGTTGCAGGCCAGGCTGGCTGAGGCCTGGAGCAGCCTGGGCTGGTGGGAGGTGTCCCTGCCCATGGCAGGGGCTTGGAACTGGGCAGTCCTGAAGGTCCCTTCCAACCCAACCCATTCTGTGACTCCATGGGGGGTGTGATCTCACACAGGCCTGCAGAAGACATTAGAATAGAATAGAATAGAACAGAATAGAATAGAATAGAATAGAATAGAATAGAATAGAATAGAATAGAATAGACCAGACCAGGTTGGAAAAGACCTTTGAAATCATCCAGTCCAACCTATCCCCCAGCACCATCTGATCAACTCAACCATGGCACCAAGGGCCTCATCCAGGCTCTTCCTAAACACCTCCAGGGATGGGGACTCCACCACCTCCCTGGGCAGCACATCCCAAGGGCCAATCTCTCTTGTTGGGGTGAACTTTCTCCTCACCTCCAGCCTAAACCTCCCCTGGCACAGCTTGAGACTGTGTCCTCTTGTTCTGCTGCTGGCTGCCTGGGAAAAGAGACCAAACCCCACCTGCCTACAACCTCCCTGCAGGGAGTTGGAGAGAGCAAGAAGGTCTCCCCTGAGCCTCCTCTTCTCCAGGCTGAGCAACCCCAGCTCCCTCAGCCTCTCCTCACAGGGCTGTGCCCCAGACCCCTCCCCAGCTTTCTTGCCCTTCTCTGGACACCTTCCAGCAGCTCAACATCTTTCCTAACCTGAGGGGCCCAGAGCTGGACACAGGACTCCAGGGGTGGCCTCAGCAGTGCTGAGCACAGGGCACAAGGACTTCCCTGCTCCTGCTGGCCACACTCTTCCTGCTGCAGGCCAGGCTGCCCTTGGCCTTCTTGGCCCCCTGGGCACACTGCTGGCTCCTCTTCAGCTTACTATAGACCACGCTCCTCATCTTCAGCCCTTCGCGTGGCAGCTGTGGCTCAAGGTTTGGCTGCGGGGGTGTGTGTGGCGCGGGGGCGGGGAGTGTGGGCGGGGCGGTGTGTGTGGGCGGGGCGGGGCGGGGCCGCAGGCTGGTACCTGACGATGAAGTCGGAGTGAGCGCTCTGCATGATCTGCTTCTCGGAGCGGATGTGCTCCTGCTGCCGCGTGTCCACGATGTGCCTCTTCTTCAGGATCTTCATGGCAAAGGTCTTGGACTCCTCGCTCTTCAGCTGCACCTGCACACGGCACCAAGCACGCAGCCTCAGCAGCAGGGCGCAGCCTCTCCACGAGCACGCCGCCAAGTGCACAGGCAGCAGCCCCACCCCCGCCCTGCCCTCACCGCCTGCCCTGCAACTATGCAGTCACAGGATGGGTTGGGTGGGAAGGGAGCTCAAAGCTCATCCAACTCCAGCCCACTGCCATGGGCAGGGACACCTCCCACCAGCCCAGGCTGCTCCAGGCCTCAGCCAGCCTGACCTGCAACACCCCCAGGCAGGAGGCAGCCACAGCCTCCCTGGGCAGCCTGTGCCAGAGTCTCCCCAGCCTCACTCTCAACAATTCCTTCCTCCTCTCCAGTCTCAACCTCTCCTCTCCCAGCTCAAAGCCATTGTCCCTGGGCCTGGCACTCCCAGCCCTTGGCCAAAGTCCCTCCCCAGCTCTCCTGGAGTCCTTCAGGTCCTGCAAGGCTGCTCTGAGGTCTGCCTGGAGCCTTCTCTTCTCCAGGCTGCACAGCCCCAGCTCTCCCAGCCTGGCCCCACAGGGGAGGTTCTGCAGCCTCTGCTCATCTTGGTGGCCTCCTCTGGAACCAGCAGCTCCAGGTCCTTCTTGTGCTGGGGCCCCAGAGCTGGAGGCAGTGATGCAGGTGGGCTCTGAGCAGAGCAGGGCAGAGGGCAGAATCCCCTCCCTGTGCTGCTGGTTACCTCTCCAACATGCCAGACTGGGTAACTGTAAGGACATTTTTCCTGTCAAGCTGGGGATCTCCAGGTCATTTCTATTACTCTTCCAAACTGTGATTTTTTAATACCAAACTCATGATATAGTTAATAAAGAAACTCCCAAACCCATCTCTAAACCAAATCCTTGTATGTAAAAAGAAAGACAATTATGAGCACTGCTAAGATGAGAACAGGCTTCTGAGCACACCCTGCCCTGCCCTCCTGAGGAGGAAAACAGCAGTGGGAGCCACAGGGATTTTGACTCTCGGCTCAGAGGGGGTAGTGCATGCTGGGCAGGAAGCTCAGCCACAGAGACCCACCACAAACATCTCCCAAATGCTTCAGGAAAGGTGAAAATCACAGAATCTCAGAACACATCCAGTGGGCAGAGCCCTCCAAACTCATCCAGTCCAAGCCTTGGCCTAGCACTGCAGGGTTAGCACAACCATGCCCCTAAGCTCCACTGCACCCCCCTCCTCCCTCCAAGCCCTCTTCCAAACAGTGCTGTTTGCATGGGCAGCAGCTTCAGCAGAGCCACCCCCGCTGCACAGCCCAGCAGAGGAGCCCTGGCTGCCCTGGCAGCAGCCCCTGCTGCTTCAGAAGCCCCAGCAGCTGCCTCAGTGCAGACCTGGGGCAGCCTTGGCTTCCAGGCACTCTTCTGCAAGGGCAGCCAAGTCAGGAAGAGCAATTACCCCGAGTCAGCACCAGCCTCACCCCCTCCACCTGCTTTGTGCAGGTCAGAGGAATTTCTGGTGCCTTCCCTCCTCTTTTTGTCACTTCCCTCCTCGCACTGACCATGCCCAGTCAAACACCAGGAGGTGCCCCTGCTGCCTGCAGGGGGTTGGACGAGATGGCCTTTGAGGGTCCCTTCCAGCCCAGTGCACTCTGTGGAGCTGAGAACTGTCCAAAGCCTCCTGCAAGACCCCGTGGCTGTCAGAAGACCTGAACTAAACCCTGTAGCATTGAGAATGCTCCTTCCCTTCTTCTCCACCTTCCCACACAGGCCTCAGAGCTCCATTTCATGCCTGTCCCATTACTGAGCTCTGGCACGTGGTCCATGGCTGCAGTTCTCAGGGCCTTGACTCACAGAGATGTAATGACAAGGGGCAAGCCACTGCCCACAGCAGATCCATCCATGGATCCTTTCCAGTGCAACAACCCCCAAAAGAGAAGCCCTCAACAAGATGGCACTAGCACAGACCCTCTGCTGGTTGGACTCCCTCATGGTGAAGCTGCTTTGAGCTCTTGTCCTCTCTCTTCCAAATCAAAGAATCCCAGAATGGGTTGGGTTGGAAGGTACTTTGAAGGTCATCCAGCTCCAGCCCCCTGCCATGGGCAGGGACACCTCCCACCAGCCCAGGCTGCTCCAGGCCTCAGCCAGCCTGGCCTGCAACACCTCCAGGCAGGAGGCAGCCACAGCCTCCCTGGGCAGCCTGTGCCAGAGTCTCCCCAGCCTCACTGCCAACAATTTCTTCCTCATCTCCACTCTCAGTGGCTCAAAGCCATTGTCCCTTCTTCCATTGCTCAGGGTTGGAAGTGGATGATCTTTGAGGTCCCTTCCAACCCAATCCATTCTGGGATTCTCTGATTTTCTCTCCAGAACACAAGAAAAGTCAGTGGGAAGCCACAGTTAAACGAAGTCCAATCTGAAGAGGTGATTCAGAAAGCCAGAGAGAGAAGAGGTAAAATGAGTCAGCTGAGTTCATTCTGCAGGACTGAGGCAGGAAATGAAGTGACCCAAAGCCAGCAGAAATGTTGTTTACCAGACCAGCATGGAGGCAAAGCAGAGTCAGACAGAGCTGGCTGCAGGCAGCATACCCGTGTCCAGCAGGAACGTGTGTATGCTCCTAGGTGGAAGCCTACAACTCAAAGCCTTCCCCAGGGCAAGGGCCACCCTGAAGCTCAGCACTGAGAAGACAATAATCATACTGACTAAAGGGATTTAAAGAGTGGGGGAGGAAGGCAGTGAAGGTGGCTTGGTACTGAGCTGAGCAGAAGATGAACACTGTAAGGTTGACACAAGATGCAAACAAAGGGAGACAAGGAGAGGAGAAGGAGACAAGGAGAGGAGGAGAAGAAGGAGTAAAGGGACCAGAGAAAGAAAAAAGATTCAACCTCTCTTGTTTTTCCAAGTCCTGGTGTTCTTGCACCTCAAGTGGCTCCTCCTGGGCTCTTCATGCTCATATGAAAATGTTGGAATTGCTCCAGAAGTGCTGCTTTGCTTTACCCCAGCATGGTGAGGGCTGGAAGGGACCTCTGGAGATCACCCAGCCCAAGCAGCTTGCCCAGCAGCACAGTGCCCAGGGGGGTTGGAAGCTCTCCACACCAGGACACTCCACAACCTCCCTGGGCAGCCTGCTCCAGGCCTCCAGCAGCCTCACATCAAGCAACTTGCTCCTCCTGCTCAGATCCAACCTCCTGCCTGACACTCTGTGCCCCTTGCCCCTTGGCCTGGCCCTGGGCACCACTCAGCAGAGCCTGGCCCCAGCCTCTTGCCCCCCACAGCTCCTTCAGCTCTTGCTGAGCATTGCTCAGCTGCCCTCTGGGGCTGCTCTTCTGCAGGCTCTCAGCCTTAAACACACCTTCCTGGAGCAGAATCTGCAGCTTCCAAAACACACCCAGAGGGCTCCAGGGCTGAGTTTCTGTATTTCACCCAGCTGTAGTTCAGGTGGCAGTAAACATGGGCAAAACATGGGCTTCCACCTCTACTTCCCCAGCACAGCACAGCCAGGGACTGGGTGTGAGTGGGTGATGCCCACAGGTCCCTCCTGACCTCTGCCATGCTGGGATTCTTCTTGCCAGTCTCCTGCTGAGCTCCCTGTTTGGGCATGGCAATGCCTCCCTGGGGACAAAGATCCTCCTGCAAAGCTCTATGGTAGCTCTGCAGGTTGCTCCATGTCTGCAACTTGGACACAGAGGAAACAGGAATCTGAGCTACCATGACAGGGGAGGGTGTTGCTAGCAAGATCAATGACAACCAGCTTTAGCACAGATCTCAGGCACTGAGGTAGCAAGGCTTTTCCTCACTGGCTATGTCTGTGGGCCTGTATTTGCCTCCTTCTTCACAGCCAGCTGCAGCCTAACTCACCAAAAACAGCAGCAGGTGTTGCTGAGAGCAGCACTTGCAAGCTGAGCTCCTCTGATCCCAACATCTGACCTGCTACATCAACACAGCCCTGGCTGCTCCCTTCAGCAGGCTGCCTGGAGTGCTAAATACACTCCTGTCCTTCCAGGATGGAATGGACACCCCTGGCAGGATGTTCTCTGCCTTACAACTTGTTTCCTTCCCAGCATCTCATACAGTCACAGAATTGTTTGGCTTGGAAGAGGCCTCCAAGATCACCAAGCCAAATTGTCACCCGACCCCACCATGGCCACCCAACCATGGCCCCAAAGCCATGGCCACACCTTGCTGCAACACCTCCAGGCATGGGGACTCCACCACCTCCCTGGGCAGCCTCTGACAGTCCCTGACCACTCTGGCACCAAAGAAATTGTTCCTCAGCTCCAACCTAAGCCTCCCCTGGCACAACTTCAGGCCAGTTCCTCTCCTCCTGTCACTTGTTCCTGGGGAGCAGAGCCCAAGCCCCACCTGGCTGCAGCCTCCTCTCAGGAGCTGCAGAGAGCAAGGAGGTCTCCCTCAGCCTCCTCTGCTCCACACTCCACACCCCCAGCTCCCTCAGCTGCTCCTCCCCAGCCCTCTTCTCCAGAGCCTTCCCCAGCTCTCTTGCCCTTCTCTGGCCCTGCTCCAGCCCTCCAGCTCCTTCTGGCAGGGAGGGCCCAGAGCTGAAGGCAGCACTCAAGCTGTGGCCTCCCCAGTGGCCAGCACAGGGCACAATCCCTGCCCTGCTCCTGCTGCCCACCCCATGGAAGGGGATTGGAACTGGTCCCTTCCCACCCAAACCACTCTGTGATTCTATTCCAATCTGAGTGCCAGGGGACAAGGAAATTAACTCCAAATTGACCCTCTGTGAATCCTCCAAAGTCCACAAAAGAAGTGCAGGGTGCTCTGGAAAGCCTCAGCTATGGAACAGCTGCAGCTGCTTCATCACACCCTCAGCTGTGCTGGAAGCCTCTCATCATTGCTTTGGGTCCTTGAGCTGAAAATTGAAATTCAGTGCTGAACAAGATGCACAACTAAAGGTTTTTGTAAGCAAAATGGGAAATGTATGGAAATCTGAGTGCTCCTGGAAAGCCCAGAGGTAAACATGATTGCTGAGGAATGTCCTGAAGGAGCAGCCAGGATTGGAAACTGCTTCATGCATAAAATCACCCCATCAAAGGCACACAGCAGCAGGAGGATTCCACAGCTGAAATATGCCAAAACCAAAAGGAAAACCTCACTGTGTTGTCCTCGAGGCATCAGATGGACCTCAGGTCTCCAGCTCCACAGCTGCCCCTGCCCTGCTCCTGAGCCTGGCTTTGTCCACAGCACAGCTGATTGTTTTCTCTCTTACTGCTGCCTGCAGCCATAGCTGAAGCCTCTGGGTTGACAATTCACACACAGTATCACACAGTACAACCAAGGTTGGAAGAGACCCCAAGGATCATCAAGTCCAACCTGTCCCAACAGACCTCACAACTAGACCATGGCACCAAGTGCCACGTCCAATCTCCCCTTGAACACCTCCAGGGACGGTGACTCCACCACCTCCCCGGGCAGCCCATTCCAATGACGAATGACTCGCTCAGTGAAGAACTTCTTCCTCACCTCGAGTCTAAACCTCCCCTGGCACAGCTTGAGACTGTGTCCCCTTGTTCTGGTGCTGGTTGCCTGGGAGAAGAGACCAACCCCCTCCTGTCTACAGCCACCTTTCAGGTAGTTGTAGAGGGCAATGAGGTCACCCCTGATCCTCCTCTTCTCCAGGCTAAGCAACCCCAGCTCCCTCAGCCTCTCCTCACAGGGCTGTGCTCAAGGCCTCTCCCCAGCCTTGTTGCCCTTCTCTGGACACGTTCAAGTGTCTCGATGTCCTTCTTAAACTGAGGGGCCCAGAACTGGACATTCACATCCTGGCCCACGCTGGCATCTCACCTTTTCAAACCCTGACAACATCCTCTTCACTAGCAGGGAAGCCCCAGGGAGATGTTCCCACAGCTTCACAGACTGCACTGGGCTGGAAGGGAGCCTCAGGGGGCATCTGTGCAACCCCCTGCAGGCACAGGGACAGCTCCAGCCAGAGCAGGCTGCCCAGGGACACAGCCAGGCTGAGCCTGAAGGGCTCCAGGCAGGGAGCCTCCACCACCTCCCTGGGCAGCCTGTGCCAGTGTCTCCCCAGCCTCCCTGTGCAGAACTTCCTCCTGAGCTCCAACCTGACTCTGCCCTGCTCCACTTCCAAACCAGTGCCCCTGGTCCCATCCCCACAGCCCCTTCTGAGCAGTCCCTCCCCAGCCTGCCTGGGGGTCCCCTGCAGGTATTGAACTGCAGCTTCCATCAACAAAGGATGTGTTGAGAATCACTGAATCATGGAATCATTTAGCTTGGAAGAGTACTTTAAAAACAATTCTAACCCATGGCCCTCTGCACCACAGCTACAGGGCTGGGAAATTCTTCCAGAGATGGAGCCTCCAAGGCTTCACAACCTCTCTGGGCAGCCTGCTCCAGGCCTCCAGCAGCCTCACACCAAACAACTTGCTCCTGCTCAGGTACAGTGTCCTGGGTTCCACTCTGTGCCCCTGGCCCCTTGGCCTGGCCCTGGGCACCACTCAGGGGCGGCACGGAATGGCTGGAGCTGGGAAGGACCTTTAAAGGTCATGTAGAGCAACCCCCCTGCACTCAGCAGGGTGCTCAGAGCCCTGTCCAGCCTCAGCTAGAATGGGATGTGATGCCCAGCTCTCTGGCCAGCCTGGGACAGGCTCTCCCCAGCCTCAGCACCAAACACTTCTCCTTCTCTCCACTCTCAAGCTCCCTCTTGCAGTCCAAACCCTCCCCCTTGGCCTGGCACAAGAGGCCCTGCTCAGAAGTCTGCCCCCAGCTTTCTGCTGGGCCCTTGGAGCACTGCAAGGCCACCAGAAGGTCTCCCTTCAGCCTTCTCCTCTGCAGGCTGCCCAAGGCCAACTCTCCTATTTTTAGTGCCTGGGAAATGCCACTCAGCTTTCTCCATCCCTCGGGAACCAGGCAGCCCCACCCCCAGCAGTTCCATCCAGCTCTCTGGGTGTAAGGACACAGAGCAGGGCCCTCCCTTCAGCCACACCTGAGAGCAGGAGAGGGTCACCTACCAGCTCCACTCGTCCGAAGCCTCCGACGCCCAGGGTGTCGATGATGTTGAAGTCTGCCAGCTTCAGGTTGGCGAAGAAGGCAGCCTCGGCCTCGTACCTGGGGCGGGGAACAGAGACCCCTCAGAGCTGCCCCAGCGGCGGTGCACAGAGCCCTCCCCCAGCGGCCTGTGCCTGGCACAGCCTTTACCTGCTCCACGTCCACCTCAGCCCTCGCTCCCTGCCTGTAGCCACTCATCCTTTGGCTGCTCCTCCGAGCCAAGGTGCCCTGTGCGTGCCTGCCAGGTGAACGTCTGGCAGCGCCGTGCAGCTTCCAGCTACCCAACCCTACACTTCGGCACCTTCCAGCGAGCTTCTCTGGGGCTGGGAGGCTGGTTGGGCTTTCTTTTTGGTGTCTTTAAGACAAAGACTCTCACAGGAGTTTCTCTTGTCCAGAGGCTGGCCAGGAGTGTGTACCAATGTTTATTGGAAGTGGCGAGATGAGGAAGGTCCTGGAGAGGAGTCCCAGCCAGGTTTTACGGTGCCGGATCCGGCGAGCCTGTGCCGGCGTGCACATGCCTGAAGCCGGTGGCTTCAGCACACATCAACACTGCTGCAGGCACACCTTCCCTTCTCCTACAAACACACTTGGAGTCCCAACCCAGGAGCTACTCTCTCTTAAGCCCACGTCCACAAGTCCCAGGCGGCTCCCGACGCGACTGCCCCAAGCTCTCGCCCCAGGCAGCCCGCAAGCGACAGCCAGGCCAGGCTGCCAGACCAGCTGCCCGGGACCCGCCTCCGAAACAGCTCTTGGCCAGCTCGGGGCTATTTTCAGGCAGGCGGGGGGGGGGGGGGGGGGGGGCAGCGGGTGATCAGGAGCCACCCACACAACAGAAGCCTGGCAGTCAGCTGCTGAGGTCCCCTCTGCCTGCACAGCCTCTGGCTGGTGCCACAAGGCTCGTATGGGACAGGAGTGTGGAGTGGGGCAGGGAGGGAGGCGTGGGGGGCAGCTGGCCGGCTGTGCTCTGCCTCTTTGAAGCCACAGCAGCTTACAATGGACAGGGAGATCGTCACCTGCTCCCTCTCCTGGGTGACCGCTGCAGGGTAAGGGCAGTGTGAAGCTCAAGCACCACGCTGGGCCTGTGCCCATCCGTCTCTTTTCAGTGCACCCTGCCCGTCACAGCTGCCTCCCACTCCACCAGGGCACGGAGTCCCTCGGCTGACTTTCCAAACCACCTTCCCAGCCTGTGTCAGGCTCTCAGCCCCAGGGCTCTCAGCCTTTGCTCCTCCCAGAGCTGCTCCAGGCCCCTCAGCAGCTCTGCAGCCTGCCCTGGACTCCCTCCAGCACTTCCCTGGCTCTCCAGTTGTAGCCTGGCTAGGGCAGAGTAGAGGGGGTCACACTCTGCTGGTCACGCTCCTCCTCATGCCCCCAGGGACCCCTGGCCTTCCTGGCCACAAGAGCTCTTCATGTGACATGGCTCCAGCTCCTTACTCAAGCACAGCTCCAGCAAAGATGAAAGACCTGGGCCAGAGCTGCTGGGTAAGGAACATGAGCTGCCTGCCTGCACAGAGGTCCCTGGCTCCTCAAGCCCTGGCAGAAGGAGACAATTCTGGGTGTGAGAGCCAAGATGTTTCCCACCAGGGCTTCAGTGAAGATGCAATAGAGACAAAAAGCCAACAAGCAGAGAGTACAACCAAAGAGAGCAGATCAGCAGAACCTGGAGCATGAAGGCACCAGCATCTGGACTTCAAGCCCTGGTGCCAGCAGAGGTCAGCATCTCCAGGTGGTTCTGGTGCTGACAGGAGAGAAGGAGCACAGGGGCCCTGGTCACCAGAGCAGGCAGGCTCTGCTTGGCTGGGCAAGCACCAGGCAGCTGCAGCTCTCCCATTGTGGAAGTGGGGACCACGTTGCTGTCCTTGTCTCTGTGCCATGGGAGAAGCTTTCCCTTGCCACATCCACATTTGAGAGCCCTGGGGCTGTGGAGCCTGGAGAAGAGAAGGCTGAGAGGGGATCTGATCAATGTCTACAAATAGCTGAAGGGTGGGGGGCGAGAAGTAGGGGCCAGGCACTTGTCAGTGGTGTCCTGTGACAGGACAAGAGGCAATGGGCACAAACTGAAGCCCAGGAACTTCTACCTAACCATGAGGAGAAACTTCCTTGGTGTGAGGGTGCTGGACGCCTGGAGCAGGCTGCCCAGAGATGTTGTGGAGTCTCCCTTATCAAGCCCCACCTGGATGTGTTCTGTGTGCCCTGCCCTAGGTGCCCCTGCTCTGGCAGGGCTTTGGACTGGGTGACCCCCAGAGGTCCCTTCCAGCCCCTCCCATTCTGTGACTCCATGATCATGGAAAGCAGAGACCAAGACAGACTTTGTTAGTGGCTAAATTACTGTGCAGAGATGAACTTCAGGAGTCCCTGGATGGAGAAGATGGCAGCAGAGGGGCTTGTGTGGCAGGAGCTCAGGGTGTTGGCTGCCCCCTCCCTTTACTTGGCACCAGCAGCCCCTGTAGACAGCAGCTGCTTGTGCTCGGATTTATGAGCTGCAGCAGTGACTCCTCCTGGAAGTGATCTACACTGAGTGGGTTCTGCTGCTTCCTAAGGAACCTCCCTCCTGACCTAGAGACCGACCTGGATGGTGCTTTTTTCTCTTCAGGATCCAAAAGGGTTCTTCCATTCAGATGAAAACCATCAGTCTGCACTCTCATGACTGCATGGAAGCTCCTGCAGCAGCCTCAGAGGTGCCTCAGCTTGGGCACATCAGCACCTGCCCAGTCCCAGCGCTTGGGGTTTCCTAGACAGCCAGGCCTCCTTGAGGCAGCACAGCATTCTGCCAGCTCTGCTTGGCAGGGACTCCTGGGCAGCTTTCCAGGGCAGCACTGGCACAGCCTTGTGCTGGGTGTCCTGGCTGCCAGTGCAGGCCTGGAGTCAGGTGCTCAGGATGTGATCCAAAGGTGCCCCATGCAAAACAGAGGCACCTGCAACCCTCACAGCCAGGATGCAGTCACCTAAAGCCACGGTCGTGGAACCATGGAACCCTAGAAAGGTCTGGGTTGGAGGGGACCTCCAGAGCTCAGCCAGCCCAGCCCCCTGCACTCAGCAGGGACATCCTCCACTGGATCAGGTTGCCCAGAGCCCTCTCCAGCCTCCCCTCCAGGGATGGAGCCTCGACCACCTCCCTGGGCAACCACGGCTGCAGACCGTGGATTAAGAGCCAGAGTGAGGATCTGGCTTTGAGAACAGCCCCAGGAGCTTCTCTGATGGGGTGAGAAAGCAAAAGAAAAACCTCAAAAAACCAAGGGGAAAAAGGACTTGAGAAGACAGAAAGAAAAACTGTTCTGTAAGAGGCAAAAAATATTATTTGGGGAGACAAGAAGTGAGATAATTGTGTAAGAAGATAAAAAATGATTGGCTCTGAGGGGAAGGAAAATGACTCTGTAGGAGGGAGAGGAAAATGATTTGATAAGACTAAGAGTAAACTGATTCTGTAAGAGGAAAACAGAATTATTATGAAAGAGGAAAAGTAAAATGACTAAAGAAGAGGAAAAGTAAAACCATTAAAGAAGAGGGAGAAGTCAAATGATTGAATAAGAGGAAAAGTCAAACAGTTTTCCAGGACAAAACCCAAACTGACTTTACTGGAGGAAGAAGTCAAAGGAATTCCTAAGGAATGAAAAGAGGGAAAGGAGAATCAGTTTATAACACAAAAATTTAACACATTTTGTAATAGGAAAAGTCAAAATAGTTCAAGAGAAAACGTGTAACAGGGTAAGACCAAGGCCAGGATGCCTTGACTGGGGGAAAACGGCAAAGGCACCCCTGAGAAAAAAACCTGAAATGTCTCTGCCAAAGCGAAATGGTTCTGTAAGAGAGAAAAGTCAAAGGGCTCGACAGGAGCAGCAGACCAACGGCTTCGGACCGAGCAGCTGGCTCTGCAGGGCCCGCTGCTGAGCGCCGCTGCAGGCTGCTGTCCAGCACCCCCTCACCGGCAGCTCCGCAGCGGCGCCGCGGGCCGGGGAGAGCCGCAGCGCCAAGCGGCTGCAAGCAGCTGAGCAGAGCTCCCCAGCCCAGGCAAGCAGAGAGCAAGAGGGGGTGGGAAAGAACTGCAGCCCCCTCTGACAGGGTAGGATTACAGATGAGCAGCATGGAATCATGGAAAAGCCCTGGAAGCACACCCAGTGCAACACCAACCCAACCCTCCCATGGCCACCCAGCCATGGCCCCAGGTGCCATGGCCACAGCTTGCTGCAACCCCTCCAGGCATGGGGACTCCACCTCCTCCCTGGGCAGCCTCTGACAGTCCCTGACCACTCTGGCACCAAAGAAACTTCTGTGCCTCTCCAACCTTACCCTCCCCTGGCACAACTTCAGCCCAGTTCCTCTCCTTCTGTCACTTAGAATCATAGAATCATAGAATCAGTCAGGGTTGGAAGGGACTACAAGGATCATCTAGTTCCAACCCCCTGCCATGGGCAGGGACACCCCACACTCGATCACGCTGGCCAGAGCCTCGTCCAGCCTGGGCTTAAACACCTCCAGGGACGAGGCCTCAACCACCTCCCTGGATAACCCATTCCAGGCCTTCACCACTCTCATGGTGAAGAACTTCTTCCTCACATCTAGCCTGAATCTCCCCATTTCCAGCTTCATTGCATTCCCCCTAGTCCTATCACTACCTGATAGCCTGAGAAGTCCCTCCCCAGCCTTCCTGTAGGCCCCCTTCAGATACTGGAAGGCCACAATGAGGTCACCTGGGAGCCTTCTCTTCTCCAGACTGAACAGCCCCAACTCCTTCAGTCTGTCCTCATAGGAGAGCTGCTCCAGCCCTCTGATCATCCTCGTGGCCCTTCTCTGGACACCTTCCAGCACCTCCAGATCCCTCTTGCAATAGGGGCTCCAGAACTGGAGGCAGTACTCCAGGTGGGGTCTCACCAGAGCTGAGTAGAGGGGGAGAATCCCCTCCCTTGACCTGCTGGCCACACTTCTCCTGATGCAGCCCAGGATCTGATTGGCTTTCCGGGCTGCAAGTGCACACTGAGAGCTCATGTTGAACTTCTCGTCCACCAGCACCCCCAAGTCTCTCTCCTCAGGGCTGCTCTCCAGCCAGTCACTGCCCAGCCTGGATTTGTGCCTGGGATTGCCTCGACCCAGATGCAGGACCCTGCCCTTGGTCTTGCTGAAGCTCATGAGGTTGGCTTGTGCCCACCTCTCCAGCCTGTCCAGGTCCCTCTGGATGGATCCCTTCCCTCCAGCCTGTCTGCTGCACCACACAGCTTGGTGTCACCAGCAACCTTGCTGAGGGTGCACTCGATGCCACTGTCCATGGCACCCACAGAGATGTTGAACAAGACAGGTCCCAGGACTGATCCCTGAGGGACTCTGCTTGTCACTGGCCTCCACTGGGACATGGACCCGTTGACAGCCACTCTTTGGGTGCGGCCATCAAGCCAGTTCTTTATCCATCTCGTGGTCCATCCATCAAACCCATGTGTCACCAGCTTGGAGACCAGGAGGTGGTGCGGGACAGTGTCGAAGGCTTTGCTCAGGGCCAGGTAAATGACATCAGTTGCTCGCCCCTCATCTATTAATGTTGTCACCTGTTCAGAGAAGGCCACCAGGTTTGTCTTGTTCCTGGGGAGCAGAGCCCAAGCCCCAGCTGGCTGCAGCCTCCTCTCAGGAGCTGCAGAGAGCAAGGAGGTCTCCCTCAGCCTCCCCTTCTCCACACTCAACACCCCCAGCTCCCTCAGCTGCTCCTCCCCAGCCCTCTCCTCCACACCCTTCCCCAGCTCTCTTGCCCTTCTCTGGCCCTGCTCCAGCCCTCCAGCTCCTGCTGGCAGGGAGGGCCCAGAGCTGAAGGCAGCACTCAAGCTGTGGCCTCCCCAGTGGCCAGCACAGGGCACAATCCCTGCCCTGCTCCTGCTGCCCACCCCAGTGCTGCTGCAGGCCAGGCTGCTGCTGCCCTTCTTGCCCCCCTGGGCACTGCTGGCTCCTCTCCAGCTGCTGCCACCCAGCACCCCCAGGGCCTTTCCTGATGGGCACTTTCCAGGCCCTCTGCCCCAGCCTGGAGCCTTCCTGGGGTTGTTGTGACCCAGGTGCAGCACTCAGCACTTGGCTTTGTTGAATCTCTTCCCATGGATCCTGCCTGGGCAGATCTCTCTGCAGAGCCTCCTACCCTCCAGCAGATCAGCACTGCCACCCAGCTCAGTGTCCTCTGCTCCACACCAGATGTAATATTCATTCCAAAATGCCAAGCATCTCCCATCCCTTGTCTCAAACACATCTGGACTTTCTGAAGGTGTCTGCCAGAGTTCTCCAAAGAAGCAAAGACCTTCCCTTCCTCACCTGAGCTCTGCAGGCTCTGGAATTCCTCACAGTATTTTGAGACAATCTCTTTGTGATGCAGTTCTGCAGAGCCAACCTCTCCCTGGGCTCAAAGACAGTGACTGAGATGGACCTGAGGACCATTCTTAGTGGTCACCTGAAGAGAGCCATCTCCCTCTGGTTCTCCTGTGCTGATGGGGAGGCCCAGAGAGACAGGAGGTGGCTCACCCAGAGGTACATGCAGGGAGCAGCCAGTTCCCTACTCCTGAAGTCATTTAGTGCTCCTGTGCTGAGGGACAGCATTGGGCTCTCAGGTGACCACGGGCTGAGCTGGGGTGAAGACTTCCCCCTGCCCACCACAAGCAGACACTTACTTTGCTTTTGCTTCTGCATCTTCATAGGCCTTATTGGAAACATCATCCAGGCCACCAATCAGATGTTTGAAGGAGCTGTAAAGACAAAAGGACACTTTGAGAGGAAGGGTCTCCCTGTGGGAACCAGCAAAGCCAGCACTGCTTCAGGAGCAACCCCTGCTCACCTCTTGCTGCTTGGGATGGACATGACTGACCAAAACAGGGCCAGGCATCTGCTGGCAAATGTGACCTCAAGTGTGCTGAAGAAGGCCTGGAAATGCCATGACCACAGAACCCCAGCGTGGGGAGGGCTGGAAGGGTCCTCTGGAGGTCATCCAGTCCAACCCCCCTGCCAAGGCAGGGTCACCCAGGGCAGCTCACACAGGAACACACCAAGGGTGGTTGGGAGGCTCTCCAGAGACTGGAGCATCTCTCTGGGCAGCTGGCCCCAGGGCTCCAGCACCCTTCAGCCACAGAAGTTCCTCCTCATCTTCAGATGGAACTTCTGATGTTCCAGTTTGTGCCACTGCCCCTTGTGCTGTCACTGGGCACCACTGGCACCCAAACTGATTCCCCAGCTCTTCTAGGGACAGAAGCCACTGACATGAAGTTTTGCACCTCTCCAATGAAAGCCTCAGTGTAAATCTGCCAATGTGGCTACTAAGTCCCATGGGGATGAGGTGCCAGCATCACATCCCTGTCCTCCAGCCAGACCTTCTGTGTTTTCAAATCCAGAATGCACTGTGTGGGAAGGGACTCTCCAAGGGCATCCTGTCCTGCAGGCACAGGGACAGCCCCAGCCAGAGCAGGCTGCCCAGGGACACAGCCAGGCTGAGCCTGAATGGCTCCAGGCAGGGAGCCTCCACCACCTCCCTGGGCAGCCTGTGCCAGTGTCTCCCCAGCCTCCCTGTGCAGAACTTCCTCCTGAGCTCCAACCTGACTCTGCCCTGCTCCACTTCCAGTGCAGCTCAGGTTGGTTGGGGCTGCGAGCAGCCTGCTCTGGTTGGGGCTGTTCCTGCTGGCTGCAGGGGCTTGGATTGGATGAGGTTTAAGTCCCTTCCAGCACAAATCAGGCTGGGGTTCTATGACACTAGGAAATGCTGATCTTCCCCATTCAGGCCACCCTCTGCACAGTTTCTCATCCTTGCCTAAGTCTTGGCAACTTTTCTGCATGCTAAAATCTTATCTTTTTCACAGCATCATGGAGTGGGTTGGAAGGCACCTCAAAGCTCATCCAGCTCCAGCCCCTGCCATAGGCAGGGACACCTCCCACCAGCCCAGGCTGCCCAAGGCCTCATCCAGCCTGGACCTCAACACCTCCAGGCAGGAGGCAGCCACAGCCTCCCTGGGCAACCTGTGCCAGAGTCTCCCCAGCCTCACTGCCAACAATTTCTTCCTCCTCTCCACTCTCAACCTCTCCTCTCCCAGCTCAAAGCCATTGTCCCTGGGCCTGGCACTCCCAGCCCTGTTTTCTACAGTTCCTCACATGCCTATCAAACAATACTCTCAGAGCAGAGGTATGAGAAGAAGTCAGCAGTGTCAAGCTCAGGACAACTTTCCCTGACCAACTAATAGTCTAAAAATAGCCCTGCAAGCAGGATTTGTCCAGATGCTGGCACCTGGCTAATTGCAGGGCACTGCAGGCAGCTCTGGTGTAGATGAAGCACAGCTCCAGCAGGTTAAATTTAACTTGCACCTCCTCACCACTGCAAAGTCATCACAGAGCAGGAGAGGGGCACAGAGGAGGAGCCAGGGACCCATCTGGGAGGTGATCAGCAGAGAGTGCCCCTGCAGTCACTGATTCCTTGGGGTTTCTTCCTGCTCACAGGGCCCAGCCAAGGCAGTGTCCAAAGCAATGCTCAAAGTCTGCTGGCTTTGTCTTTGGCTGGACTCGTGGCTGCTAAATGACCTGATTATGACAGTGGGTCACCAAATCACTTTGGTTGGAAGAGGACTTGAAGATCATGCAGCCCAACCCTTACCCCAGCACTGCCAGGTCACCACTGAGCCATGGTCCTCAGCACCACAGCTCCACGGCTTTGAAAGCCCTCCAGGGATGGGGACTCCACCACTGCCCTGGGCAGCCTAGGCCAGGGGAAGAAATTGTTCCTTTTGGGAAAGAAATAGCCCTTTTGGGGAAGAAATTGCTCCTCATGTCCAACCTAAACCTCCCCTGGGGCAACTTGAAGCCATTTCTTCTCCCACAAACCAGTGGCTCCCCCAGAGTTTGTTGAGCAACTCCAGGGATGGTGACAGCCTGACTCCCCTTCCACGGCGTGAGAGCTCCTTGCTGATTCCCATTTTGTCTCTCAGTGCTTCCTGGCTGTCTTCATTTGTCACCACTGAGCTTTGCCATGCTGAGGTCCCTGCTGACTGCAGGGGGTTGGACTGGATGACCTTTGGAGGTCCCTTCCAACCCAGACGTTAGGAAGAAGTTGTACACAGAGAGAGTGATTGCCCATTGGGATGTGCTGCCCGGGGAGGTGGTGGAGTCACCATCACTGGAGGTGTTCAGGAGGAGACTTGATGGGGTGCTTGGTGCCATGGGTGAGGTGTTTAGGTGGGTTGGATTGGGTGATGGGTGGGATGTGATGATCTGGAAGGTCTCTTCCAACGTGGTTTATTCTATTCTATTCTATTGTAATACCAGGGGAGCCTCTCTGAAGGACACAAACAGAGACAGCCTGACTGCACTAACACCAAATGGCCTCTCTCAGGAAAATGACCAAATGACCATCTGGAAAGGGCACCCAGGGGAGCTCCAGCCCAGCCCAGCCCAAGGCAGGAGATGGATGTACTCACTCTCTGTCTATGACCAGACAGGTGACTGCTTCAGCTGCAATGACGTTGGCTGTCCTCACGTCCTCCCTGAAAGAGACAACAACAGAAGGACCTTGCTTCAATCAGCTCTTTGCTTTGCATCAACATCTTTTGATGCCCAATTACCTTCTGCATTCCAAAAGCCCTTCAGGAATACATTGCTAGGTCCTACAAGAATTTCTGCACCTCACAAGAACAAATCTCTGGGTCCCACAGCTGGTCCCTGTCTGGGTTTGCAGTTCATGACCCAGACAGGCTTCAAGCACCCCAAAGCTAAAAGCCATCCCCTGAGGGAAAAGAAGCAGCAGGTTGCAGTGAATGGTCACCCAGCCACACAGCAGCCCCTGCCTCTCATCTGCTCCAGGCACATCCATCTCTACCATGCACACAAAGACCTTGGCCAAAATATCAGCAACTGCAATGAACATTTTGTGGCTGTTCAGCCTGGAGAGGAAAAGGCTCCAGGCAGACCTCAGAGCAGCCTTGCAGGACCTGAAGGGCTCCATGAGAGCTGGGGAGGGACTCTGGACAAGGACTGGGAGTGTCAGGCCCAGGGACAATGGCTTTGAGCTGGGAGAGGAGAGATGGGGAGTGGAGAGGAGGAAGAAATGGTTGGCAGTGAGGCTGGGGAGACTCTGGCACAGGCTGCCCAGGGAGGCTGTGGCTGCCTCCTGCCTGGAGGTGTTGAGGGCCAGGCTGGATGAGGCCTGGAGCAGCCTGGGCTGGTGGGAGGTGTCCCTGCCCATGGCAGGGGCTTGGAGCTGGATGGTCTTTGAGGTCCCTTCCAACCACAACCATTCTGTGGTCATCCAGTCCAGCACCAACCCAACGCCACCATGGCCACCCAACCATGGCCCCAGGTGCCATGACCACAGCTTGCTGCAACCCCTCCAGGCATGGGGACTCCACCTCCTCCCTGGGCAGCCTCTGCCAGTCCCTGACCACTCTGGCACCAAAGAAATTGTTCCTCAGCTCCAACCTAAGCTCCCCTGGAACAACTTCAGGCCAGTTCCTCTCCTTCTCTCACCTGAGACTAGGGAGCAGAGCCCAAGCCCCAGCTGGCTGCAGCCTCCTCTCAGGAGCTGCAGAGAGCAAGGAGGTCTCCCTCAGCCTCCTCTGCTCCACACTCAACACCCCCAGCTCCCTCAGCCCTGTTCTCCAAACCCACTCCAAATCCTATATGTAGGGCAAGCCTCCTGTCCCTGCTGCCCACCCTGGTTCTGCTCCAAGCCAGGAGGCCATTGGCCTTCTTGGCCCCCTGGGCACTGCTGGCTCCTGGTCAGTGACTGCCAACCAACACCCCCAGGTCCCTCTTCCAGCTGCAGCTTTCCAGCCACTCCTCCCCAAGTCTGGAGCTCCCCATGGGGCTGTTGTGACCCAAAGCAGAACCGTTCCTGTTACAGCTGGCATTGGAATGGTGCCTTTGAGTGGATCCTCACTGCAATCAAGTGTGCATTAGAGCTCATTAATCCCCCAAGGTAAATGAAATGATGGTAATTAGAAGGGAAGGGAAAGGAGCAGTGGAGGAGCAGCAGATGATGATTAGCTTGTGCAGCTTTGGCAAACACAGGGAGGAGAAGAGCTGATGTTTAATATCCCACAAGATTGCTGCTGTCTTAATGCCTAAACCCAAGGATTCCAACTTTGTTGGTCATTAATTCCAGTCAAAACTGAACACATTTCCCATCATCTCAGATGCCTTCCTGCAGGAGAAAGGCAGTTTATCTCTTTTCAGTTACACAGAGATGATTTTTATGCTGCATTCCATGACTGCAGGCAAGGAAAACACAGCCATTGGTTCACAGACTCACAGAATGGGTTGGGTTGGAAGGGACCTCAAAGCTCATCCAGCTCCAGCCCCCTGCCATGGGCAGGGACAGATCTCACCAGCCCAGGCTGCTCCAGGCCTCAGCCAGCCTGGCCCTGAACACCTCCAGGCAGGAGGCAGCCACAGCCTCCTGGGCAGCCTCTAGCTGCACATCACCAAATGCAACAAGCAGCTAATTGTAACTGCAAGGCATTAAATGCACCAAGTAATGACTACTAGTGCAGGGCATTAAATGCAAAGAGCTTAGAAGTGCAGGACAGTAAATGCATCAAAGCAGTATTAGAAGTGCAGAAGTGCAGAGCATCACATGCAACAAAGAATTGTTTGTATGTACAGCACTGAATGCAACAAAGAATTATTGGAAGTGCAGGGCACCCGGTGCAGCCAGGGATTGCGTGGCAGTGCCTGCAGCAGGAGTGCAGGGCACCCGGTGCAGCCAGGGATTGCGTGGCAGTGCCTGCAGCAGGAGTGCAGGGCACCCGGTGCAGCCAGGGATTGCGTGGCAGTGCCTGCAGCAGGAGTGCAGGGCACCCGGTGCAGCCAGGGATTGCGTGGCAGTGCCTGCAGCAGGAGTGCAGGGCACCCGGTGCAGCCAGGGATTGCGTGGCAGTGCCTGCAGCAGGAGTGCAGGGCACCCGGTGCAGCCAGGGATTGCGTGGCAGTGCCTGCAGCAGGAGTGCAGGGCACCCGGTGCAGCCAGGGATTGCAGTGTGCAGCAGGAGTGCCTGCAGCAGCCCAGTGCAGCCAGGGATTGCGTGGCAGTGCCTGCAGCAGGAGTGCAGGGCACCCCCCATGCTGCAGGTGGCTGCCAGAGGTGCCCAGCAGCAGCCCGCAGCCGCCACGCAGTCAGCACTGGCTCTGGGCTGGGTCACAGGACTCCTCCGGGCTGCCCCCAGCACACAGCTGCCTTCCGCAGAGGAGTCTCCTTCAGCCTCTGCAGGCTCCATGGCTGCCCCCAGCAGAAGCCTCTCCTGCTGCCAGCCCTGGCCCTGCTCCGTGCTCCCGGGGAGCTCTGCTCTCTTACAGCCTCTCCAACGTCAGGCTTGAGGAGCTGTGGAAAGGTCACAGCTGCCAGGGGGTTGGAGGGCACATCAGCACCAGGAAATAGAAGCAGAGGGGATCTGGAGCCAGGGACTCAGCAGCACTGCACAGGAGTGGGCACCACTCCTGCTCTGGCCACATGCCCGGGCAGCAGGGCAGGAGAGCCTGCACCACCACACCTCAGCTCCTCAGCTTGGTGGGGACCCCGAAGGGAACATCACTCACGTTCCCAAAGCTCTCCCAGAGTGTGTCAGCACAACAGCACAGCCTGGCCTTTGGCACAGGAGCACAGAGACCAGCCTGGAGGTGCCACCTGAGCAGGAGGAGCAAGTTGTTTGGTGTGAGGCTGCTGGAGGCCTGGAGCAGGCTGCCCAGAGAGGTTGTGGAGTGTCCTGGTGTGGAGAGCTTCCAACTCCCCTGGGCTCTGTGCTGCTGGGCAAGCTGCTGGGGGTGCCCTGCTGGAGCAGGGGCTGGGGGATCTCCAGGGGTTCTGCAGGCAAAACTCTCTCTTTGAAGGATAGAGCTAGGGCTGGTTTTTCAGAAGGTTGTCAGCCTTGGGTGCAGCTGCTCAGAACACCCAACAGAGACAGTGCTTCTCTCCAGGGCACCCAGCAAACCCCCAACACAAAACTGGGGGAGGCAGAGACGCTGGGGTTTGGGTTCCTGCTGCTAAGTTCCAGTTATGAACAGGGCCCCAGGAGCTGCTGGCTCCAGAGGAGGCCACCAAGATGAGCAGAGGCTGCAGAACCTCCCCTGTGGGGCCAGGCTGGGAGACTTGGGGCTGTGCAGCCTGGAGAAGAGAAGGCTCCAGGCAGACCTCAGAGCAGCCTTGCAGGACCTGAAGGGCTCCAGGAGAGCTGGGGAGGGACTTTGGCCAAGGGCTGGGAGGGCCAGGCCCAGGGACAATGGCTTTGAGCTGGGAGAGGAGAGCTGGAGAGTGGAGAGGAGGAAGAAATTGTTGGCAGTGAGGCTGGGGAGACTCTGGCACAGGATGCCCAGGGAGGCTGTGGCTGCCTCCTGCCTGGAGTTGATCAGATGGTGCTGGGGGATAGGTTGGACTCCATGATCTCGAAGGTCTCTTCCAACCTGGTCTATCCTATCCTATCCTATCCTATCCTATCCTATCCTATCCTATCCTATCCTATCCTATCCTATCCTATCCTATCCTATCCTATCCTATCCTATCCCATGCTATACTATTGCTGGCTCCTGGGAACTTTGTTACCACCTGACACCCCCAAGGCCCTGTCCTGCTGGCTGCTCTCAGCCATTCCTCACCCAGCCTGGATCTGTGCCTGAGCCAGCTGCAGGACCTTGCCCTTGGTCTTGTTGAGCCTCCCGAGGTTGTCTTGGGCCCAGCTCTGCAGCCTGCCCAGGTCCCTCTGGATGGATCCTTCCCTCCAGCTGTCAGCAGCAGCACACAGCTTGGTGCCATGCCATCCCTGCACTCAATGCCACACCAGGTCTCTGTTAGTCCCTGCATGGTTAGCCCCTTCCCTCCCAAGGCTTTTCCTTTCCTGTTCACTGCCTCCAAGATTCTTATGAACCATTTTAGGTTTCAGAGCCTGAGCCCCAGCAGAGCTGCAGGAGCCTGTGCTGGAGCCAGGGATTTAGGACTTCCTGGCATCTCCTTTCACTGCTGAGCTCTGCACATCATGCTGGCAGGATTTCAGCCCTACAGACTGGTGCCAGAGATGAGCTCTAAATATTATCAGCTTACAAGATGCCAAGGCTGATGAGAGCCCCTTGTCTCAGACTAAATCTAAACTTCCCATACTGAGGAGCAGGGGATAAACATTTCCAGTTTGATTCCAGGCTGATTTGATGGCAACAATTCCTGTGTCTAGGGAAGCATCTCAGATCTGTGCTGGATCCTGCCCTTGGGTCACAGCAACCCCTGGAAGGCTCCAGGCTGGGGGCAGAGGGGCTGGAAAGTGCCTGGGGGTGCCTGAAAGGCCCTGGGGGTGCTGGGTGGCAGCAGCTGGAGAGGAGCCAGGAGTGCCCAGGGGGCAAGAAGGGCAGCAGCAGCCTGGCCTGCAGCAGCACTGGGGTGGGCAGCAGGAGCAGGGCAGGGATTGTGCCCTGTGCTGGCCACTGGGGAGGCCACAGCTTGAGTGCTGCCTTCAGCTCTGGGCCCTCCCTGCCAGAAGGAGCTGGAGGGCTGGAGCAGGGCCAGAGAAGGGCAAGAGAGCTGGGGAAGGGTGTGGAGAAGAGGGCTGGGGAGGAGCAGCTGAGGGAGCTGGGGGTGTGGAGTGTGGAGCAGAGGAGGCTGAGGGAGACCTCCTTGCTCTCTGCAGCTCCTGAGAGGAGGCTGCAGCCAGCTGGGGCTTGGGCTCTGCTCCCATGGAACAAGTGACAGGGTAAGGGAAAGCAGCCTTCAGTTGCACCAGGGGAGGGTTAGTTTGGCCATGAGGAACAACATCTTCCCTGAAAGGGTTGTCAAAGCCTGGCCCAGGCTGCCCAGGGCAGTGGCTGAGTCCCCATCCCTGGAAGTACTCAAAAGCTGGGAGCAGCCAGACCTGCTGGCTGCTCTGCTCCAAGCCCTCCAGGTGCCAGTGCAGCTGCAAGGAGCTGGCCCAGCACCCTGCCACGCTGAGCCTTAAAGCTGCCCAGTGCAGGGCACTCCACTGCTGCCCTTGGGAGCTGAGTCCAGCTCTGCTCATGGCAAACACTTCCTCCTGCAGTCCAAAGGGAATGTCCCCAGCAGGAAGTGGTCCCCAGCACCCCTTGTCTGCTCCATGGCACAGCTCCTTCCTGTACTGAGGGCTCCAGAGCTGGATGCTGTACTCCAGGTGAGGTCTCACCAGAGCCAAGTGGTAATCATAAAGAGACAGACCCCACCCTGCTGACTGTGAGGGATTCCAGGAGGGTGGAATTGATCATGGATAAGGTCATCCACTCAATTCTGCCCACAGCACTGGATCAATCACCCCCGGGGCTTCGAGATCACATCCTACGAGGTTCCACCTGCAGTGAGTGAACAACAGCCTCAGAGTCTCTTTGCTTTGAACCCCCAGCTCAGACTTTGCCTCCCTGGCTGAGATGACCCAGCTGCCTCTGAACACCTGAAAGGGACTGGGGACTGGCTCTGCTGGCAGGCAGCTGCATTCCCACATGGCTCCTGGGCACACATGGCAGCTAACCCCCTGGGCACACAGCCTGCTGGCTGCTTTTGCTGCACACTCCACATTCTCCCAGGAAAGAAGAGTGGTTCCCTGGTGCTCAGAGATGAGAGGGAATTTCATTCCACTGATTTAAATATTCTCTTTGGAGAGACAAGGGAAACATCAAACATGCTCCCTGCCCTGGCAGAGCTTCCAGGGAAGTGTGGGCTGGATGAGCAGTCAGCCAGGGGGCTGGAGGACACAGCTCAGAGGGTTCTCATCAGTGGGGCAGAGCTTACTTGGGGGCCTGTAGCCTGTGGTGTGCCCCAGGGGTCAGCTCTGGGTCCAGTGGAGCTCAACACCATCATCAATGACCTGGACAGAGTGGAGCCTCCCCCAGCTGCCTGCTGGCACTGCACTGGCAGCAGAGGCTGACAGCCCTCAGGCTGTGCTGCTAACCAGTCCTGGGCAGGCTGCAGGGCTGGGCAGAGGGAACCTCCTGGAGGTCACCAAGGGCAAGGGTAGGGTCCTGCCCCTGGGGAGGAACAACCTCCTGCAGCGGGACAGGGGAGGGGAGACCTGCTGGGAAGCAGCTGCAGGGAGCAGGACCTGGGAGTGCTGGGGGCCAACAAGTTGCCCATGAGCCAGCAGGGTGCCCTGGTGGCCAGGAAAGACAACAGACTCCTGGGCTGCATTCATAAGAGTGTGGCCGGCAAGTTGAGGGAGGTTGTCCTCCTCCTTTACTCTTCCCTGGTCAGGCCACATCTGGAGTCCTTTGTCTACCTCTGGGCTCCCCAGTTCCAGAGGCAGGGAAGTGCTGGGGAGAGTCCAGGGCAGGCTGCAAAGCTGCTGAGGGGCCTGGAGCAGCTCTGGGAGCAGCAAAGGCTGAGAGCCCTGGGGCTGAGAGCCTGCAGAAGAGCAGCCCCAGAGGGCAGCTGAGCAATGCTCAGCAAGAGCCAAAGGAGCTGTGGGGGGCAAGAGGCTGGGGCCAGACTCTGCTGGGTGGTGCCCAGGGATGTTCATCATCTGGCAGCCCTCACTCCTGCTGTGCCTGTCTGTGGCCACCAGGCAATCTCCATCCCTGCCATCACCACGCAGCGCTCCTGGGCAGGCTCTTGCTCCACCTTGCTCCCTCCTTTCCCCTCACCTCCTGATCAATAGGTGCCTGAAACATCACAGACCCCCCCAAAAAAACCTCAGACACCCCCAGACTGATTTTTGCTAGGTGGTGGTTTGGGGAGTTAGGGCAACCAGCAGGGCAAACCTTCCAGCTCTCTGTGCAAGAGTCTGGGGAAGTTCCTGAACAGCAGGAGCTGTTGGCAGCCAGCTGAAGACACTTGCAGCAAGCTCCTGCCCAAGCCAACACAACCCTTGTGCCTGAGGCAGAAAGCGCTCTGGGAGACAGAGTGACTCCCTCAGCCATGCAGGGGTGCTTGCAGCACTGGGAGTCAAGTGCAGGAGCCCTGGGGAGGATCTGTGACAGCAGTGCTATGAACCTCCTTCACCCGTGCAAGAGCAAAGCCCTGCCCAAGGCTCTGGAGACCCCCCCAAAGACAGAAGGCCCCCAGGCAGTGCTGGCAGTCATTTCAGTAGTGTTTAATTACTGCCCTGCTGTGCCCCTAGGAGATCTATCAGAGCAAAGGGCCCACAGGCCACCTCTCTCACCCCGGGTGGGGGCCAGAGGCCTGCAGGAAGAAAGCCAACCCCTGAAGGAACCATATGGTGACACCATCTGGGTGACACCGTGCCTCCATGCTTCCATCTGTCCAGGCCTGGGAGCTCCTACCCTCCAAAGCCTCAGGGAGGGTTTTGTCTCAGGGCTTTGCCAACAGCTCTGCCAAACCCTTTAAAAGCTTGTGGGGCTCTCTGTGTCCAGGGCCATGGCTCACACTGCAGCAGCCACCACTGCCTGCTGGGCAGGCCTGAGCTTGCCATACATCACGGAGTGGCTTAGGGTGGAAGGGGCCTTAGAGACCATCTGGCTCCAGCCCCCTGCCATGGGCAGGGACACCTCCCAGCACTGGCTGCTCCAGGCCTCAGCCAGCCTGGCCTTCAACACCTCCAGGCAGGAGGCAGCCACAGCCTCCCTGGGCAACCTGTGCCAGAGTCTTGCAGTGATCCTGCACTGTTTCACCAGGGCCCAGTCCCACCAGTGCCAAGCTTGCTCAGTCCCATTAGCTCAAGTTCAAAGGGTCCTTTGGGGTTGTGTTCAGACTCATTGCTAGGACAAGAAGCAGCAGCCTCAAAGTTTCACCAGGGGAGGTTTAGGTTGGTCACCAGAACAATTTCTTCCCCCAAAGAGCTGTCAAAGCCTGGCCCAGGCTGCCCAGGGCAGGGGAGCCCCCATCCCTGGAGGGGTTTCCAGGCTGTGTTTCCAGCAGCTGTGGTGCTGAGGGCCAGGGGTTAGTGCCCTGGCAGTGCTGGGGTAAGGGCTGCACTCAATGGTCTTCCACATCACTTCCAACTAATCTTTACCTCCACAGGGTTCCTGGATTGAAATCTACATTGTCCTGAACTCAATTCCTGCCCTTTCTTCACCCTCCTGCTCCTCTGTTTTACAACCACCCAGATTTTCATCCTTGAAAAGGGATGTGGATTGTTCTCTTCTTTTAGGCCATCCCAAAGGCAAATGCTGAGGTAAAGCCAAGGCACTGCCCCAGCATCCCCCCGGGCGAGGAGGCGACCTGAGCGCAGCGCCGCTCCACACGGCCAGCTCCTGCCAGGCAAGCACACACACACAGACCCTCCAGAGGGACAAAGCACCACAGGTGCTGACCTTCAAACACATGCTCAGGGGGGACAGTGCAAAGATCAGTCATTTCCTGACGTCTGCGGAGGTGGAGAGATCTACATCTGGCCACTCAGCTGCAGGACAGAGCTGACCTCTCACAAAGGTGCTTGCAGCAAGGCCAGCTGACAATGCTCGACTCCAGAAGCCTCAGCCCACTCCCCATCCCTTTCCAAATTGCAGGGGAGGCCTCTGCAGGCTTCAAAGGTCCTTGCAAAATGGATTGCCTCAGCAGGAGAGCTGGGTCAGGAGGAGCACTTACCCTTGAAGAGCTTTCTCTCCAAACCAATCTCCCTTCCCAAGGGTACGGAGGAACACGGGATCCTCACCGGGGGAGTCCTCACGAGTGACATTCACCTGGAGAAGAACCAAGATGCCCCAGCCTTTAGAAATCCAATGAACAAATCAAACCTCTTTGCTCAGAGAGGGATTTGCCCTCTCCCAGATCCCTCAGGAACACCTCTGGTCTGTATCACCTCTGGGACTGCATCGTGTTCCAGAGTCCTGCACTCCTCCCTCAGCATCGCCAGGCGAGCAGCCCAGCAGCCATTGTGCCCAGGGGGCCTGCAGCTCCTGAGACAACAGCACAGCTGAGGCTGCTGGAGGCTGCAAACTCCAGGCCTCATCCAGCCCAGTTCTACCTCTCTGGCAGAGCTGTGCCAGAGTCTCCCCAGCCTCACTCTCAACAATTTCTTCCTCCTCTCCACTCTCCATCTCTCCTCTCCCAACTCAAAGCCATTGTCCCTGGGCCTGGCCCTCCCAGCCCTTGTCCAAAGTCCCTCCCCAGCTCTCCTGGAGCCCTTCAGGTCCTGCAAGGCTGCTCTGAGGTCTGCCTGGAGCCTTCTCTTCTGCAGGCTGCACAGCCCCAACTCTCCCAGCCTGGCCCCACAGGGGAGGTTCTGCAGCCTCTGCTCATCTTGGTGGCCTCCTCTGGAGCCTCTCCAGCAGCTCCAGGTCCTTCTTGTGCTGGGGGCCCAGAGCTGGAGGCAGTGCTGCAGGTGGGCTCTGAGCAGAGGGGCAGAATCCCCTCCCTGTGCTGCTGCTCTCCCTGCTCTGGCTGCAGCTCAGCACTCAGCTGGCTCTGGGCTGCCAGGGACCAGTGCTGGCTCCTGGGGACTTTGTCACCACCTGACACCCCCAAGGCCTTCTCCTGCAGGCTGTTCTCAGCCTCTCCCCACCCAGCCTGGATCTCTGCTGGGGATTGCCCTGAGCCAGCTGCAGGACCTTGCCCTTGGTCCTGTTGAGCCTCCTGAGGCTGGCTTGGGCCCGGCCCTGCAGCCTGTCCTGTTCCCTCTGGATGGATCCTTCCCTCCAGCTGTCAGCAGCAGCACACAGCTAGGTGAGGGTGCCTCAACCTACTGCCCTTGTGGCTGTCCATCCTCCCCCTGGTGTCTATCTTCAGTGCATCCCATGTCATCCACAGAGGGAATCCGCTGTGTATTCCCTGGAATACTCCCAGTCTGCTATGCAGAAAGGAGTCAAATGCTTCTCCAGCTGGCATCAGGCCAGCCACAAAAATACTCCTCAAGAAGTTGGATGGAAGGAACAAAACTTGTTCTACAGAATCCCGTCAGGATTTGATGGGCAGAGAGGTCACCAGAGCACATTTTCCCTGTGAGCAGTGGCACAGAAACTGAGAGCTTCTCACATCCCCCAAGGGGAGGGCTGAGGCTTCTCTGGCTCCTTCTTAATTTGCAGAACCTGAGAAGCTATAACCAAGGGAATGAAGCTTGGAGTCAGCCTTGTGAGAAGAAAACATTGAAGATTTTAGGGCAAACTCTTAAACACAGAAAATAAAGTTAAAAAAAACCCACAAAGCAGAGATTTTTCTCATTTCCTGAGAGACTCCACAGCAGCTTCCACCCCTCAATGCCTGCTCTCAGCACTGCTCTACAGCACAGGCACATCCATTTTTACCCCTCTAGGCCACTCTTCCCTACTGACACCAGGCCAGGGAGTTTAATTAAATGTCAGGAGTTGCAGTGTTTGTGCCTGGGGCAGGGCAGAGAGGAAGCTCTGGCTGGCACTGAGCTTCCAGAGCAGAGAATTACAGAATGGTTTGGGTTGGAAGAGGCCTCCAGGCTCCTCCAGTCCAGCACCAACCCAGCCCCACCATGGCCACCCTGCCGTGGCCCCAGGTGCCATGGCCACAGCTTGCTGCAACACCTCCAGGCATGGGGACTCCACCACCTCCCTGGGCAGCCTCTGCCAGTCCCTGACCACTCCTGCAGCAAAGAAACTTTTCCTCCTCTCCAACCTTACCCTCCCCTGGCACAACTTCAGGCCAGTTCCTCTCCTTCTCTCACCTGAGCCTAGGTGAGAGCAGAGCCCCAGCCCCTCCTGGCTGCAGCCTCCTCTCAGGGGCTGCTGGGACCACAGCACCTTCTGCCGAGCCCCAGCAGGCAGCAGCTCACCTTGCCTTTGCTGATGATGAAGAAGGTGTCCCCCCGAGCCCCTTGGCGGATGATGTACTCCCGCTCTCGTAGTGAGTCTGCAAGAGAGGCACAAAAAGACATCAGCTGAGGTGAGCCAGCAGCACCAGAGACCATCACTCAGCACAGCCTTGGCTCTGCAGGACAGTGCCCAAGCCTGCATCGACTTCCTCCCGGGCTGCGGGGAGGGAGCTGTTCGTGGCTCCTCGGCGTGCTGCCCGAGCTCCTGCCCGATGAATGCCTCTGGCAGCACAAAGCCACTCACACTGCAAAACCAGACACAGGAGTGCCCAGCAGAGATTATGGTCCCCAAGCTAACCCAGAGATGCTGAGCTTCCAACCCCCCTGGGCACTGTGCTGCTGGGCAAGCTGCTGTGGGTGCCCTGCTGGAGCAGGGGCTGGGGCTGGGGGATGCCCAGAGGTCCCTTCCAGCCCTCCCCATGCTGGGACAGATAGAACTAAAAGTTTCTGAGGCAGGAGGTCATCCAGGCTGTCGCCTTCAAGCCTCTTTCCCATCAGCTTCCAAACTGTGAGCAAAACTGAGCAAGCTCAGGGGCTCTGGCTGAATACCAGAAGCTGTCCTGTGTGGAGGAAGATTGGTTGAGCTTCAAACTTTTTATTGCAGCCACCTGTAAAAGAATGTTGTGGAATAGCAAGTAGATTATGAGGCATCCACAAACTGGGAGTCAGGAGAACCTCCCCTGTGGGGCCAGGCTGGGAGAGTTGGGGCTGTGCAGCCTGGAGAAGGGAAGGCTCCAGGCAGACCTCAGAGCAGCCTTGCAGGACCTGAAGGGCTCCAGGAGAGCTGGGGAGGGACTTTGGCCAAGGGCTGGGAGTGCCAGGCCCAGGGACAATGGCTTTGAGCTGGGAGAGGAGAGGTTGAGAAGGTGGGGAGACACTGGCACAGGCTGCCCAGGAGGCTGTGGCTGCCTCCTGCCTGGAGGTGTTGAGGGCCAGGCTGGATGAGGCCCTGAGCAGCCTGGGCTGGTGGGAGGTGTCCCTGCCCATGGCAGGGGCTTGGAGCTGGATGAGCTCTGAGGTCCCTTCTCCCTAAGGCAGTCTATGAATCCATGCTTTGGACTGCATGGGTCCATCACAGTTTGCAATGAAGGCCTGAGGGACAGTGTTGAGTCCTGAATGCATCCCAAGCTTCTGAGGGCAGGGAATGGACCCTGCTAACCCCCACCCCATGACTGCATTTAATGAGTTATGCTGAAGGAATTTCCTGCCTGAATTCCCTCTCCAAGCAGGCACAAGGCACAGGAAACCACATTTCCACTCTCCTTCCATCCCCTCCCTCCTGTCCTGCAGCCTGACAACCACCTCTGGAGAGCCACCAGGCTTCCTCCACTGCCAGCAGCCTCTCAGCTCCTCTTTCTCCCTGGTGCTGAGGCACACATCTGCTCCTCTCTCTGCCTGCCTGCAAAGCAGATTGAGTCATAAAAAGCCGTCACCAGCTGCCACAAAGGCCACCAAGGCCCTGCCCCCGAGCCTGGTGCTGCCCCTGCTGCTCCCTCATGTCAGTGGCACCCTCCTTGAGCAGGAGCATCTAGGGCAGAGGCTCAGGGCATGCCCAAGCTGTTGCCAAGCTCAACATCCCATTTGTAAAGTGAGCTGGGAGGGGCAGAGCAGCAGCTTTGGGGCACAGCGATTGAAAGCAGGTCACCTGCCCACAGAGGTATCAAAGGTTGGCTTGGAAACAGGAGAGAGAGGAAGGAGGTGGCAGTGGGTGCAAAGGGTGAGGGGGGAACTGATGCTCTTGGAAGAAGACCACATCTGAAAACTGCATGGAGGATGAGAAAGGGTGAAAGGAAGGATGAGGGGATGAGAGAAGGAAGCTCAGACCAGGCAGCACAAATTGATTTGGGATCATGAGAGGCCACCAGAAGAGATCAACTGCAAACATTCAGTGGGGCCAGCTTCATTTCCTTCAGAGCAAAGAAACAGGAAGAGAGAAGGGAAAGAGATGAACAGGCAGGGCAGCAGGGAACAGACAGGAATATGGGAAGGATGAGGCAGGAAGAAAAGAAAGGATGCTGGAAAAGATGGAAAGAGATGCAGATGGGGATGAAGAGTGAAAAGGCAAACCCAGAGCCCCAGCAGGGAGGGGTTGGAAGGGACCTCTGGAGGTCACCCAGCCCCAGCCCCTGCTCCAGCAGGGCACCCACAGCAGCTTGCCCAGCAGCACAATGCCCAGGGGGGTTGGAAGCTCTCCACACCAGGACACTCCACAACCTCTCTGGGCAGCCTGCTCCAGGCCTCCAGCAGCCTCACACCAAACAACTTGCTCCTCCTGCTCAGATCCAACCTCCTGCCTGACACTCTGTGCCCCTTGGCTGGCGCTGGGCACCACTCAGCAGAGCCTGGCCCCAGCCTCTTGCCCCCCACAGCTCCTTTAGCTCTTGCTGAGCATTGCTCAGCTGCCCTCTGGGGCTGCCTCTGCTCCTCACAGAGATGTTCCAGTCCCATCAGCATCCCCTTAGCTCTCCACTGGACTCTCCAGCAGGTCTCTGTCCCTCTTGAACTGGGGAGGCCAGAACAGACACAGTATTCCAGATGTGGTCTCACCACGACTGAGTAGAAAGGGAGGAGAACCTCCCCAGACCTGCTGGCCACACTCTTCTTGAGGCACCCCAGGATGCCATTGGCCTTGGCCATGAGGGCACCTCAGTGTCCCATGGAGAACTTAAGAGTCTGCTAGTACTCCAAAGTCTTTCTCTGTCAAATATCAGAAGCCATTCTCTTCTCCAGGCTGAACAAGATCAACTCTCTCAGCCTGGCCTCACAGCAGAGGTGCTGCCACAGGAGATCCCTTTCAGCCCAAGTCCCAAAGACAGCCTTAGGTCACTCCATGAAGCCTGTGGCTGAGCAGGAAGCCAAGTTCCAGCCCTTGCCAACATGGAGCTGGATTCCAGAAGGCTCTGCCTCCCTTTCTTGGGGATCCCTAACCAGGCAGGGAGCTGTGCTGAGCTTAGGTGACCTCCTGGCCCCCAGCTGTGCAGGGGAGCCAGCAGGGAGCAGGCTGAGGCTGAACTCAAGCAGCCTCTCTGTGCTACAGCAGCTCACATTTCATCCCTGGCGCTGGACATCTGCCACCAGAGCTGCCACTGCTGATGGAGCATCAAATGACTCCAGAAGGGAGATCAAAGGGCTCTTGAGTGCATCTAGCTGGAGCTTTGGGGAGATGCTGAGCTCATCCAGCTGGCTCCAACCCTTCACCAAGCATCTGCTGTGTGCTACCCAGGACAATGAGCATCTACCCACTGCAAGGCTGCCTCCTCTTCTTGCCCAAAGCACCTCCAGGATCTGACCACAGGGAACATTCTGGGACAAAATGTCTGCATTAACAACCAGCTGAGCCCTTGACCCCCCCCTGCCTACAAAACTCTCCCCTGCTCGAAAATGACAATAGCCCTAACGTGCCACGGTGGCAGGAAAGCTGCCTCTGAGCCTCAGTGGTGCCCAGTGACAGGACAAGGGGAAATAGGCTGCAACCTGATAATCAGAAGGTCCAGCTAAACACCAGGAGGAACTTCTTGACCTTGAGAGGGGCAGAGCCCTGCAGCAGGCTGCCCAGAGCGGGAGGAGTCTCCTCTGGAGACTTTCCAAACCCACCTGGCTCTGCTCCTGTGTGCCCTGCCCCGGGTGACCCTGCTCTGGCAGGAGCAGGGACTCGGTGATCTCCAGAGGTCCTCTCCAACCCCACCAGCCCGTGCTGCCATGAGCATTGGCAGTGTTTCCACTTGCTGGAAAGCAATGAAGAAGTGACTTGAGCTGACTTCCAGCGGTGTGCTGCATACCCCCGGTGTGCGTGGCACGCAGGGCCAGGCTCTGCCTTCACCTCTGCTTGCAACGCAGGAGAGGGCAGCACAGGGTTAAGCAATGCCAGGCCCAGCTCCTTAATCACACCTCCCACCAGCACAGGCTGCTCCAGGCCCCATCCAGCCTGGCCCTCAACACCTCCAGGCAGGAGGCAGCCACAGCCTCCCTGGGCAGCCTGTGCCAGGCTCTCCCCAGCCTCACTGCCAACAATTTCTTCCTCCTCTCCACTCTCCATCTCTCCTCTCCCAGCTCAAAGCCATTGTCCCTGGGCCTGGCTCTCCCAGGCCTTGTCCAAAGTCCCTCCCCAGCTCCCTGGGCAACCTGTACTGGTGGGAGGTGTCCCTGCCCATGGCAGGGGGGTGGAGCTGGATGGTCTTTAAGGTCCCTTCCAGCCCTGCCCATCCTGTGATCCCAAGGCATCCTGCTGCCCTCTGCACAGCCTGGCAATGAGGCCATCTCCATCTCACCACCTCACTGACTCCATCCCTCAGGGCTCTCCCTTCCTCCAGCCCCTGAGCCTGCTGGCTATCTGTTTGGATCTGCAGCAGCTCCTGTGCCAGGGCTGAAGGGTGAAATCGTTTCTCTGCTATCACAAAGAGGCTTTTCAATCACTGCTATTGCAGTTCACAGATACTGCAAAGAGCAGGAAATCAGAGCTCAGCTCACATACAGCCCCCAGAAGCTAATTGAATGGTTAAAACAGAGAGGCTCAACAATGAAAGGTGCTCAAGTGCCAGCCAGGTCATTTCCCAAGGGAAACAAACTCCCCAGGGAAAGGAACCCTGGCCAGCCAAGATGTGCTCTGAGAAGACACCAAGGTCAGGGGAGGGAAGGTGACCTGGGGGTGGTTGGCTGGAGGAGAGCAGCCTGAGAAGGGATTTTCTCAGTGTTCAGCAAGCAGCTCTGCACAGAAGGACATGGGAGTGCTGGTGGTCAAGAAGTTCTCCATGGGAGAGCAATGTGCCCTGGTGGCCAAGAAGAACAAGGGTCTCCTGCAGTACATTCAGAAGGGTGTGGGCAGCAGGTTGAGAGAGTTTCATCGTCCCCTCTGCTCTGCCCTGGTCAGGCCACAGCTGGAATCCTGTGTCCAGTTCTGGGCTCCCCAGTTCCAGAGGCAGGGAAATGCTGGAGAGAGCCCAGGGCAGGCTGCGAAGCTGCTGAGGGGCCTGGAGCAGCTCTGGGAGCAGCAAAGGCTGAGAGCCCTGGGGCTGAGAGCCTGCAGAAGAGCAGCCCCAGAGGGCAGCTGAGCAATGCTCAGCAAGAGCTAAAGGAGCTGTGGGGGGCAAGAGGCTGGGGCCAGGCTCTGCTGAGTGCTGCCCAGGGCCAGGCCGAGGGGCAAGGGGCACAGAGTGTCAGGCAGGAGGTTGGATCTGAGCAGGAGGAGCAAGTTGCTTGATGTGAGGCTGCTGGAGGCCTGGAGCAGGCTGCCCAGAGAGGTTGTGGAGTGTCCTGGTGTGGAGAGCTTCCAACCCCCCCCTGGGCATTGTGCTGCTGGGCAAGCTGCTGAGGGTGACCTCCAGAGGTCCCTTCCAACCACACTGCTCAACAATCTCCCTATCTGCATGCTCAGTCTCTTGCACAGCAGCAAGCTGAGGTCTCACGAGCAGCTCTACAGCCAGAGTCTTCTCCTGCTGCTGCACGCTCAAAGCTCATCAGGTTGGACCAGGGGATCCTTGGGGCCCCTTCCAAGCTGACATCCTGTGGCTCTGTGACGGTTAAGCTCGGAGGCCACAGGTTTCTGCAGGCCCACATGCGATGCTTCTCCTCCTCCCGCCTCGGCGGCCGTGCCGCCTGGCCGGGGCCGCTGCAGCCGGCAGGTGTCAGTGTGCTCAGCGCCACGGGAGGGGACGGCGGCTCCCGGCCCCGGCGGCCCCGGCGGCTCCCGGCCCCGGCGGCTCCCGGCCCCGGCGGCTCCCGGCCCCGGCATCCACCGAGCTCATTTACATTTGGGTTGCTTTTGGCTGTTCCAGTATCATTGCTAATTCTGTTCCTGCCTCTCCAGACAAAAGGGCATTGCCTGCACCTCGCAGATAAAAGGAGCCTGAGGAGAAACAATTCCCCTTCCTCCTGCCTCGGGCCAGGGAGGGTTGGAGGCTGGAAGCCAGAGAATGCTGTCAGGTCAGGGGAAGCCTGGGGTCCACTGCCACCAAGAGTGCCCCCAGGGCTGTGTGGCTGTTGAACCAGTGGCAGCTGGGCTAAAGGCAGAGGGTGCTGGGAGCTGCCATTGACAGGAGCTCCCAGGAGAAGACACTGAGCAGATTAGAGAGATGCTGTGGGAAAGCTTCTGAGCAAACCTTCTATCAGCCTCCCAGTACCTGCAGGGGCTCCAGGAGAGCTGGGGAGGGACTTTGGACAAGGGCTGGGAGGGCCAGGATGAGGGCTGATAGCTTCAGATGGGAAGAAGCTCCATTTAGATGAGACATTAGGAGGAGATTCTTCCCCTTGGGGCTGGGGAGACTCTGGCACAGGCTGCCCAGGGAGGCTGTGGCTGCCTCCTGCCTGGAGGTGTTGAGGGCCAGGCTGGATGAGGCCCGGAGCAGCCTGGGCTGGTGGGAGGTGTCCCTGCCCATGGCAGGGGCTGGAGCTGGATGGTCTTCAAGGTTCTCTCCAAACCATTCTATGCACACTCTCTTTCGTGCTTCCTGTGGACCCAGCACAGCAAATCCATGCCCTCAACCTCCCTCTGCCCTGTGCCTACACGAAGTCATGGCAAGGAGCTCATCACTGAAGAGACCCATCCCATAATCCATAGAATTCAGGCTGTCAGGAAAGCTCCATTTCAGTTCTCAGCCCTGGGGATGCTCCCTGCAAAGCAGGCTGCTAGGCATGAGCCTGAGTGGCTGATGCAGGAGGGACTGGGCCTGATGCACACAGAATCATAGACCAGAACCACAGAATGGTTTGGATGGAAGCCCCTCCAAGCCCCTCCAGTCCAGCACCAACCCAACCCCTCCATGGCCACCCAGCCATGGCCCCAGGTGCCATGGCCACAGCTTGCTGCAACCCCTCCAGGCATGGGGACTCCACCTCCTGCCTGGGCAGCCAGTGTAGGTGTTGGGTTTATCCCCATGGAGTTCTTCACCATTGCCCCTCCCATGAGCAGACAAAGCTTTATTCTGAGCCAAACACTGACCATTATCACTGTGTGTGGATGGATCTGCACCATGCCCAGCGTGCTGGAGCAAGGCTGTCCCTCCCTGCTGAAATGGCCTCTAGAAGAGCAATTCTTCTCTGCTCTGGCTTTGACTTTCCAGCTGTGTTTAGCTTGCTCAGATGGACAGGGAAAGGTCCCAGCAGCTCTTTGGCCCCAGGGCACTGCAGACATGCCAGGGACACAGCAGCCTGGGCTCTGAGTGCTGCTGGGAAGAGGGTTTCAGGGTGAGCCAGGCCAGCTGCAGCAGAAAGCCCCAGGGTTGCACAAACTCAGTATTTCAGCACAAGAGGGGAAGGGCAACCCCTAAGCCACTGGCTCTGACCCTTCTGCAGGCAAAAGCAGCAAAGAGCATGCAGAGACCCCCCAAAGCCAGGTGGGCTCTGCCCCAGTATGTGCTGCAAAAATCAGCAACAGCAAGCCCGGGGTATGGGACAATGAAGCACAGGGCTGGATGGTGGAGGAGATCTTGCGTGGGTATCCTCAGCTGCACCCTGTGACCTCTCTGCTGTCCCAGCTGCTCTCCAGGACAGACAACCCTCTCACAGGGCTGCAAAGCTGCCACTGCTAAGGGTATTTCAAGGATTTAGTTAAACCCCTTTCTTTTATTGCTCCTGTCTGTTACCCCCTGGAAAGCAGCTCAGCTCAGCACAGAGCGAGGCCCTGGGCTCTGCTGCTGCTCCTTCGGTAGCTGTGGCAGCCTGGCTGGAGACTCTGCTTACAGAGAGCAAAGCTATGCCAGAAAAGCCAGAGCTGGGCTTGACCCAACCTGCCAAAGATAGACCCAAACTCCCCCACACCAGGAGTGGGGATGGCATCTGACCTGCATGGGACCCCCCAGGAGCTTCAGCACCCCCTCAGCCCACAGCTGCTGTAAACAATGACAACAAAAGGCTGCAGCTCAAAGCACAATCAGAGAAATGTTTGGGTTGGAAGAGGCCTCCAGGCTCCTCCAGTCCAGCACCAACCCAACCCCACCATGGCCACCCAACCGTGGCCCCAGGTGCCATGGCCACAGCTTGCTGCAACCCCTCCAGGCATGGGGACTCCACCACCTCCCTGGGCAGCCTCTGACAGTCCCTGACCACTCTGGCACCAAGGAAATTATTCCTCAGCTCCAACCTAAGCCTCCCCTGGCACAACTTCAGGCCAGTTCCTCTCCTTCGCTCACCTGAGACTAGGGAGCAGAGCCCAGCCCCCAGCTGGCTGCAGCCTCCTCTCAGGAGCTGCAGAGAGCAAGGAGGTCTCCCTCAGCCTCCTCTGCTCCACACTCCACACCCCCAGCTCCCTCAGCTGCTCCTCCCCAGCCCTCTTCTCCACACCCTTCCCCAGCTCTCTTGCCCTTAAGAGGAGCTCCTCAGAACAGCACAAGCCTCTCAGGACAAATCCTGCTGGTTTTGATCTGAGATGTATTTCCTTGCCTGTTAAGACAGCAAAGGTCTGCAGGGCCCCACACTCAGTGCCCCTCGCACAGCTGAGGGCTCCGGTCTTCTTCCCCCAGACACTGAAAGAGGAACATTCAGACTGGAGAGAAGGAATTTCTCATGCTGAGGGTGGGGAGAGCCTGGCCCAGGCTGGCCAGAGAGCTGGGCATCACATCCCATTCTAGCTGAGGCTGGACAGGGCTCTGAGCACCCTGCTGAGTGCAGGGGGGTTGCTCTACATGACCCTTAAAGGTCCTTCCCAGCTCCAGCCATTCCGTGCCGCCCCTGCCCCTCGGCGGCGGTGGCTGCTGATGGAGCCTTATTTACCATCCCTGCTAGGCTGCTGGAAGCCTGAAGAAGCTGAGCTAGATACCTTCAAGCCTTTCTTACCTTACAAACTCTGTTAGAAAAGCAATAAAATAGAGAGCAAAGGAGCCAGTGAGTCAAGGACTTGATTACACCTTGCCTCTCCTGCCCCTTTATTTGAACCAGCAGCACTCCATTTTCCTCACCCACAGTCACATTAACCAGATAAATCTTTAGCCCCTGTCTCATTTAGCTTGGCTGGGTTTCATTTCCTCCAGGATGGAGTGGCCATGGAAACCATCAAAATGATCACAGGCAGCTTCCAGGAGCAGGGGAGAGGGAAAGGGCTGAAGCAGTTGGGTTGTAGACTGGGAGCTGAACAGGTAGCTCGGCCTCTTGGCCTCCAGCTCTCTGACAGAGGAAAGCACAGCCTCACATCCCAGGCACAGGGCATGCTCTGCCCACACTGCTCCCTTCACCTGGGGAAGGTCTGAGTCTGCTCCCAACCCCTGCTCAGGCAGGGCACCCACAGCAGCCACTCTCTGTCCTTGAACTGGGGAGCCCAGAACTGGAACCAGGACTCCAGATGTGGCCTGACCAGGGCAGAGTAAAGGAGGTAGAGAACCTCCCTTGCCCTGCTGCCCACACTCTTGGTGCCCCCCAGCACTCCATTGGCTTCCTGGCCACCAGGACACCTTGCTGGCTCATGGGCAACTTGTTGGCCCCCAGCACTCCCAGGTCCTGCTCCCTGCAGCTGCTTCCCAGCAGGTCTCCCCTCCCCTGTGCTGCTGCAGGAGGTTGTTCCTCCCCAGGGGCAGGACCCTACCCTTGCCCTTGGTGACCTCCAGGAGGTTCCCTCTGCCCAGCCCTGCAGCCTGCCCAGGTCTGGCTGGCTGGCAGCACAGCCTGAGGGCTGTCAGCCTCTGCTGCCAGTGCAGTGCCAGCACACTGGCTGTGCTTTCAAAGCTTTGCAGCTCTCCATCCCCAGCCCTGGGGTGAATTAAGGTCTCACCAGCCTCGGTGCCTCCAGTATTTTCTAAATCCTGAGCCCCTGATGCTCCTCTGCTGCTCAGGATTTAGCTCACTAATCCCTGGAGATGTGAGCTGGGCCACAGCCATTTCAGTTTGGGTACTTGAACACTGGGCAGCCCTTTCTGCCTGCACCATCTCAGATCTCAGCCCTGCCAGGTGGAGGCCATTGGGTTGGTCTGCCGGTAGGAAGGCTGTGCAGGGGGACCTGGCCAGGCTGGGTCCATGGGATGAGGCCAATGGGATCAGGTTTAACAAAGCCAAGTGCTGGGTCCTGCACCTGGGTCACTACAACCCCAGGAAGGCTCCAGGCTGGGGGCAGAGGGGCTGGAAAGTGCCCAGCAGGAAAGGCCCTGGGGGTGCTGGGTGGCAGCAGCTGGAGAGGAGCCAGCAGTGCCCAGGGGGCAAGAAGGGCAGCAGCAGCCTGGCCTGGAGCAGCACTGGGGTGGGCAGCAGGAGCAGGGCAGGGATTGTGCCCTGTGCTGGCCACTGGGGAGGCCACAGCTTGAGTGCTGCCTTCAGCTCTGGGCCCTCCCTGCCAGAAGCAGCTGGAGGGCTGGAGCAGGGCCAGAGAAGGGCAAGAGAGCTGGGGAAGGGGCTGGAGAAGAGGGCTGGGGAGGAGCAGCTGAGGGAGCTGGGGGTGTGGAGTGTGGAGCAGAGGAGGCTGAGGGAGACCTCCTTGCTCTCTGCAGCTCCTGAGAGGAGGCTGCAGCCAGCTGGGGCTTGGGCTCTGCTCCCTAGTCTCAGGTGAGAGAAGGAGAGGAACTGGCCTGAAGTTGTGCCAGGGGAGGGTAAGGTTGGAGAGGCAGAGAAGTTTCTTTGGTGCCAGAGTGGTCAGGGACTGTCAGAGGCTGCCCAGGGAGGTGGTGGAGTCCCCATGCCTGGAGGTGTTGCAGCAAGCTGTGGCCATGGCACAATGGCTGGGTGGCCATGGTGGGGTTGGGTTGGTGCTGGACTGGAGGAGCCTGGAGGCCTCTTCCAAGCCAAACAATTCTATGGCTCTGGAACAGCTCTGCTGCTGAGCTACCTCCCAGTCTGGGGGCTGGCAGAGGGGACAGGACCCTAGGTGGTGTCAGCAGGGCTGGCACCTGAGCTGCTTTAAGTTCCTCTGTGGTGTCTGGAAGCTTTTCAGCTCCCTTAAAAAGGTCAGAGCAGTATTTCATTGGTACAAACTGCCCACACTGTCATCAGCTGCCATAACTCCCAGGCTGCAGATCCTTCCAGAACTGCTCACCACCCCAGTTCCATTGATTTGTGTGATAGATTAAGGCTGCCTGGTGGAAGAGGAAAACAAGAAGAGCCTTTTTTGGGTATCTTTTAAACTCTAATAGAGTTTGAATTCTGATATTGTTCTCAGAGCCTTCCAAAGTGGGGAGAGGTCAAGGCTCCTACACTGCCACTAAGCTGTGTCTAGGTTTATTTAAAGAGCAATGCAATCAAAAGAGGAGTTTCTGGCTGGGCTGTTAATCATCTGCAGGCAGCCTCCCAGTTTGCAAACAAATCCTCCTCTTTCACCCATGGAAATGAAAATTATTCAGATGTTTCATGACTAAAAATAATGTGCAAGGAGCACTGGTGCTGCTTTGCAAAGGAGATTTGTGCTCAGCTCCAGCAGAGATTCACACAATGAGCCCCAGCTCAGCTCAGCTGCTCCATCCCCACCCCGCGGCGCCGAGCGGGGCCGAGGCACACAGAGCAGCAGCCTGGCAGCTTTTAGCCTTCCCAGCCAGGTTAAGCCCCTGACATTTCCCCAGGAGCAGCCTCCTCTGCCTTAGCACAGCACAGCAGAGCCACACTGGGCTGCTGCTGACAGATGGAGCTGTGAGCATGCACAGCCAGAGCTGGTGGGCAGCAGCACAAGCTGGGATGGGGCAGGCTGAGACTGGATGTGAGGAACAAGCTCTGCCCCAGGAGGCTGCTGGAACACTGCAACAGGCTGCCCAGGGAGGTGGTTGAGGCTCCATGGCTGGAGCTATTCCAGGGGAGGCTGGAGAGGGCTCTGGGCAGCCTGATCCAGTGGAGGATGTCCCTGCTGAGTTCAGGGGGCTGGGTGAGAGGGGGGTGGAACGGAGCTCTGGAGGTCCCTTCCAGCCCAGCCCATGCTATAATTCTGTGCCAAGCCAAGAGAGAGCAGGAGATGGCAGTGCAGACTCCTCCAGCACTGCCCAGGCCCACCACCAGCTCATCCTCATCTGCCTCAGGAGCACAGCCTGACCTTCCTCCAGGCACTGCAAACACCTCCTCTACTGAAGGATGTCGCTGCTGAGTGCAGGGGGTTGGACTGGATGACCTCTGGCGGTCCCTTCCAAGCCAGAGCATCCTGTGATTCTAATTCTCCTGTACTGGACAACTGACTGCAGAGTCCTTCAAATCCCTCCCTGAGGGGAGAACCCTTGGCCTCCATCTGCAGCTGACCTGACCCTGGCATGGCTCGCTGGGAGGGTGACCAGTGAGCAGGGCTGGCACAGCCCTGCCTAGAGGAGTCTCCTGGGCACCACCAGCGAGGTGGGAGAGGTGCAGAGTATCTGCACCTTGCAGTTCTCCTGGGGAAGGTCCATGGCTGAGAGCAGCCAGAAAGCCTGAAGAGCTTCCTAGGTGCTGACAGTTTGGGTGGGGGAGCAGAAGTTTGGGGGAAATGATCTGAACTGTGCAACCTCAATCTTCCTCAAGCTGTTGGTGAAGGTGCTGGGCTTCCTCCTGAGCTCCAACCTGACTCTGCCCTGCTCCACATCCAAATCATTGCCCCTGGTCCCATCCCCACAGCCCTTCTGAACAGTCCCGCCCCAGCCTGCCTGGGGGTGCCCTGCAGACACTGAACTGCAGCTCTGAGGTCTCCCTGGAGCCTTCTGAATTCCCACTCTCCCAGCTCAAAGCCATTGTCCCTGGGCCTGGCCCTCCCAGCCCTTGGCCACAGTCCCTCCCCAGCTCTCCTGGAGCCCCTTCAGGTATGGCAAGGCTGCTCTGAGTTCTCCCTGGAACCTTCTCCAACCCCAGCTCTCCCAGCCTGTCCCTCTCCAGCTGGGTGGAAATCCAACTCAAACCAGTTCAGAGCTGGGCTCATTTTTCACTCAGCTCCTCTCACCCTGCTGGAAGAGCCAACCCCAACAAGGTTAGGAAGCTGCCCTTCAGGAAAACAAGAGCCTGGGTAGTGCCACCAGAAGGCTCCCAGGCTCTGAACCTGGGAGCTGTTCAGATGAGGAGCACTTACCTCTTCCAGGACGTCTGCAAGCTTGCTGAGTATCTCCTCAGGAAGGCTCTGGAATGTGGGGACGCTGCAACACAAGAGAAACCTGGATTAATGCTTCCCTCTGCACGGGGCAGCAACCCAAAGGCACCTCTCCCAGCTGTCTCCCAAGGAGATCTCGCCCTGGGGCTGAGCAGCTGAACTCCTGCTGGTGATCAGCCCTGCTCCCAGCAGCCAGGATGGGGTTTGCTTGGGGTGGTGGAAGGCCACTGGCAGCAACAGCTGGAGGTGCACTCACAGAGCCGGTAACCAGCTAAGGATCAGTTAAGGACTCAGTGGAATGAACCTGTGCCACGAGGAACCTGTGCCACAGGCAGGGCTGGGGATTTCCTCCTAGCCTGCTCCCAACCCCACCACAGCCTCAGGTCTAAGCAGGAATGGATTGGAGCCGGCCTGGAAACACTTGCAAACGAAAGAAGAGCAGGAACCACAGAGGCCATTGGAGAGCTGCCCCTGCCCATGATGGGGAGGCTGGAGGAGATGATCTCTGAGGTCCCTTCCAGCCTAGGCCATTCTAGGGTTATATGAAACCAAGGAGGATGGAGTGAGATGGGGGTTGGTCTCTGCTCCCTAATAAGAAGTGACAGGGGAAGGGGGAAATGGCCTCAAGTTGCACAGGAGACACAGTAGCAGTTACTGAAGACCACGTCAGGAGCTCCCACCAAAGCTTGCTTGGGTTGCTTGGCCAAAAGGTCAGCTTCTCCTTTGACTTAGTGGCATTTCCCTTGGCAAAGGTCTTGTCTACCAGGCTTGATCTGTTGGTCAGGGTGAGTGGGAGATGCAGGAGCCTGCAGGAATGACATTCAGTTCAGCCTGGAGCAGGATGTGGGATATGGAATGGGGCCTCCAAAGCTCCTGCAAGCACGCTTGCCTTCAGCCTCTATCTCCACCATGTCGAGCTTCCAGCCCCCCTGGGCACTGTGCTGCTGGGCAAGCTGCTGTGGGTGCCCTGCTGGAGCAGGGGCTGGGGGATGCCCAGAGGTCCCTTCCAGCCCCTCCATGCTGGGGTTGTGTGATATGCCATGCTGCAGTGGAACTGGCAAGTCTGGAAGCCCTCCTTATTTGTTCCAAGGAACAATAAATGACTTCAGCTGTGTGGATTCAAAACACGAAGTGACAGCAAGACAGAGCTGGTCACACAAGCACAGGAAGGGGTGAGAGCTCCTGCTCTGGAAAACACTCTGCTTTTCCCTTACAGTGTTCCTTGGCAGTCACAGAAAGGGTTGGGGTGGAAGGTTCCTTCAAGACCATCCAGCTCCAGCCCCCTGCCATGGGCAGGGACACCTCCCCCCAGCCCAGGCTGCCCCAGGCCTCATCCAGCCTGGCCCTCAACACCTCCAGGCAGGAGGCAGCCACAGCCTCCCTGGGCAGCCTGTGCCACCCTGGTACTGCAGAACTTCTTCCTCAGCTCCAGTCCAACCCTGCTGTGCCTCAGCTCCAAACCACTCTCCCTTGCCCTGTCTCCAGACATGAAAGTCCTGCTGCAGCCTCTGGTGGCAAAGCCTGAGGAGAGTCAGACACACTCCAGGGAGCTCTGGTGCCCAGATCAAAGACATCTGCTTCTCATGCTGTGGCTCAGAGGGGATCCTTGCACCCTGACCGGCCTCGTGGGGGCACAGGACACCGGGCGGAGAGTGACAAGTCACATCTGCATGCACAGCCTGCTTCTTCCCCTCCTCCCAGCCGGGTACTGAAGCCATCTCCCAGCGCGCCTGGGGCTAGGCATTGAAGCCTCTCCCAGGCGTCTCCTGAGAGCAAATCGCCATCACCGTGCTCCCGAGGACACAAGGCAGGGACTCTGCTTTGCAAGCTGCACTGCTGGTGTGATGCCTGACCCACCCCTCCTTTGACACATGGCCACTGAATGAAGGTATCAAACAGATGACTGTGGTTTGCTGTCTTCGTAATTACATAAACACAAGAGGAAAATGAGCTGCCAGTGTTCTGAAGGTCATCTGAATCACCAGCATTGCATCTTCTCCCTTTCTTCCTTCCTAACATCTTCCAGCTCACACCAAACCACAGGGACCTGAGGGCTCTGCCCTTAACATTAAACTTTTGAGGCATCCTGGCTGAATCTGCACAAATCAGAGAAGGCAGTGAAGTATGGAAGCATCTGAGAGCAGCAGCACAGGGAGGGGATCCTGCCCCTGCCCTGCTCTGAGCCCACCTGCAGCACTGCCTCCAGCTCTGGGCCCCCAGCACAAGAAGGACCTGGAGCTGCTGGAGAGGCTCCAGAGGAGGCCACCAAGATGAGCAGAGGCTGCAGAACCTCCCCTGTGGGGCCAGGCTGGGAGAGCTGCGGCTGTGCAGCCTGGAGAAGAGAAGGCTCCAGGCAGACCTCAGAGCAGCCTTGCAGGACCTGAAGGGCTCCAGGAGAGCTGGGGAGGGACTTTGGCCAAGGGCTGGGAGGGCCAGGCCCAGGGACAATAGCTTTGAGTTGGGAGAGGAGAGCTGGAGAGTGGAAAGGAGGAAGGAATTGTTGAGAGTGAGGCTGGGGAGACTCTGGCACAGGATGCCCAGGGAGGCTGTGGCTGCCTCCTCCCTGGAGGTGTTGAGGGCCAGGCTGGATGAGGCCTGGAGCAGCCTGGGCTGGTGGGAGGTGTCCCTGCCCATGGCAGGGGCTGGCAGTGGATGACCCTTAAGGTCTTTTCCAACCCATTCTGTGACTCTCTACCTATGTGTGCTGGGACCATGCAGGGCCTGGGGGATGAGCCTGGACACCTGCTCTTAACAGAGATGTCCTCTAACTGAGGGAGGCTTTCATAGTATCACAGTATCAGTCAGGGTTGGAAGGGACCACAAGGATCATCTAGTTCCAACCCCCCTGCCATGGGCAGGGACACCCCACACTCGATCACGCTGGCCAGAGCCTCATCCAGCCTGGGCTTAAACACTTCCAGGGATGGGGCCTCAACCACCTCCCTGGATAACCCATTCCAGGCCTTCACCACTCTCATGGTGAAGAACTTCCTCCTCACCTCCAGCCTGAATCTCCCCATTTCCAGCTTCATTCCATTCCCCCTAGTCCTATCACTACCTGATAGCCTGAGAAGTCCCTCCCCAGCCTTCCTGTAGGCCCCCTTCAGATACTGGAAGGCCACAATGAGGTCACCTGGGAGCCTTCTCTTCTCCAGACTGAACAGCCCCAACTCCTTCAGTCTGTCCTCATAGGAGAGCTGCTCCAGCCCTCTGATCATCCTCGTGGCCCTTCTCTGGACACCTTCCAGCACCTCCAGATCCCTCTTGCAATAGCTCCAGAACTGGAGGCAGTACTCCAGGTGGGGTCTCACCAGAGCTGAGTAGAGGGGGAGAATCCCCTCCCTTGACCTGCTGGCCACACTGATGCAGCCTAGGATCTGATTGGCTTTCCGGGCTGCAAGTGCACACTGAGAGCTCATGTTGAACTTCTCCTCCCCCAGCACCCCCAAGTCTCTCTCCTCAGGGCTGCTCTCCAGCCAGTCACTGCCCAGCCTGGATTTGTGCCTGGGATTGCCTCGACCCAGATGCAGGACCCTGCCCTTGGTCTTGTTGAAGCTCATGAGGTTGGCTTGTGCCCACCTCTCCAGCCTGTCCAGGTCCCTCTGGATGGATCCCTTCCCTCCAGCCTGTCTGCTGCACCACACAGCTTGGTGTCACCAGCAACCTTGCTGAGGCTGCACTCGATGCCACTGTCCATGGCACCCACAAAGATGTTGAACAAGCCTGGTCCCAGGACTGATCCCTGAGGGACTCCGCTTGTCACTGGCCTCCACTGGGACCTGAAGCCAATGCAGGGGGCAGGAGCAGCAGAGCTGGTCTGGGAGAAGCTGAGTTGGTCTGGGAGCAGCTGAGTTGAGCTCTGCTGCACCTTTGAGGCTGTTTTGTTGTGTTGCTTTCACTGGTGGTTGTTGTTTTTTTTCCTCCCATTCCATTACTCCCTGGGCTGTGATCTCCCTCAGATTATCTTGTCTTGAGCAATTGAATTTCCAAATCATATTTCAGAGCTGTCAGGCTGATTGGATTACTCCTCCAGAGCACCCCAAGCCACCAGAATATCCTCAGTGTTTAATTCCTTTTCAGCTGCATTTTATTTTCAGTGGAGAAAAAGAAGAAAAAAAAAAAAAAAAAAAAGAAAAAGTAAATATAAAGAAATACACAAATAAGCCACAAAGGCTTCTGAGGCTGCTTCTGTGCACAGCAAACGTGGGCTGCTGAGCCAGAGGGGCTCTGCAGAGGGGAGAAGCAGCCCAGCAGTGCTGGCAAGGCAAAGAGTGAATCAGTCTTCTCCTCGCTCCATGCAGTCAGAGGGCTGAGGGAGAGAGCTGTGCCCCCATGGCCTCGCAGGTGGTGGAAATGTGCTTAGCCCAGGAGGTTGTGGAGTCCCCTCTGGAGGCTTTCAAAAGCTGCCTGGACACAGTCCCAGGGAACCTGCTGTGGGAGCCCTGCTTGGGCGGCAGGGTCGGACTGGATGATCCCCTGAGGCCCCTTCCAACCACACTGGCATTCCGAGCCTGCTAAAACGCTCAGTGCTCACAGAGTCCTGCACAGTGGGTTGGGTTGGAAAGGACCTCAAAGCTCATCCAGCTCCAGCCCCCTGCCATGGGCAGGGACACCTCCCACCAGCCCAGGCTGCTCCAGGCCTCACCCAGCCTGGCCCTCAACACCTGCAGGCAGGAGGCAGCCACAGCCTCCCTGGCAGCCTGTGCCAGAGTCTCCCCATCTTCCTACTGAAGAACTTCTTCCTCAGCTCCACTCTAACCCTGCTCTGCCTCAGCTTCAAGCCATTCCCCCTTGTCCTGTCTCCAGACACCCTCAGCAAAAGTCCCTCTGCAGCCTTCCTGCAGGATCCCTTCAGGTCCTGGCAGGCAGCTCTGAGGTCCCCCTGGAGCCTTCTCCAGGCTGCACAGCCCCAGCTCCCTCAGCCTGTACTCACAGCAGAGCTGCTCCAGCCCTTGGAGCATCTTTGTGGCCTCCTCTGGACCCTCTCCAGCACCTCTGTGTCCTTCTCCTGCTGGGGACAGCAGAACTGGAGGCAGGGTTGGAGATGAAGTCTGAGCAGAGCAGAGCCCAGGGGCAGAATCCCCTCTGCTGCCCTCTGCCCACCCTGCTCTGGCTGCAGCCCAGCGCTCAGCTGCCTGAGGGCTGCAGGAGGGGTTGGAGCATCTGGGGGTTGGATGAGCAGACACATGAGCACAGCTGTGTGGTTCACCAGGTGCTCCAATCTCCACCCACAACGTGCTCCAGCTGCAAGCTCTGTGGAGAGCAGTGAGACCCAGCAGCCACAGGTCAGCTGATCCTTGCAATGGATCCTTGCCAGAGGGAAACCTCTCAGGAGTTGTGTTGATCCAAGGTGCACTGGAGCTGTCCCCTCTGCAATCACAGCAGAGGATCAGCTTTCCTCTACCTACTTCCTGCTGCTCTTCTGGCACTGTCAGAGGCTGCCCAGGGAGGTGGTGGAGTCCCCATGCCTGGAGGTGTTGCAGCAAGCTGTGGCCATGGCACCTGGGGCCATGGCTGGGTGGCCATGGTGAGGTTGGGCCGATGGTTGGGCTGGATGAGCTTGGAGACCTCTTCCAACCCCAACACCTCTGTGGTTCTATGAGCAGAGAATGTCACAGCCTGCCCACATCACCTGGAAGATACAACTGCTGCCAGACAGTTTTTGTTCTCCAGAAAGAAGGGATCATGGTGAGGTCATGGCTTGCCACCAAGGGTCATTTATTGTACCTCTGCTAGGGCCATCCTGCTGCAGAGCAGCTCCATAGAGCAAGACCTTGGAGTGCTGGTGGGCAGCAAGGGCTGCATGGGACATCAATGTGCCCTGGGGGCCAAGAGAGCCAATGGGGTCCTGGGGGGCAGCAAGCAAAGTGTGGCCAGCAGGGCTGGGGAGGTTCTGCTGCCCCTCTGCTCTGCCCTGCTCAGACCACAGCTGCAATCCTGTGTCCAGGGCTGGGCTCCCCAGCTCCAGAGAGACAGAGACCTGCTGGGGAGAGCCCAGGGCAGGCTGGGAAGCTGCTGAGGGGCCTGGAGCAGCTCTGGGAGCAGCAAAGGCTGAGAGCCCTGGGGCTGAGAGCCTGCAGAAGAGCAGCCCCAGAGGGCAGCTGAGCAATGCTCAGCAAGAGCTAAAGGAGCTGTGGGGGCAAGAGGCTGGGGCCAGGCTCTGCTGAGTGGTGCCCAGGGCCAGGCCAAGGGGCAAGGGGCACAGAGTGTCAGGCAGGAGGTTGGATCTGAGCAGGAGGAGCTCCTCACAGAGCTGCTGCAGGCCCACAGCTTGAAGCCACTGTGCTGCCTCCTGTCCTCCTGATTCTCAGTAATCTCTGAGTTGTATTTATTGCCAAGCCACTGGGGTGATATTTCCAGCAACAGGCTGTAATTGAATTGAAAATGTATTCCTGAGACTCGTAAAAGGCAATGAAACTCTCACCTTCTGCCTGCACATTACCCATTCCTCTCACGCAGGCAGAGGACAAATGCATAACATTATCATTAGGATGGGCAAATGCAGCAGAGAGAGGAGACAGGGCTGGGCCTCTGAGAGGGCATCAAAGCCTCCAGCAGGCTGTGCACCAATGGCAGCAGTCACTGCAATCCTTTCAGCCCCTGAAGAAGGAAATGCTCCCATCCTGTGCCTGACCAAGCCCACTTCAGCTGCCCTCAGCAATGGGAATTCTCCCATCATGAACAGGAATGAGGATCCTTAGCTCCCTGAAAGAAAACCACCAAGAAGCCAGCAGGGGAGGCTGGAAGGGACTCTGGGGCAGCCCCAGCCCCTGCTCCAGCAGGGCACCCACAGCAGCTTGCCCAGCAGCACAGTGCCCAGGGGGGTTGGAAGCTCTCCACACCAGGACACTCCACAACCTCTCTGGCCAGCCTGCTCCAGGCCTCCAGCAGCCTCACCCCAAACAACTTGCTCCTCCTGCTCAGATCCAACCTCCTGCCTGCCACTCTGTGCCCCTTGCCCCTTGGCCTGGCCCTGGGCACCACTCAGCAGAGCCTGGCCCCAGCCTCTTGCCCCCCACAGCTCCTTTAGCTCTTGCTGAGCATTGCTCAGCTGCCCTCTGGGGCTGCTCTTCTGCAGGCTCTCAGCCCCAGGGCTCTCAGCCTTTGCTGCTCCCAGAGCTGCTCCAGGCATGTTTATCAATGATCTGGGTGAGGAGATTGAGGCCCTCAGTGAGCCTGCAGAGGACACTGACCTGGGTGGCAGTGTTGATCTGCTGGAGGGCACAGAGGCTGTGCAGAGGGACCTGGCCAGGCTGGATCCATGGAATGAGGCCAATGGGATGAGGTTCAACAAAGCCAAGTGCTGGGTCCTGCACCTGGGTCACTACAACCCCTGGAAGGCTCCAGGCTGGGGGCAGAGGGGCTGGAAAGGGCCCACCATGGACAGACCTGGGGGTGCTGGGTGGCAGCAGCTGGAGAGGAGCCAGCAGTGCCCAGGAGGGCAAGAAGGGCAGCAGCAGCCTGGCCTGCAGCAGCACTGGGGTGGGCAGCAGGAGCAGGGCAGGAATTGTGCCCTGTGCTGGCCACTGGGGAGGCCACAGCTTGAGTGCTGCCTTCAGCTCTGGGCCCTCCCTGCCAGAAGCAGCTGGAGGGCTGGAGCAGGGCCAGAGAAGGGCAAAGAGAGCTGGGGAAGGGTGTGGAGAAGAGGGCTGGGGAGGAGCAGCTGAGGGAGCTGGGGGTGTGGAGTGTGGAGCAGAGGAGGCTGAGGGAGACCTCCTTGCTCTCTGCAGCTCCTGAGAGGAGGCTGCAGCCAGGTGGGGGCTGGGCTCTGCTCCCACAGAACAAGTGATAGGACAAGAGGAACTGGCCTCAAGTGTCACCAGGGGAGGTTTAGGTTGGACATGAGGAACAATTTCTTAATGGGAAAGGCTGCAAAGCCCTGGCCCTGGCTGCCCAGGGAGGTGGTGGAGTCCCCACCCCTGGAGGGTTTGCAAAGGTGTTCAGGTGTGGTGTGAGGCCATGGGTTAGTGGTCACCTGGCAGTGCTGAATCATCAGACTTGATGATCCTAAAGGTCTCTCGCAACCACAGTGGTTCTGTGACTCCATGACCTGCCAGAGCTCTCTCCATGCCCTGGCTTGCAATGGTTTCACCTTGCAGGACACTCAGCTCCTGCTCTGGCAGCAGGCTGGGGGAGGTGTCCCTGCCCATGGCAGGAGGTTGGAACTGGATGACCTTTAAGGTCCCTTCCAACCCAAACCATTTCCTAACTCTCTGATGTGATTCCCTGTCCTCCCCAGCTCCGTGTCACAACAAGAGGGGCTGACAGGCCCTGCCGCTATTCTCCAGCTCCAGGTGGTTTGGTTTGCATTCAGCCACCTGCTTTATTTGCCACTAGCTGCTCCTCCCAGACCTGCTGCCAGGATGAAGATCCAGCCCCACCTGTGCAGGGCAGCCTCCCACGGCATGGCTCCCATCAGCAGAGGCAGCAGCCTGGCTTCGGGCTGCCCTGACCCAGGTGCAGGACCCTGCACTGGGCCTTGTTGAACAGCATCACAGGGTCCCAGGTCTCCAGCTCGCTGGGGCTGGCTCCTGTCCTTCAGGTGTGCAGGTGATCCACTCCAGATCTGCTCTTCTGAAGCAGCCTTCCTGATGGGCATGTTTTCACCCACAGCCCGCTCCCAGGCACTGCTGTGCCTGTGCCAAGGGAGAGCAGCAAGGACAGAGGCTGCTCTCACCCAGCCCCTGCATCACCCACTGTGCTGCACAGCCACTGAGCAACCCCTGAGCAGCTCACAGCAGACTCAACCTCCAGGGAATCCTTCACACAAAAGGGGACTCCAAGTTAATGCTTTAGTGCAGTGCTCCCTGTTGACTGACATCCTGCAGCAGCAGAAGGCTTCTGCCTCCACCGACACCCGAGGCATGATTTAAGGGTTTGGCATTGGTGTGAGCATGGGCAGAGGCTCACAACTTCTTACCCCAAAGGGCTGAAATGGACAGGGGGGTCCTGGGCTGCATGGGGTTAGAGCCTTCCTTAAACCCCACTGTCTCCTGAGCAAGAGAGAGCAAACAACCCCCAAAGCTTTCTGACTCCTTGACTTGAGGGGCAGCACTTTTGCCTGCCTGCTGACAGCACAGGCTCGCAGCATGGGCTGGGAGGGGCCTCAAAGCTCATCCAGCTCCAAGCCCCTGCCCTGGGCAGGGACACCTCCCACCAGCCCAGGCTGCCCCAGGCCTCAGCCAGCCTGGCCCTCAACACCTCCAGGCAGGAGGCAGCCACAGCCTCCCTGGGCAGCCTGTGCCAGAGTCTCCCCAGCCTCACTGCCAACAATTCCTTCCTCCTCTCCACTCTCCATCTCTCCTCTCCCAGCTCAAAGCCACTGTCTGCTGTCCAGAGGTTTTGCAGCCTCTGCTCATCTTGGTGGCCTCCTCTGGAGCCTCTCCAGCAGCTCCAGGTCCTTCTTGTGCTGGGGCCCCAGAGCTGGAGGCAGTGCTGCAGGTGGGCTCTGAGCAGAGCAGAGCAGAGGGGCAGAATCCCCTCCCTGTGCTGCTGCTCTCCCTGCTCTGGCTGCAGCTCAGCACTCAGCTGGCTCTGGGCTGCCAGGGACCAGTGCTGGCTCCTGGGGAGTCTGTCACCACCTGACACCCCCAAGGCCTTCTCCTGCAGGCTGCTCTCAGCCTCTCCTCACCCAGCCTGCATCTGTGCTTGGGTTCAGGGAGCAGCCATGTGGGACACAGCTGGGACACAGCTGGCAAGCATCAAACATCCCTTTAGCTCTCTAAGGTCTGAAGCTTCACTCATGTTTTCCTTTGCAGGTCTCAGCCTCCCTGGCTGTGTCTTGCTGCCCAGGACTCAGTGCCCCTGCAGGTTGTCTCAGTGGCAGCTTGAATCTGTCAGTGTCAGATAAGAAGCCCAATAATGAATCCTCTCCAATCTCAGCAGCGTGGCAGCTGCACACCGAGGTCTTCCTGGTATCCTCATCAGGACCACTGTGCAAGCTCTGGGAATACAGCAGGAGCTTTGTCTCACAGGAGCTCAGTGCAGACCTGCAGTCACAGAACTGTTTGGGATGGAAGAGGCTTCCAGGATCATGCAGTCCAGCCCAGCCCCACCAGGGCCATCCAACCGTGGCCCCAGGTGCCATGGCCACAGCTTGCTGCAACACCTCCAGGCATGGGGACTCCACCACCTCCCTGGGCAGCCTCTGCCAGTCCCTGACCACTCCTGCAGCAAAGAAATTGCTCCTCAGCTCCAACCTCACCCTCCCCTGGCACAATCTCAGGCCAGTTCCTCTCCTCCTGTCACCTGAGACTGGGGAGAGCAGACCAGCCCCAGAACTTTGCTGCACACACAGCTGTTGGTTTAGGAATTCCTTCACATCCACTCAGTTGTAGACATGATAAATAGCTGCACTAAGCTCAAGTACATGCAAGCCCTGCTGCCACACTGTTGACCTCCTCAAGAGCATCATCAGTCAGACCTTCACAGCTCCTCTTTTTCAATGCAGTTCAAACATTGCAGCAGAATCTCCAAAGAGGATAAAAAACCAACCTCCCACAAGGTGCAGCCAGCAGCCTCCCCCTGGAGGTGTTGAGGGCCAGACTGGCTGAGGCCTGGAGCAGCCTGGGCTGGTGGGAGGTGTCCCTGCCCATGGCAGGGGGCTGGAGCTGGGTGATCCTGAAGGTCCCTTCCAGAGAGTCACAGATTGCATTGGATGGAAGGGACCTCAAAGGGCATCTTCCCCAAACCCTCTGCACTCATCAGGGACACCTCCAACTAGAGCAGGCTGTGCAGGGCCACATCCAGCCTGGCCTTGAATGTCTCCAGGGATGGGGCCTCAACCACCTCCCTGGGCAGCCTGGGCCAGAGTCTCCCCAGCCTCACTCTCAACAATTTCTTCCTCCTCTCCACTCTCCAGCTCTCCTCTCCCAGCTCAAAGCCATTGTCCCTGGGCCTGGCCCTCCCAGCCCTTGGCCAAAGTCCCTCCCCAGCTCTCCTGGAGCCCTTCAGGTCCTGCAAGGCTGCTCTGAGGTCTGCCTGGAGCCCGAACAGCCCCAGCTCTCCCAGCCTGGCCCCACAGGGGAGGTTCTGCAGCCTCTGCTCATCTCTGTGCCCTCCTCTAGAGCCTCTCCAGCAGCTCCAGGTCCCTCTTGTGCTGGGTCCCAGACAATTCAATGAACTCATTTTGAACCCAAGACTTCCATGACTCTGGGCATCAGCAGCTCAGGCTGCAGCAGCATCAGCACAGCCTGGAGGAGGACATCCCCATAAAGCCTTCAGCTGAAAGTTCACCATGGTGGCAAACCACGACCTTGAATGTGCAGGAATAAGAGAAAAGAGCCTAAAAATAGCTGCTGAGCTGCAGGCAGGCTGATGGAAAGGGCACTGCTGTTTACTGGCATTTCTATGCCCATGAGGTCACCCCCCAAATCAGCCCCAGCAAGGAAAACAAGGCAAGGAAAGGGCACTGAGGCACCCAGCTGGGCTCCTCCAGCAGGGCTTGGGCAGTTGCCATGGCAGTGCAGCTGCTGCTGCCTGCCCCTTCCCTCTGGCCCGAGCCGGTGGTCAGCACCTGCAGCTCTGTGCCCTCACCCTGGGGCTCTTCCCTTGGTAAGCAGCCAGGCTGCAGAGAAGGGGCTGGGAGCTCTGCACTCAGGCAGACACAAACCCTCTCTTTGTCCCCCCAGGGTCCCCAGCTCTGCTCCACTGCCAGCTTGCTCCAGCACAGGGCACATCTCCAGGCTTGGGTTTGCAAGGTGGAGCTGTAGGAACCGTGGGGCACTGCTTGGGAAAGGGGCTCTGAGCTGCTCCTGACTGCAGCTGGAAACAGAAGACTGAAAGAAGAGGCAGCAAGTGGATGGAACCAGTGCAGAGGAGGCCACAGACATGATCCAGGGGGTGCAGCACCTCTGCTGTGAGGCCAGGCTGAGGGAGCTGTGGCTGTACAGCCTGGAGAGGGGAAGACTCCAGGGAGACCTTAGACTTAGACTCCAGGGATCCTGCAGGAAGCCTGCAGAGGGACCTTAAGGGTTAACAGGCTGTGCACTGCCAGGCAAGGGGAGATGGACTGAAACTGAAGGAGAATGGCTTCAGGTTGGATCTCATCCTTCACTACGAGGGTGGCAAGGCTCTGGAACGGATTGCCCAGGGAGGCTGTGGCTGCCCCCTGCCTGGAGGCGGTCCAGGCCAGGCTGGTGAGGTCTCGATCAGCCTGGGCTGGTGGGAGGGGTCCCTGCCCATGGCAGGGGGTGGGATCTGGGTGGTCTCTAAGGTATCTTCCACCCTAAGCTGTTCTACGATTCTGTGGTGAATCCCAGACTGGTTTGGGTAGGAAGGGACCTGCAAGCTCCTCCAGCCCAGCCCCTGCAGCCAGCAGGGACAGCCCCAACCAGAGCCCCACACAGCCTGAGCTGCCCTGCTGCCAGCCATGGGGCAGCTCCCAGCTCTCTGGGCAGCCTGGGCCAGGCTCTCCCCAGCCTCAGCACCAAACACTTCTCCTTCTCTCCACTCTCAAGCTCCCTCTTGCAGGCCAAACCATCCCCCTTGGCCTGGCACAAGAGGCCCTGCTCAGAAGTCTGTCCCCAGCTCTCTGCTGGGCCCTTGGAGCACTGCAAGGCCACCAGAAGGTCTCCCTGCAGCCTTGTCTTGTGCTGTCACCTTCAGCTGTCAGGGAAGTCATCTCAGCCTTTGCCTCTAAAGCCCCAGCTACAGCTCCCTGTGTTTCCCCATGGCACAGTGAGCTCAACCTGAGCAAGAGCCAATGCCTACACCCAGCCTCCAACTCCTCCTGAAGAGAAAAACCCAACAGCAGAAGTGAAAGAGACAATCCCCAGAGGTGTGGTTTGATTTGTGGCACAGAAGCTTCAATTCATTCTTCCCTGCGAAGACCATCAGGGCTCCCAGCATCATTAACCCTTCCTGCACTAATTGTGCTGGGAGCTGAGTTGATTTTACAGGTTCAGATTGCACTGGGCTGGAAGGGAGCCTCAGAGGGTATCTGTGCAACCCCCTGCACGCAGAGGGACAGCTCCAGCCAGAGCAGGCTGCCCAGGGACACAGCCAGGCTGAGCCTGAAGGGCTCCAGGCAGGGAGCCTCAAGCACAGCCCAGAGCAGGCTGTGCCAGCAGCAGGGCTGATGGGTGGGCACGTTTGATCCGGTGTCTCTTGGCCTGGACAGCAACAATGAAAGCAAAAGCAGAGCTCTTGGTGGCTTCTGAAGGCAGATGGACCCTGCACACGATGTAACAGGTCCCCTTCCCCCTCCTGAGACACTCCCCAGGCTGTCTGGGGAAGCCTGGACACCCTACAGATGGGTGATGGCCACATCTAGGGGTGGTGAATACTCTTCCAGAGGACTCTCTTGGCTTTCAAAGCCTTGGGCTGCACATGCCTCGTGGGGCAGCTGCTTCCTTGTGGCTTCCTGTGGCACTCTGGGATGCAAAGGATGCTGGCCTGGCTGGGCTGCCAGCTGGGGCTGCTGCAGCTGCTCCTGTACTCACCACTGCATTTACCTCCCTTGCAGAAATCACTGCACTCTGCCCTCTCTCTGTTGTCCCCCCTGCTCAGCCATGTGCTGCTGAGCGCCAGGGCAGGGCTGCCTCTGCCCAGGGCTGTGACTCCCAGCACAGGCTCTGCTCACTCAGGCACTCTCTGCAGCTCAGGGCAGCTTGGCACAGCCAGGGGCTGCTGCTGGCAGGCACAAGCTGCTGGCACAGTCACTGCCAAGGGCTGGGCTGCACACCAAGGGCACTGCCACAGCTTGGGCCCCACCCTGGGGGCAGGAGGGCAGAGGTGGCAGCTGTGGGGAGGAGCAGACAGCACGGGGGACCCTCAAGTGCCCCCCAAGGGCTTGCAGCCCACGGAAGGCCTCTTCAGGAGCAAGCTGAGGGATGGCCAGGGCCAAGCAGCAGCAGGACTCTGTCCCTGCTGCCTTCCATCCCCATCCCTGTGCTCCTCAACCCAGCTCCTGAGCCTGGTTCCCTTCTGCTGCTGAGTCCAGGCTGGGCCTTGCCCAGTGCCTGCCCCCAGCAGCAGTGGTGCCAGTGGTGCCCTCAGTGCCACCAGGGCTTGGGTCCATGTTGGTTCGTGTCTCTGTGTCTCTGTCCCCTGGCACTGTTCTTCTCTCCAGCCCAGCTGGGGGAGTTTCTCTCCCCCCATCAGTCTCTCTCCCTTCTGCCCTTCCTCTTCCCTGTGGGCAGCAGAGGGCTTCCTGCAGAGCCTCTGGCACTCAGCTGGTGGCTGGCACTGCCCTGACTGTGACAAGGCAGTGGACAGTTTGTGCCACCATTAATTACAGCTTGGGCTAACGAGATGCTTTCTGTTAGCTGCAGTGAATCCCTGCCCCTGACTGTCCAGGGCAGGTCCATGTCTGAAACTCATTGCAGCTTCCACTGCTCAAGCTGGGTCCTGCCTCTGAGGTGACACAGAGCATTCATCACCCTCTGTCCTCTCGATGTGTTCCAGGGCTGGGATGAATCAGAGCTCACACAGCAGAGCGGAACAGGAGGCCTCTTTATGTGGAACATTTAGGAAGCTCTTGGTGAAAACAAAGCCAATATTTACTCTCCAGGGCCTCTGCTCTCCAGAGCTGTGTGACTGAGCAGCCAGCTCTCACACTTGCCACAGCACTTCCCCTCTGCTGCCCTCCTGCACACATCCCTCATAAATAACTGCTTCCTGCACTGAAATATTCTGCCCCCAGAAGTATTTTTAGCGCAGGCTTGAGCAGGAAATCATCCCAGTGTGGGAGCAACAAACGGGGCAGTGAGATGGAGGGGCTGCAGGAGAGCTGGAGAGGGACTTGGGACAAGGGCTGGGAGGGCCAGGCCCAGGGACAATGGCTTTGAGCTGGGAGAGGAGAGAGGGAGAGTGGAGAGGAGGAAGAAATTGTTGGCAGTGAGGCTGGGGAGACTCTGGCACAGGCTGCCCAGGGAGGCTGTGGCTGCCTCCTGCCTGGAGGTGTTGCAGGCCAGGCTGAATGAGGCCTGGAGCAGGCTGGGCTGGTGGGAGGTGTCCCTGCCCATGGCAGGGGCTGGAGCTGGATGGTCTGTGAGGTCCCTTCCAACCTACACCTATGAGTTACGGCAGCAGGAGGGGACAGCGGCAGCCTCCGAGGGAGCAAATAAGACAGCAGGAAGCGAACCGGGGGCAGTGTGAAACCACTCCAAGAGTCTGTGGTCTTTAAGGTCCCTTCCAACCCAATTCACTCTATGATCTCACTCAGGTACACTTCAGACACCTCATTCTAGAGCTCTGTCTCTCACACCTCAGCCAGGCAGCTCTTTGCCAACCAACAACTTGCAAAGGCCACGAGGCTGAATCTCCTTTGGTTAGCAGCGCACGGACCGCAGAGGGCACTAAGCAGCAAACCGACCCCAGAGAGACGTCGGGGGGTAACGAATCAAATAGTCCATCAGCAAAGGGGGCAGGGGCGGTGTGGGGGGAGCCAAGAGCAGGAGGTGAGGAGTTTGGGTGTGGGAGGAAGAAAGGCGTGCCATACCTTTTCAAAAACTCCATGTACTCAGTGTGCTTGATGAGCCCTGTCCTCATCATGATTGTCTGAAAGCACTGCCGGTCAATAGCCCAAAGCTTCACATTTACCAGCGCTGAGGAAACAAAAACAACACACAGCACACCGGGAGAAAGGAGGTTAGCGAGCGAGGACTGCCCAGCCCCCTGCCGGGAGCCGGCGGCACACCGGCAACCCACCGCCCACAACAGCTGGCCAGGGGACGAGCCGCTGGCAGGCAGGGACCGACCAGTGACAGGGCAGGGGCAGGGCAGGGGCAGAGCAGAGGCAGAGCAGAGGCAGAGCAGTGGCAGAGCAGAGGCAGAGCAGAGGCAGAGAAGTGACAAAGCAGAGGCAGAGCAGTGACAAAGCAGTGGCAGAGCAGTGGCACAGCAGTGACAGAGCAGTGGCAGAGCAGTGACAGAGCAGTGACAGAGCAGCGACAGAGCAGCGGCAGAGCAGCGACAGAGCAGCGACAGAGCAGCAGCAGAGCAGGGACAGAGCAGTGACAGAGCAGTGGCAGAGCAGCGACAGAGCAGCGGCAGAGCAGCGACAGAGCAGCAGCAGAGCAGCGGCAGAGCAGCAGCAGAGCAGCGACAGAGCAGCGACAGAGCAGCGGTAGAGCAGCGGCAGAGCAGCGGTAGAGCAGCGGCAGAGCAGTGACAGAGCAGTGGCAGAGCAGTGACAGAGCAGAGGCAGAGCAGTGGCAGAGCAGCGGCAGAGCAGCGGCAGAGCAGTGGCAGAGCAGTGGCAGAGCAGCAACAGAGCAGCGGCAGAGCAGCGACAGAGCAGTGGCAGAGCAGTGACAGAGCAGTGGCAGAGCAGCGACAGAGCAGCGGCAGAGCAGCGACAGAGCAGGGACAGAGCAGTGACAGAGCAGTGGCAGAGCAGTGGCAGAGCAGCGACAGAGCAGCGGCAGAGCAGCGACAGAGCAGTGGCAGAGCAGTGGCAGAGAAGTGGCAGAGCAGCGACAGAGCAGCGGCAGAGCAGCGACAGAGCAGTGGCAGAGCAGTGACAGAGCAGTGGCAGAGCAGCGACAGAGCAGTGGCAGAGCAGCGACAGAGCAGCGGCAGAGCAGCGACAGAGCAGGGACAGAGCAGTGACAGAGCAGTGGCAGAGCAGTGACAGAGCAGTGGCAGAGCAGCGACAGAGCAGCGGCAGAGCAGCGACAGAGCAGGGACAGAGCAGTGACAGAGCAGTGGCAGAGCAGTGACAGAGCAGTGGCAGAGCAGCGACAGAGCAGCGGCAGAGCAGCGACAGAGCAGTGGCAGAGCAGTGGCAGAGCAGCGGCAGAGCAGCGACAGAGCAGTGGCAGAGCAGTGACAGAGCAGTGGCAGAGCAGCGACAGAGCAGTGGCAGAGCAGCGACAGAGCAGTGGCAGAGCAGCGACAGAGCAGTGACAGAGCAGTGGCAGAGCAGTGGCAGAGCAGCGACAGAGCAGGGACAGAGCAGTGGCAGAGCAGTGCGACAGAGCAGGCGACAGAGCAGTGACAGAGCAGTGGCAGAGCAGTGGCAGAGCAGCGACAGAGCAGCGGCAGAGCAGCGACAGAGCAGGGACAGAGCAGTGACAGAGCAGTGGCAGAGCAGTGGCAGAGCAGCGACAGAGCAGCGGCAGAGCAGCGACAGAGCAGCGGCAGAGCAGCGACAGAGCAGTGACAGAGCAGCGGCAGAGCAGCGACAGAGCAGCGGCAGAGCAGCGACAGAGCAGCGGCAGAGCAGCGACAGAGCAGCGGCAGAGCAGCGGCAGAGCAGCGGCAGAGCAGTGACAGAGCAGCGGCAGAGCAGCGACAGAGCAGCGGCAGAGCAGCGTCAGAGCAGCGACAGAGCAGTGGCAGAGCAGTGGCAGAGCAGTGGCAGAGCAGTGGCAGAGCAGCGGCAGAGCAGTGACAGAGCAGTGACAGAGCAGCGGCAGAGCAGCGGCAGAGCAGCGGCAGAGCAGTGGCAGCGCGGTGGCAGAGCAGCGGCAGAGCAGCGGCAGAGCAGCGACAGAGCAGCGACAGAGCAGGCAGAGCAGTGACAGAGCAGTGACAGAGCAGTGGCAGAGCAGCGACAGAGCAGCAGCAGAGCAGCGACAGAGCAGTGGCAGAGCAGCGACAGAGCAGTGACAGAGCAGTGGCAGAGCAGCGACAGAGCAGTGGCAGAGCAGTGACAGAGCAGTGACAGAGCAGCGACAGAGCAGTGGCAGAGCAGCGGCAGAGCAGTGGCAGAGCAGTGGCAGAGCAGTGACAGAGCAGTGACAGAGCAGTGGCGACAGAGCAGTGGCAGAGCAGCGGCAGAGCAGTGGCAGCGGCAGAGCAGCGGCAGAGCAGTGGCAGAGCAGCGACAGAGCAGCGACAGAGCAGCGGCAGAGCAGCAGAGACAGAGCAGCGGCAGAGCAGCAGAGCGACAGAGCAGCGGCAGAGCAGTGGCAGAGCAGCGACAGAGACAGAGCAGCAGAGCAGTGGCAGAGCAGCGACAGAGCAGCGGCAGAGCAGCGACAGAGAGCAGCAGGCAGAGCAGCGGCAGAGCAGCGGCAGAGCAGTGACAGAGCAGCAGCAGAGCAGCGACAGAGCAGCGGCAGAGCAGCGTCAGAGCAGCGACAGAGCAGTGGCAGAGCAGTGGCAGAGCAGTGGCAGAGCAGCGGCAGAGCAGCGACAGAGCAGTGACAGAGCAGCGGCAGAGCAGTGGCAGAGCAGCGGCAGAGCAGTGGCAGCGCGGTGGCAGAGCAGCGGCAGAGCAGCGGCAGAGCAGTGGCAGAGCAGCGACAGAGCAGTGGCAGAGCAGCGACAGAGCAGCAGCAGAGCAGTGACAGAGCAGCGGCAGAGCAGTGGCAGAGCAGCGGCAGAGCAGTGGCAGCGCGGTGGCAGAGCAGCGGCAGAGCAGCGGCAGAGCAGTGGCAGAGCAGCGACAGAGCAGTGACAGAGCAGTGACAGAGCAGTGGCAGAGCAGCGACAGAGCAGCAGCAGAGCAGCGACAGAGCAGCAGCAGAGCAGCGACAGAGCAGTGACAGAGCAGTGGCAGAGCAGCGACAGAGCAGTGGCAGAGCAGTGACAGAGCAGTGACAGAGCAGCGACAGAGCAGTGGCAGAGCAGCGGCAGAGCAGTGGCAGAGCAGTGGCAGAGCAGTGACAGAGCAGTGACAGAGCAGCGACAGAGCAGTGGCAGAGCAGCGGCAGAGCAGTGGCAGCGCGGTGGCAGAGCAGCGGCAGAGCAGCGGCAGAGCAGTGGCAGAGCAGCGACAGAGCAGCGACAGAGCAGTGGCAGAGCAGTGACAGAGCAGTGGCAGAGCAGCGGCAGCGCAGCGGCAGAGCAGCGGCACAGCAGTGGCAGGGCAGTGACATCCACCTCCCTGCTGGCCGGTATGCAGTGGGGGCAGGTGCAGCAGCCTCAGGCTGAGCTGTGCCTCTGGAGAGAGCATCACCAGGCCCAGCCCCAGCCCAGCTGTAATACCAGAGGAAACCGCTGGAGGCAAGGCAGGAGCTGGGGTGAGCTCACGGCAGCCTGGCACACATCAGGGTCGGTGGCAGGCAGCACCTGGGCACCTCAGGGGAGCTCCTCCTGCCCGAGAGAGCAGCAGAGAGGGCAGCAAGGCTCCATCCTGCTGCCAGAGCTGAGGGCACAGCTCTCTGCCTGGCTGCTCCAGCGGGTGCAGCACTGATTCCCCTTGCAGCTCTGCCCCAGGAGGCTGCTGGAACACTGCAACAGGCTGCCCAGGGAGGTGGTTGAGGCTCCATGGCTGGAGCTATTCCAGGGGAGGCTGGAGAGGGCTCTGGGCAGCCTGATCCAGTGGAGGATGTCCCTGCTGAGTGCAGGGGGCTGGGCTGGCTGAGCTCTGGAGCTCCCTCGCAGCCCAGAGCACTCTGTGATTCCATGCACCTATAACATGCATGTGCTGCAAGCAGGCAGGATGACATCAGCTGCAGGAGCAGAAGCTCCAGTTGCAGATTTTCACCTTAAGCATGACTTAGACATGAGAACTGACAACAAATATTGCCATGCACACAGCTTCCAGCAGAGTTTCTCCTCAGAGAAATACTTTAATTAATCAAAGCCACTCGAGGCCTCTGCACCTGGATTCATTTTTCTTCAGAGAGTGCTGCAATAAATTTCATCCCCTTGAGTGGGGAAGGGAAGCAAAATGGCTTCCATTGAGAGGAGGCTGCAGCCAGCTGGGGCTTGGGCTCTGCTCCCTAGGCTCAGGTGAGAGGAGAGGAACTGGCCTGAAGTTGTGCCAGGGGAGGCTTAGGTTGGAGCTGAGGAACAATGTCTTTGGTGCCAGAGTGGTCAGGGACTGGCAGAGGCTGCCCAGGGAGGTGGTGGAGTCCCCATGCCTGGAGGGGTTGCAGCAAGCTGTGGCCATGGCACCTGGGGCCATGGTGGGGTGGCCCTGGTGGGGTTGGGTTGGTGCTGGACTGGAGGAGCTTGGAGGCCTCTTCCAACCAGAACAATTAACAGCTTCACAGACTGCACTGGGCTGGAAGGGAGCCTCAGAGGGCATCTTGGCCACCCCCTGCAGGCAGCAGGGACAGCTCCAGCCAGAGCAGGCTGCCCAGGGACACAGCCAGGCTGAGCCTGAAGGGCTCCAGGCAGGGAGCCTCCACCACCTCCCTGGGCAGCCTGTGCCAGTGTCTCCCCAGCCTCCCTGTGCAGAACTTCCTCCTGAGCTCCAACCTGACTCTGCCCTGCTCCACTTCCAAACCAGTGCCCCTGGTCCCATCCCCACAGCCCCTTCTGAGCAGTTCCTCCCCAGCCTGCCTGGAGGTGCCCTGCAGGTACTGAACTGCAGCTCTGAGGCCTCCTGGAGCCTTCTCTTCTCCAGGCTGAACAGCCTCATCTCTCCCAGCCTGTCCTTGTAGGACATAGTAGGCAACTGTCTTAGCAAGGACCATGGAGCTTAGGAGAAGTCAATTAGTTAAGTGCAGAGGAGGCCTTAGTGCACTGCTCACTGGATCACTGCTCCTGCTTTCCAGCCACAGTTCTGCTGCCTAATGACAAACAGATGTTTTAATAATGGGGAATGGCAGCAGAGCTTTCAGTGTGAGGATGAGCCTCACATCCAGGGGGGTTGGAAGCTCTCCACACCAGGACACTCCAAAGCCTCTCTGGGCAGCCTGCTCCAGGCCTCCAGCAGCCTCACACCAAACAACTTGCTCCTCCTGGGTTCTTGTTACACTTCAGCTGCTCAGTGGATGTGTCCAAGGGGGGCCTGAAGAAGCAGCAGGCATGCTGCCAAGGTGTGATGAGATGAACAGGTTCATAGAGCTGCATCTGTGAACGCCTGGAGATGAAACAGCTCTCTGCTGGTGGTGACACCACTGCCAATTCCACCCGCAACAACTGAATCCGGGAATCACTGTGCTTGGGAGAGGCCTTTCAGATCCACTCCAGGCATTAACCCAGCACTGCCAGGTCACCACTACACTGTGTTCCCCAGCACCACATCTCCTCAGCTGTCTAATCCCTCCAGGGATGGGGATGCCACCACTGCCCTGGGCAGTGCACTGCAGGGTTAAAAGAAAATGGATTGACTGAGACAACAGAACCGACTCCAACACCAAGGATATCAAAGAGGATTCAGAGTCACAGGATGGGTTGGGTGGGAAGGGACCTCAAAGCTCATCCAGCTCCAAGCCCCCCAAAATGGGCAGGGACACCTCCCACCAGCCCAGGCTGCTCCAGGCCTCAGCCAGCCTGGCCCTCAACACCTCCAGGCAGGAGGCAGCCACAGCCTCCCTGGGCAACCTGTGCCAGAGTCTCCCCAGCCTCACTGCCAACAATTCCTTCCTCCTCTCCACTCTCCATCTCTCCTCTCCCAGCTCAAAGCCACTGTCTGCTGTCCAGAGGTTCTGCAGCCTCTGCTCATCTTGATGGCCTCCTCTGGAGCCTCTCCAGCAGCTCCAGGTCCTTCTTGTGCTGGGGGCCCCAGAGCTGGAGGCAGTGCTGCAGGTGGGCTCTGAGCAGAGCAGAGCAGAGGGGCAGAATCCCCTCCCTGTGCTGCTGCTCTCCCTGCTCTGGCTGCAGCTCAGCACTCAGCTGGCTGCTGACCATTGCCAGGAACAGGAGGAAACAACCCAAAGGAACCCAAGCCTCTGCTGGGGGTGTGAGGTCCCCCCTGGGATGCATCATTTGCATCCAAGATCACAAAAGCAGTGCCAAGAATCCTGGTGTCTGAGAGCAATGAGCAAAGGAACACATCCACATTGTCAGCAGCCACAAAGCAGTTCCAGCTCATTGCCTAGAGCAGCTCCAAGAACAAGGCAGCCCAATGTCCCCAATTAAAGGAGGCAGCTTAATCCTGCCCTGATTTGGAGCAGAAGACATTGATGAATGAAGAAGCCAGCTTGAAGGGCCATTTAAAAAGCAGTAGCACAACATAAAGAGCTTGGGCACCCCAGAGACTGCCCAGTGTGAAGGCATAGCCCTGCCACAGGGCTGGGGAGGTGCCACGGGTCTGTGTTGTGGGAAGAGCAGAGCTGATGTGCAGAAACACCCCAGAATGTCAGACTGCCAGCAGGCTGGGGCTGGATCAGCCCTCTAGAGATCACCCACTCCACCCCCTCTGATAAAGCAGGAGCACCCACAGCAGCTTGCCCAGGATTCACAGACTGCACTGGGCTGGAAGGGAGCCTCAGAGGGCATCTGTGCAATCCCCTGCAGGCACAGGGACAGCTCCAGCCAGAGCAGGCTGCCCAGGGACACAGCCAGGCTGAGCCTGAAGGGCTCCAGGCAGGGAGCCTCCACCACCTCCCTGGGCAGCCTGTGCCAGTGTCTCCCCAGCCTCCCTGCGCAGAACTTCCTCCTGAGCTCCAACCTGACTCTGCCCTGCTCCACTTCCAAACCATTGCCCCTGGTCCCATCCCCACAGCCCCTTCTGAGCAGTCCCTCCCCAGCCTGCCTGGAGGTGCCCTGCAGATACTGAACTGAAGCTCTGGGGCCTCCTGGAGCCTTCTCTTCTCCAGGCTGAACAGCCCCAGCTCTCCCAGCCTGGCCCCACAGGGGGAGGTTCTGCAGCCTCTGGTCGTCTTGGTGGCCTCCTCTGGATCCTGTCTCTCAGGTCCAGGTCTCTCTTGTGCTGGGGGCTCCAGAGATGGACACTGCCCTGCAGGTGGGTTTGGAATCTCTCCAGAGGAACCTCCAGAACCCCTCCAGGCAGCCTGCTCCAGGGCCCCTGCACCCTCACACCAAAGAAGTTTCTCCTCATGGAAGTGGAACCCAGGAGGTTCCAGTTGGTTGTGCCCATTGCTCTTTGCCCTCTCACTGGACACCACTGACAAGAGCCTGGCCCTATCCTCTCCCCCAGATGATCCCCAGAGTACCCTTCCCACGCCCACCATGCTGAGCTCCTGGGGGGTTGTTGCTGGCAGCACAGCAGTTGCTCATTTCCCAGAGAGGATCCTGTGCCTGTTTGCCACAGGAGCAGAGAGCTCAGGAGTGCATTTTCCCCTCAGCAACCTCCTGGGCCGCACTGCACGGGGCTGGGCACACAATGACACCTTCCAAGGTGTAACCGCCCATCCTTCTGCCTTGCTGCTGAGCTGGCAGGGCTGGGTGCTGCTGGGGGCTGCAGGCTCCCCCAGGCTTGCTGGAGCAGGCAGGGAGCCCTGTGGGAATCCCTTGGCACAGCCAGGCACTGGCACCGGCAAGTCGGTGCCGCAGGACCCCTGCCGCCAAGGCCAACACCAACCAGAAGGAGCACAGCACCCCAGATGCCTTCCTGAGTGGAACTCACTGGCCAGGGCACCTCTCTGGCCAGCTGCTTCTAATGATTGCAGAGCCACAGCACAGCAGAGCTTCGTGGGGGGTTCTGACCTTTAGTGAAGTACCAACATCTGCCCCTGCCACCTCTACCAGCCCTGGTGTGCCTCAGCCCCTGGTACAGCTCCAGTGCTGCTGCAGCTGATGGGATCCACAGGCTCCCACTCACAGCTCCTGATCCTCCCCCTGGTACAGCTGCAGTGCTGCTGCAGCTGATGGGATCCACAGGCTCCCACTCACAGCTCCTGATCCTCCCCCTGGTACAGCTGCAGTGCTGCTGCAGCTGATGGGATCCACAGGCTCCCACTCACAGCTCCTGATCCTCCCCCTGGTACAGCTCCAGTGCTGCTGCAGCTGATGGGATCCACAGGCTCTCACTCACAGCTCCTGATCCTCCCTTTTGGTGCAGGCACCTCGGGAGGCAGGGCCAGATCCCGAACACAGACACTGCTCCCAGCTGGGCTGCAGAGGAGGATGGCAGCAATGCTTCCTTCACAGCTTACCCAACACCATGGTTAATATTTCACAGGATCACACAATGGGTTGGAAGGGACCTCAAAGACCATCCAGTGCCAACCCCCTGCCCTGGCCAGGGACACCTCCCACCAGCCCAGGCTGCTCCAGGCCTCATTCAGCCTGGCCCTCAACACCTCCAGGCAGGAGGCAGCCACAGCCTCCCTGGGCAGCCTGTGCCAGAGTTTCCCCAGCCTCACTGCCAACAATTTCTTCCTCCTCTCCACTCTCCAGCTCTCCTCTCCCAGCTCAAAGCCATTGTCCCTGGGCCTGGCACTCCCAGCCCTTGGCCAAAGTCCCTCTCCAGCTCTCCTGGAGCCCCTTCAGGTACTGCAAGGCTGCTCTGAGGTCTCCCTGCAGCCTTCTCCTCTCCAGGACCCTCCTCTTGCCCTTGGTGAAGCCCACGAGGTTCCCCTGCCCAGCTCTGCTGCCTGCCCACATCAGTGTTGTATAACAGCTCTGCCAAAGAACTTCTCTTGCTTTATCTTTTTTGGAAACCAGTGGCCAACCACAGCCTGACTCAAGCAGAAGTCAAACAGCAGCAATAGCATTGGAGGCTGAAGAGCATAGGCAGGGCAATGGAAAAGGGTAAGCTAAAAGGTCATTTAGGAACCCGAAGCAGCCAGCAACAAGCTCTTGCTGATGAGAGAGCAGGAGGCAAAGCCTAAAAGCTCCATGAGAAGCTCCAAACCCACTCCTGCCTTGGAACTTTACTCAGCACAGATAGCAGCAGCTGGGCTCTCCATGGAGCACTTCACAGAACCATCTGGGTTAGGTGGCAAGAGCATCTGGGCAGCAGCAAGGCAGACATTTGGTTGTGTTAGGTGAGAGGGGATTTAATGTGAGAAGCTCTTGCTACCAGGCAAGGAAAACAAGCCCTGAGCTGGGCACTAGGGAGGCCACAGCTTGAGTGCTGCCTTCAGCTCTGGGCCCTCCCTGCCAGAAGGAGCTGGAGGGCTGGAGCAGGGCCAGAGAAGGGCAAGAGAGCTGGGGAAGGGTGTGGAGAAGAGGGCTGGGGAGGAGCAGCTGAGGGAGCTGGGGGTGTGGAGTGTGGAGCAGAGGAGGCTGAGGGAGACCTCCTTGCTCTCTGCAGCTCCTGAGAAGAGGCTGCAGCCAGCTGGGGGCTGGGCTCTGCTCCCTAGTCTCAGGTGAGAGAAGGAGAGGAACTGGCCTGAAGTTGTGCCAGGGGAGGGTTAGCTTGGAGCTGAGGAACAATTTCTTTGGTGCCAGAGTGGTCAGGGGCTGGCAGAAGCTGTCTATATTGTTCTTCTCCATAACTTTGCTCTGGCTCCAAACTGTTGTTCACACCAATCCCAACCAGACTTTAACAGATTCAAACCAGATGCCCTCAAAAGAACAAAACAAAACCCATCTGGGCTTTGCTTTTGCTTTGGGAACATTTTTGCCTCTATGCTGGCTGCAGAACGGAGCCTTAGCATTAAATTCATCAACCTATTCCTGCTTTGCATATTTAATTATGGCATTTCTTCCCCAGTGCACAGGCTGTGAGCAGGCTGTGCGAGAGGAGCCGTGGCATGTGGGTCACACAGGCTACCTCCACAAGATAGTTCCCTTGCAACCTCCCCAAGGTGCAAACAGGAGTCAAGAATAACAACATTTGCTTGCAGCTCAACATTTGTGGTTCCTCCAAGTAGCTCAGCAACATCACCTGCTAGAGATCACAGAACCAGAGAGTGGTCTGGGTTGGAAGGGACCTCCAAAGGTCATCCAGTCCCACCCCTGGTGGCCAGATGTGTGCTGGGATGGCCAAAGAGCCAGAATTTCACTTCAGAGGAGAAAGGTGAAAGGACAGAAAGCTAAAATGGAAGGTGGTGGAGTCCCCATCCCTGGAGGTGTTTAAAACCAGACTGGATGAGGCCCTGGGTGCCAGGCTTTGGTTGATTGGGTGGTGCTGGGGCATAGGTGGGACTGGATGATCCAGCAGGTCTTTTCCAAGCTGGTTCATCCTGTGATGCTGTGAAGGTTGGGGTTAAACCATGACTGGTCCAAGCCTCAGGTCTCTCAAGGAGGAAACTCAGCAGCACCTCCAGAACTTACCAGGCTGGTGTGAGCTGGGAAGCTGTCCCCAGCAGGGTGTGCAACCCCAGGCCTGCGTGCGGAGGAGCCGGGGGCGGTGGCTGGGCTGCTGTGGGGGCTGCCAGCACAGGGAACACGCAGACAGGCAGAGGCCCGGGCTCAGGCAGCATGGCTTCAGGAAAGACAGCTCAGGCTGCACTGCTCTGCTCCCTTAGGACACTCAGAGAGGGAAGGACAGGCTCTGCACCTACCTGCCTGCCCTCTGACACCCTGCCCCACCTCTCAACACACCCAGCTCTCCGAGGTGCTCATCTCCATCTCTGGGGAAGAGGGCAGGGAAAGAGGCAGCTCCAGCCTGAGGAGCTGCCTGGGGGCCTCTTTCTGGAACCACATTTTCTAACCATCCATAGCTAAAATGCACAGAATGGGTGACCCAGGAAGGCTGTGGCTGCCCCCTCCCTGGAGGTGTTCCAGGACAGGCTAGAGGAGGCCTGGAGCAGCCTGGGCTGGGGGAGGGGTCCCTGCCCATGGCAGGGGCTTGGAGCTGGATGGTCTCTAAGTTCCCTTCCAAAGTGGCCATTCTGGGATTCTACAAACTGGGTCCTGTTCCATTTGGCACACACAGGATCACAGAACCACAGAGTCACAGGATCACAGGATCACAGAATGCTCTGGGTTGGAAGGGGCCTCCAAAGGTCATGCAGTGCAACCCCAAGTTGCTGCTTCTCTCCCTTGGCATAGGAGTTTAGGAGTTTAGTGTACTCAGCACTGGTTAGGCCACACCTGGAGTCCTGTGTCCAGTTCTGGGCTCCTCAGGTTAGGAAAGATGTTGAGCTGCTGGAAGGTGTCCAGAGAAGGGCAAGAAAGCTGGGGAGGGGTCTGGGGCACAGCCCTGTGAGGAGAGGCTGAGGGAGCTGGGGTTGCTTAGCCTGGAGAAGAGGAGGCTCAGGGAGACCTTCTTGCTCTCTCCAACTCCCTGAAGGGAGGTTGTAGCCAGGAGAGGGTTGATCTTTTCTCACAGGCACCCAGCAGCAGAACAAGAGGACACAGTCTCAAGCTGTGCCAGGGGAGGTTTAGGGTTACTCTTAGCAAGAAGTTCTTCCCAGCCAGAGAGATTGCCCTTGGAATGTGCTGCCCAGGGAGGTGGTGGAGTCCCCATCCCTAGAGGTGCTCAAGAAAGGCTTGGATGTGGCACTTGGAGGCATGGTTTAGTTGTCAGGAAGTGTTAGGTATTAAGTTGTAGGTTGGACTTGATGATCTCTGAGGTCTTTTCCAACCTGGTTGATTCTGTGTGATTTTAGGGTGCCTCCACCTTCCAGTGCAGCAGAAAGACAAGAGGAATATCAAGCACAAAGCATTTCTACAGCCCCATTTTCAGTGCTAGCCATACTCCAGAGAGTCCTAAGAGCAGTACAGGAGCATAGTTTGTAGCTGTGTCCAATGACACTCAGCTGAGGCCAGAATGGCCAACAGAGAAACCCACCTGGGCCAGTTATGTGCAGGAAATTGAAGCCCTACTCTTTACCCAGAAGGAAATGAGTCCTTCCTTAGCAAGGAGCCCGTTCTGTGATGGTGTGGTGACAAAAGAGCAAGTGCAGGGTGCTGCAGCTGGGCTGGAACAATCCTCACTGCCAGTAGAGGCTGGGGGAGGAGGGGGGAGAAAGCAGCCCTGAGGAGAAGGCCTTGGGGGGCTGGTGGGGGAGCAGCTGGCCAGGAGCAGGCAGGGTGAGCCTGCAGCACAGGAGGCCAAGGGCAGCCTGGGCTGCATCCAAAGCAGCACTGCCAGAGATGCAGAGAGGGGATTCTGACACTGTGCTCTGCCCTGGGCAGACCTCACCTGCAGGGCTGTGAGCAGCTCTGGAGCCCTCAGCACAGCAAGGACCTGGAGCTGGTGGAGAGGCTCCTAAGGAGGCCATGGAAATGCTCAGGGGTTTGGAGCAGCTCTGCTGTGAGGAGAGGCTGAGGGAGCTGGGGGTGTTCAGCCTGGAGAAGAGAAGGCTCCAGGCAGACCTCAGAGCAGCCTGCCAGGACCTGAAGGGGCTACAAGAAGGCTGCAGAGAGACTGTTCCCAAAGGCCTGCAGGGACAGGCCCAGGGGCAATGGCTTCAGAGCAGAGCAGATTGAGATTGGATGTGAGGAACAAGTTCTGGCCCAGGAGGCTGCTGGAACACTGCAGCAGGTTGCCCAGGGAGCTGGTTGAGGCTCCATGGCTGGAGCTATTCCAGGGGAGGCTGGAGAGGGCTCTGGGCAGCCTGATCCCGTGGAGGATGTCCCTGCTGAGTGCAGGGGGCTGGGCTGGGTGAGCTCTGGGGTCCCTTCCAACCCAAACCATCCTGTGACTCTTCAAGAGAAGCCAGCTCTGGACCAAACCTCTTTGTACTCTCCCAGCCTTCAGTGCTGCTGCACTATAGTCATAATTACTTCTGCACTTTGCTTGTTTTGTGGCTTTCTTGGCTTGGGCCTTTTTGTCTTGGCCCTTCTGGAGTCTGGCTGCAATCAAGGGTAGATCTTAAACATGTCTTAGCCCAGCATTGGGGCTTGGGCTGCAATACCACACTTCAACCATGCTCTGGGAAGGAAACAGCCACCCTCTTGGGGCAGCTTCAGTGGTTTCTTCACAGAACCCCAGTGTGACAGGGCTTGGAAAGCACCTCTGGGGATGACCCAGTCCAAGCCTCCCTGCAGGGCCATGCACAGCAGGCTGGGCAGCATCCCACTGGCCAGCTGGGTTTCCAAAGGCTACAGACCAGAACTGTCCTCAGAGTTACTCAGAATGTTCATTTGATTCATTGATTCACTGATTGCACTGGGCTGGAAGAGACCCCCAAGGTCATCTTGTCCAACCCCACAGCAGGCAGCAGGGACACCTCCAACTAGAGCAGGCTGCAGAGGGACACATTGAGTCTGACCTTGAATGACTCCAGGGACAGAAGCTGACTCATGTTCAATAGTAACCTGGATTAAAGATCAACCTGGGCTTGAGGCTTCCACAAAGCCAAAGCTTTACTCCCTTCAGAGGCACATTGAAGTAGACCAAAATTGTAGTGGAACACTGCAACAGGCTGCCCAGGGAGGTGGCTGAGGCCCCACGCCTGGAGATACCACAGGGTTGGAAGGGTGAGGCTGGGCAGGGATCTGGACTGGATGAGTTTTGGAGGTCCCTTCCAACCCAAACCATTCTGTGATTGCAAAGAGCAACCAAGCTGGGGAAGGGTCTGCAGGGCTGGGGAAGAGCAGCTGAGGGAGCTGGGGGTGTGGAGTGTGGAGCAGAGGAGGCTGAGGGAGACCTCCTTGCTCTCTGCAGCTCCTGAGAGGAGGCTGCAGCCAGCTGGGGCTTGGGCTCTGCTCCCTAGGAACAAGGGACAGGAGGAGAGAAAACAGCCTCAGACTGCACCAGTGAAGACATTCAAGATCAGACTGGATGTGGTCCTGGGTAACCTAATCTAGTGGAGGATGTTCCTGCTGACTGCAGAGGGGGTTGGACTGGATGACTTTTGGAGGTCCTCTGCTCCTCTGCTCTGCTTCACTGAGACTCCAGCACAAGAGGCACATGGAACTGTTAGAATGAGTCCAGAGGAGGCCACCAAGATGAGCAGAGGCTGCAGAACCTCCCCTGTGGGGCCAGGCTGGGAGAGCTGGGGCTGTGCAGCCTGGAGAAGAGAAGGCTCCAGGCAGACCTCAGAGCAGCCTTGCAGGACCTGAAGGGCTCCAGGAGAGCTGGGGAGGGACTTTGGCCAAGGGCTGGGAGTGCCAGGCTGAGGAGGAATGTCTTCAAAGTTGAAGAGGCTCAATTTAGAATGGAGATTAGGAAGAAATTCTTTCTCATGAGGGAAGTGGCTGCCCAGAAAAATTGTGGAGGCTCCAAGCTGGACAGGAGGAACCTCATGGTAGGGTCCTGCCCCTGGAGAGGAACAACCTCCTGCAGCAGGACAGGGGAGGGGAGACCTGCTGCATGGAGAAGGACCTGGCACTGCTGGGGGACAAGCTCACCATGAGCCAGCAAGGTGCCCTCATGGCAAGAAGGGCAATGATTTCCTGGGGTGCATCACAAAGAGAATGTCCACAGATCAAGGGAGGCTCTCCTCCCCCTCTACTCATCTTTAGCTATACCACATCTGGAGGACTGTGTCCAGTTCTGGGCAGTTCAAGAGGGACAGGCAACTAATGGAGAGAGTCCAGGGCAGGCTATGAGGGTGCTGAAGGGACAGAAACATCTGTGTGAGGAGGAAAGGCTGAGAGCCCCTGGGGCTGGGAGCCTGGGGAAGAGCAGCCCCGGGGGATCTGCCCAGCGTCTACAGTGGCAGTCAGGAGGGGGAGCCAGGCTCTTTCCAGGGGTAGGACGAGGGGCAATGGATGGAAACTCAATCACAGGAAATTCCTTCTCAACATAAGAAAAAGACTTTACTGTGAGGCTGCTGGAGGCCTGGAGCAGGCTGCCCAGAGAGGTTGTGGAGTCTCCTGGTGTGGAGAGCTTCCAACCCCCCCGGCTGTGCCAGGTGTGAGTGCAGAGACACGGAAAGCAAAGCCCGCGCCCCTGCCCACCGGGCGCAGGCTGTCTCTGCGCATTACTATTCATGCAGCCAAGCAGGGATGTCAAAACCTCCCGCAGCGCCTCAAAGCGAGAGGCGGCGCTGATGGATGTGTCAGCAAAGGCAGCTCGATAGCAGCCATCAGCGAGGCAGGTGGGACGAGCCGGGGCCGGCGGAGTGACAGGCTGTCAAACAGCGGCGCGGCTCAGCTGCCTGCCCTCCGCAGCCCGGAGGAGAGGCGGAAAAACACCGCTGCTCAGGCAGGCTGTGGCGATGGAGGGGCTGCAGATGGGGAGGGGAAACACAGCCTGGGCTGCGGCCAAAGCAGTGTGGCCAGAGCTGGAGAGAGGGATCCTGCCCCTCTGCTCTGCTCTGGGGAGATCTCACCTGCAGGCCTGGGGCCAGCTGTGGAGCCCCCAGCACAAGAGAGACCTGGAGCTGCTGGAGCAGGTCTGGAGGAGGCCACCAAGATGCTCAGAGGCTGCAGAACCTCCCCTGTGGGGCCAGGCTGGGAGAGATGGGGCTGTGCAGCCTGGAGAAGAGAAGGCTCCAGTCAGACCTCAGAGCTGCAGTTCAGTACCTGCAGGGCACCTCCAGGCAGGCTGGGGAGGGACTGCTCAGAAGGGGCTGTGGGGATGGGACCAGGGGCAATGGTTTGGAAGTGGAGCAGGGCAGAGTCAGGTTGGAGCTCAGGAGGAAGTTCTGCACAGGGAGGCTGGGGAGACACTGGCACAGGCTGCCCAGGGAGGTGGTGGAGGCTCCTTGCCTGGAGTCCTTCAGGCTCAGCCTGGCTGTGTCCCTGGGCAGCCTGCTCTGGCTGGAGCTGTCCCTGCTGCCTGCAGGGGTGGCCAAGACGGCCTCTGAGGCTCCCTTCCAGCCCAGTGCAGTCTGTGGCTCAGTGAAGTTTATCTGTGCAGGCTCTGCTGAACTATTTCTTCCTCAGCTAATCAGGAGTCAGCCAACTCTCAGAATCCCAGAGTGGGCTGGGAGAGACCTCAGAGCTCATCCAGTTCCAAGCCCTGCCATGGGCAGGGACACCTCCCAGCAGCCCAGGCTGCTCAAGGCCTCATCTACAACCTCCCTGGGCAACCTGTTCCAGTGTCTCCCCAGCCTCACTCTCACGAATGTCCTCCTAATCCATGCAGGTCTCTCTAAAACATGCAAGCCTCACCAGCAGTCCGTTAGAGGTGAGCTCTGAGGCCATGCCTCTCCTCTTAGCTAGTGCAGGCCACGCTGATCTGATCTGGGAACCCATCAGAAGTCACTCAATCACTGCTCAGGGTCTTCATGCTCTCACCCTTTGCCAGGAACCCAATCTATTTCCAGACTGCCATCAAACTCTTGTCACTTGTAATCCAGCCTGCAAGCTGAAAGGCCTACAGGACTCAGCCCCAGCACCAGAGATGAATCCTGACAGCTTCTCCTACAGAAAGCCCTCACTTGCCTGCCTCCCACCCAGACCTCAAGGCCCAGCACTGGTTAAAAGCTCTTCCATGAGTGCTGGCAACAAACCCAGCTCGTGAGCTGAAAACCAGGCTGCAGGGGCAGAGCAGAAGGGCTTTGCTGTTGTAAGGCTCTGGGGTGTTACTCAGTGATCTCCTCACACAATCAGAGAGCCACAGGATGCTCAGGTTGGAAGGGACCTCAGAGCTCATCTACTCCAGGCCCATGCCATGGGCAGGGACACCTCTGAGCTGCTCAAGGCCTCATCCAGCCTGGCCTGGAACACCTCCAGGCAGAAGGCAGCCACAGCCTCCCTGGGCAACCTGTGCCAGAGTCTCCCCACCCTGGTACTGAAGAACTTCTTCCTCAGCTCCAGTCTGACCGTGCTCTGCCTCAGCTTCAAACCATTCCCCCTTGGCTGGAACTGGATGATCTGTAAGGTCCTATCTAACAGAAACCATCCTCTGGTCATTATGCTTGTATCTATCTGGGGATATAATTGCAGAGATCCCTGTCTGTATCCCTACACCAATATACATCCAACATACCTGTGAGGAAATATTGGCATGTGAACAGCCTCCCCAAATCAAAGCAGCTCAGGCCTCACCTCCTCCCCTCAGAGCTGCTCTCTTCCCCCCAGGCAAACTCACCCATTTCCATCACCACCTGAACCCTGAGCTGCCCTGAGCTTGTTCCCCCTGGCAGCCCTGATAATGCAACTGTCCCACAACTCCTTCACATCGGGTCCCATGTGGTGCTCCCAGCCTCAGCCAAGCCCTGCTGAGCCCACCCCTCACCCAGAGCAGCCCCCAGCCCTCTCCTTCCTGCCCTCCTTCCCAATAAAAGGGAATTGTGAAGACTGAAACAGACTTGAGTTGTGTCCAACCTTCTCTTCGTGGCTGGCAACAACCTCACAGAACCACGGAATGGTGTGGGTTGGGAGAGGCCTCCAGGCTCCTCCAGAGCTGCACAACCCAGCCCCACCAGGGCCACCCACCCATGGCCCCAGGTGCCATGGCCACAGCTTGCTGCAACACCTCCAGGCATGGGGACTCCACCACCTCCCTGGGCAGCCTCTGCCAGCCCCTGACCACTCCTGCTGTAAAATTCATCTCCTCATGGCTTGTAAGGATGTAAACACTGAGCCCTTCTGCTTCAGTGCCCGAGGAAATCAGCCAAGCTCTCACCTCCTGCTGCTGTTGAAAGAAAGAGACATTTCTGACACAGCCAAGGAGGCTCTGGGACTGACCAAGGCAACATCAGCAGTAACCAGGAACAAAAGAGAAGAGCAGGAGGGGGCTGGGCTCTGCTCCCCAGTCTCAGGTGAGAGAAGGAGAGGAGCTGGCCTGAAGCTGTGCCAGGGAGGCTCAGGTTGGAGAGGAGGAACAATTTCTTTGCTGCAAGAGGTATTGGCAGAGGCTGCCCAGGGAGGTGGTGGAGTCCCCATGCCTGAAGATGTTTAAAGGCCACTCTGATGTGGTGCTGAGGGGCCTGGTGTAGTGGCAGTGGCTTAGCAGCAGTGCTGGGGCTGTGATCGGCTCATTTCATGACCTCACAGGTCCCTTCTAACCTCAACAGCCCTGTGACTCCAGGAGCCTCTACCAACGTTCCCTGCAGCCCTGTGGATGCATTTCAGTGCTCTCCAACCTTGCTCAAAGCATGTCTGCAGTGTATGCAGAATGCTTCCCCTCAGGTGTTGCTGGTGGCACCAGCTGGCTCATGCACTACAGCTCACTGACACCTCTCTAAGCCTGAAGCAGGGGCTCAAAACTCAGCCATGCAAACCCACAGCACCCAGAGCCCCAGCAGAGTGTGGTTGGAAAGGACCTCAGGGCATCCCCAGCCCCTGCTCCAGCAGGGCACCCACAGCAGCTTGCCCAGCAGCACAGTGCCCAGGGGGGTTGGAAGCTCTCCACACCAGGACACTCCACAACCTCTCTGGGCAGCCTGCTCCAGGCCTCCAGCAGCCTCACACCAAACAACTTGCTCCTCCTGCTCAGATCCAACCTCCTGCCTGACACTCTGTGCCCCTTGCCCCTCGGCCTGGCCCTGGGCACCACTCAGCAGAGCCTGGCCCCAGCCTCTTGCCCCCCACAGCTCCTTTAGCTCTTGCTGAGCATTGCTCAGCTGCCCTCTGGGGCTGCTCTTCTGCAGGCTCTCAGCCCCAGGGCTCTCAGCCTCTGCTGCTCCCAGAGCTGCTCCAGGCCCCTCAGCAGCTCTGCAGCCTGCCCTGGACTCTCTCCAGCATTTCCCTGGCTCTGCAATTAGCGAGCCCAGGGGTGGACAAAGGACTCCAGATATGGCCTGACCAGGGCTCTCTCCACAGGGCAGATGCTCAAGTCCCCAACTCCTCCTCCTGGCTCTCCCTTGGGCTCTCCCCAGCAGGTCTCTGTCTCTCTGGAGCTGGGGAGCCCAGCCCTGGACACAGGATTGCAGCTGTGCTCTGAGCAGGGCAGAGCAGAGGGGCAGCAGAACCTCCCCAGCCCTGCTGGCCACACTTTGCTTGCTGCCCCCAGGACCCCATTGGCTCTCTTGGCCCCCAGGGCACATTGCTTTCCCATGCAGCCCATGCTGCCCACCAGCACTCCAAGGTCTTGCTCCATGGAGCTGCTCTGCAGCAGGGTGGCTCCTAACCTGTCCTGCTCCCTGCTGCTGTTCCTGCCCAGCTGCAGGACCCTGCTCTTGGCCTTCCTGAGCTCCATGAGCTTTGCCTGCAGCCAGCTCTCAGCCTCTCAATGCCCTCAATGCCCTCAGCCAGGTCATTGATAAAGATACTGAACAAAACTGGGCCCAGCACCGAGCCCTGGGGAACAGCACTGGCCACAGGCCTCCAAGCTGCCTCTGTGCCACTGCTGACAGCCCTCTGAGCTCTGCTGTGGAGCTTTCAATGCACCTCAAGGACCAACCCTCTGTGCCACACCTCCTGAGCTGCTCCATGAGGCAGCTATGGGAGACAGCGTCAAAAGCCTGGCTGAAGTCAAGGCAGATGACGTCCCCTGCTCTTCCCTCACCTCCCCATTTGGTCATGGGTGCACAGAAGGCTATCAGGCAGGAGATGATCTCCCCTTGGGGAATCCCTGCTGGCTACTCCTGATGACTTTCCTTTCTTCCATGTCCTTAGAGATGACCTCCAGGATGAGCTGCTCCATCCTCCTTCCAGGGATGGAGGTGAGGCTGACACCGGTCTGCAGCTACCTGGCTCCTCCATCCTGCCTCCTTTGAAGCCTGGGGTGACATTTGCTTCCTCCCAGTGGTCAGACACCTCTCCTGTTCTCCAGGACTACTCAAAGATGATGGAGAGAGGTTTAGCAACACTATCAGCAGCTGCCTGAGCACTCATGGATGCACCCCACAGGGGCCCGTGGATTTGTTGGTCTTTAGCTGGTGTAAGAGATCCAATCTCAATCTGTTCTGCTCTCATTTCAAACCCTTGTCCCTGTCCTGTCCCTGTCCCTGCAGGCCTTGGGGAACAGTCCCTCCCTCTCTTGGGAAAGGCCTCAATGTAAGAAGCTAATTAATGGAAGGAAGTTCTTCAGCATGAGGCTGGGGAGACTCTGGCACAGGCTGCCCAGGGAGGCTGTGGGATGAATCTTGTGTTGAGGTGTCCCTGCCCATGGCAGGGGGTGCAGCAGATGATTCCTGAGCTGCCATCCAAGCCAGGCCATGCTGTGGAGATCTGACAGATAACTGCTGTGGAGTCTTCTCCAAGAAGCTGCTGCAGGCAGTGTTGTGCTCTTCATCAGGAGCCTGAAGGGTTTATTGTGTTCAGAACCTAGCTGAGTCATCTGCCACTCACACCACTGGATTCCCTCCCCTTGAGGTCTGGTTCCTTACAGTGTGGCTGAGCTGCTCTCCTGCTGCTGCCATCCTGGAGCATCTGCCCCTGCTGGGCTCAGCCCATCCTTTGGGGCTGCAGGAACAACCATTCTTAGGCAGAGAGGGCACCAGGCTCAACGTGCCTGGGAGCAACAGCTGCCAAAGGGAAATTACCTGGGAAGAACCCTGGGAGCTTCTTGGATTCAAAGAGGTGTAAAGGCTGTGATTCCAGTTTGATTTATAGCATAGACTAGGCTAGGCTAGACTAGACCAGACCAGGCTAGAAAAGACCTTTGAGACCATCCAGTCCAACCTAGCACCCAACACCACCTGATCAACCAAACCATGGCACCAAGTGCCTGTGGCAGGGTCACAGTGCCTCACCCAGGCTCTTCTTGAACACCTCCAGGGATCTTACTGAACCCCCAGTCTCCAGCAAGCACCGAGACACAGGGAGAAGGCTTTGTCTGTATCATGGATCCATGACAATAGAGTTGAACAGAAAAATGCCTTAACCAGCTTGGAGAAGGCTCCAGGCAGACCTCAGAGCAGCCTTGCAGCACCTGAAGGGCTCCAGGAGAGCTGGGGAGGGACTTTGGACAAGGGCTGGGAGGGCCAGGCCCAGGGACAATGGCTTTGAGCTGGGAGAGGAGAGAGGGAGAGTGGAGAGGAGGAAGAAATTGTTGGCAGTGAGGCTGGGGAGACTCTGGCACAGGCTGCCCAGGGAGGCTGTGGCTGCCTCCTGCCTGGAGGTGTTGAGGGCCAGGCTGGCTGAGGCCTGGGGCAGCCTGGGCTGGTGGGAGGTGTCCCTGGCCAGGGCAGGGGGCTGGAGCTGGATGGTCTGTGAGGCCCCTCCCAGCCCATGCTGCGAGCCTGTGCTGTCAGCAGGCAGGCAAAAGTGCTGCCCCTCAAGTTAAGGAGTCAGAAAGCTTTGGGGGTTGTTTGCTCTCTCTTGCTCAGGACAGTGGGGTTTAAGGAAGGCTCTAACCCCATGCAGCCCAGGACCCCCTGTCCATTTCAGCCCTTTGGGGTAAGAAGCTGTTTAATTGAGTGAAGAGTGAGACAGAGAGCTAAGGCTGCAGAGGAGCTGCTTGCAGTTGGCATTAGCACAAATACAGCCAAGCTGTGTTTACCTTGAGTCTTTTGCAGGCTTAATGTGGGTTTGTGCCCTTCAGGAGCACGACTTTGACTCACCCTGAATCTTCACAACTCCCTCATTTTCAGGCACATCATTTTCAAGCTGGGTTAGTGCTGAGAGCTCCTAAAGCCTTAATGACTGCAGCGCTGCCGAGGAGTTTGTTAATAGCTCTGCTTACTGCCTGCTGCTGGCTCTCTGCAGCCTTTACCTCTCAAAACATCAACTCTCAGACCCAGTTTCAGTCCCTACCACCTCCCAGCTGCTGCTGCTGTGCTGTCTGGAGGCATTCAGCCCTGCAGAGCCTGCACTCAGAGGCAAAAGCCAGGGCAGGGATCTCAGCCCCGAGCAGGAGCCTGAACACAGTACATGGAACCACAGGGGCACAGAGTGCTCTGGGCTGGGCGAGACCCCCAGAGCCCATCCAGGCCACCCCCTGCACTCAGCAGGGACATCCTCCACTGGATCAAGTTGCCCAGAGCCCTCTCCAGCCTCACCTGGAACATCTCCAGCCATGGAGCCTCAACCACCTCCCTGGGCAACCCGCTGCAGTGTTCCAGCAGCCTCCTGGGGCAGAACTTGTTCCTCACATCCAATCTCAATCTGCTCTGCTCTGGTTTGAAGCCATTGCCCCTGGGCCTGTCCCTGTAGGCCTTTGGGAACAGTCCCTCTGCAGCCTTTTTGTAGCCCCTTCAGGTACTGGCAGGCTGCTCTAAGGTCTGCCTGGAGCCTTCTCTTCTCCAGGCTGAACACCCCCAGCTCCCTCAGCCTGTCCCCACAGCAGTGGTGCTCCTGGCTCTCATGGCCTCCTCTGGAGCCTCTCCATCAGCTCCAGGTCCTCCCTGTGCTGAGGGCCCCAGAGCTGGAGGCAGTGCTGCAGGGTCATGCAGGTGTTGGGGAGAAGGTTGGACTTGATGACCTTAGAGTCTTTTCCCAGCCTACTGATTGTGTCAGTCTATGATGCCATGATTCCTATCAGACATGGAACTTCATTTTCAGGCATCTATTAGAGCAGCTTGAGGCCAAATGGAACAATCTGAGCCTTCCTTAAGCACTTTGGGTGTGGTATAAGCAAAGCCACCTGCAACTGAAAGCAACCTGTCCCTGCAGCCTTCAGTCTCCCCAGCAACCTTGCAATGAGCCTTCAATGCCCCCTGGCAGCTGAGAGAGAAGCACCACAGGAGATGGGATGGGATGACTGAGCCTCACCTGGGATGTTTGTCAAGCATGCTGACTCCAGGGAGCTGCAAGGAGCTGGGAGTCTGGATCTGCATTGGTATGAAGTCATCACTGGTGCTCAGCAGCTCCACAGCCCACTGGCTCCTCTTTATTTTCAATTAACATCAATTATGGGGGGGGTGGGGAAGGGGAAATGAACATCTGGTGACAACCTGCTGCCTGGAAGTGTGGATGCTGAGCATCATCTGCTGCCAGCAGCCTGGATGGCCTTGGTTGTCTCTCTGACACCCACATGTACCCCACCTGCACTCAACAGCTTCACACAGCCCCAGCATGGAGGGGCTGCAAGGGACCCCTGGAGATCCCCCAGCCCCAGGGGATCTTGCCCAGGGGGGTTGGAAGCTCTCCACACCAGGACACTCCACAACCTCTCTGGGCAGCCTGCTCCAGGCCTCCAGCAGCCTCACCCCAAACAACTTGCTCCTCCTGCTCAGATCCAACCTCCTGCCTGACACTCTGTGCCCCTTGCCCCTCGGCCTGGCCCTGGGCACCACTCAGCAGAGCCTGGCCCCAGCCTCTTGCCCCCCACAGCTCCTTTAGCTCTTGCTGAGCATTGCTCAGCTGCCCTCTGGGGCTGCTCTTCTGCAGGCTCTCAGCCCCAGGGCTCTCAGCCTTTGCTGCTCCCAGAGCTGCTCCAGGCCCCTCAGCAGCTCTGCAGCCTGCCCTGGGCTCTCTCCAGCATTTCCCTGGCTCTGCAATTAGGGAGCCCAGGGGTGGACAAAGGACTCCAGATGCAACCTGCCTAGGTCCAAGCAGAGGGTGAGGAGAACCTCCCTTGCCCTGCTGCCCACACTCCTCTTGGTGCCCCCCAGCACTCCGTTGGCTTCCTGGCCACCAGGGCACCTTGCTGGCTCATGGGCAACTTGTTGGCCCCCAGCACTCCCAGGTCCTGCTCCCTGCAGCTGCTTCCCAGCAGGTCTCCCCTCCCCTGTGCTGCTGCAGGAGGTTGTTCCTCCCCAGGGGCAGGACCCTACCCTTGCCCTTGGTGACCTCCAGGAGGTTCCCTCTGCCCAGCTCTGCAGCCTGCCCAGGTCTCTGGTTAAGCTATGGGGGCTGCTCTGGCTGCTTCCTTCCAAGCCCTGCTGTGATTGTGTGGTGCTGGGAGGCTACCAGAGGTGATGCCAGCAGCTGGGGGGCAGCAGCAGGGGAGGCTGTGGCTCAGGGTGATGCCAGCAGCTGGGGGCAGCAGCAGGGGAGGCTGTGGCTCAGGGTGATGCCAGCAGCTGGGGGCAGCAGCAGGGGAGGCTGTGGCTCAGGGTGATGCCAGCAGCTGGGGGCAGCAGCAGGAGGCTCAGGCTCAGGGCTGTGCTGTGTTGTCATGGCAGCTGCACCCTGGAGCAGCCTGGGGGAAATGGAGCTGATGAAGAGCTGCACCTCGTTGGTATAGCAACCTAATTGTGCAAAGTAATTGCTGTGAAGGACTTCTCTGTGCTGCCGAACTCCCCAGCACTGCTCTGCTCTCATTAAGGGCTGCAGGAGGGTGCAGCTCTCCTAATGATTTAACGAAGCAATTACTTGCTGCCGGGGCTCAGCCTTGGGCTCCAGCAGCAGCTGGGGAATCCAAGGCAGGCAGCTGCTGCCTGCACTCCAGAGCACTGCAGGCTGCCAGGCAAGGGTGGCCTGGGCACCGGGAAAAGGTCCATGCCAGGGGCAGCATGTGGGGGAGTGCAATCAGTGTGAGCAAGGGTTTCGCTTTGCTAAAGGCTGCCTCCACCTACCCAGTGCCAGGAAACTGGGGCAGCAACAGGGAGTGTGCACCTGGGGGTGAGCAACAGGAGGTGCTGCAGGCTCTGGAACCAGCCCCTGGTGGCACTGAGGGCATCACTGGCACCACTGCTGCTGGGGGCAGGCACTGGGCAAGGCCCAGCCTGGACTCAGCAGCAGAAGGGAACCAGGCTCAGGAGCTGGGTTGAGGAGCACAGGGATGGGGATGGAAGGCAGCAGGGACAGAGTCCTGCTGCTGCTTGGCCCTGGCCATCCCTCAGCTTGCTCCTGAAGAGGCCCTCTGTGGGCTGCAAGCCCTTGGGGGCACTTGAGGGTCCCCTGTGCTGTCTGCTCCTCCCCACAGCTGCCACCTCTGCCCTCCTGCCCCCCAGGGTGGGGCCCAAGCTGTGGCAGTGCCCTTGGTGTGCAGCCCAGCCCTTGGCAGTGACTGTGCCAGCAGCTTGTGCTGCCAGCAGCAGCCCCTGGCTGTGCCAAGCTGCCCTGAGCTGCAGAGAGTGCCTGAGTGAGCAGAGCCTGGGCTGGGAGTCACAGCCCTGGGCAGAGGCAGCCCTGCAGTGGGGGCAGAGGCACAGGGACACTTTCCTTCCTGCCTGATGGAACACATCTGCTCTAGACACTTGTTGCCCTTTACCTGCTGATGGCCAGGGCACTGCCCACTCCTCATCAGATCTGCCCACAGCATGTTCCACAATGCAATGCAGATGCTTCCCAGATGCTGCTGCCCCACTTTGAAAGCTGAGATCAAAAGGTTACTGGAAAGGTTTGCACTTGAAACAATCAGACAGCCTGGTAGAATGTGACAGAGATGGAAACGAGGGTTCAGAGCCCCAGGCTGGTGTGGGTTGGAAGGGACCTGCAAGCTCACCCAGCCCAAGCCCCTGCAGCCAGCAGGGACAGCCCCAACCAGAGCCCCACACAGCCTGAGCTGCACTGGTGCCAGCCATGGGGCAGCTCCCAGCTCTCTGGCCAGCCTGGGCCAGGCTCTCCCCAGCCTCAGCACCAAACACTTCTCCTTCTCTCCACTCTCAAGCTCCCTCTTGCAGGCCAAACCATCCCCCCTTGGCCTGGCACAAGAGGCCCTGCTCAGAAGTCTGTCCCCAGCTCTCTGCTGGGCCCTTGGAGCACTGCAAGGCCACCAGAAGCTCTCCCTGCAGCCTTCTCCTCTGCAGGCTGCCCAAGGCCAACTCTCCCAGCCTGGCTCCCAGCAGAGGGCTTCCAGCCCTGCCAGCACTGCTGTGGCCTCCTCTGGCCCTGCTCCAGCAGCTCCCTGGCTGTGCTGAGGGCTCCAGAGCTGCCCCAGCACTGCCTGGGGGTCTGAGCAGAGCACAGCAGAGGGGCAGAATCCCCTCCTGCCCCTGCTGCCCACACTGCTGGGGCTGAGCCCAGGCCAGGCTGGGGCTGGGCTGGCAGCGCTGGGTGCCGGCTCCTGGCCAGCTCTGCACCCCCAGCACCCCCAAGGCCTTCTCCTCAGGGCTGCACTCCAGCCCTGCACCCCCAGCCTGGGCTGATGTGAACCAGGGTGCAGGGTGCTCTAAAGCAAAGCCACTTGGTGAGGAGGCAGCAGGGACAGAAGCCATGTGTCCTTGGCTGCCCCGAGGTGAGCAGCACCAGTGGGATGTGCTGAGGGAGCAGCCAGAGGACAGAAATGAATCCTCTGGCCAGGAGAACCTCCTCAGCCACAGCCAGGAGCAAAGGCCTCTGGTTGTCTCCCCAGTTGCCCTGGCAACTGCCTTGTCTCTTCCAAGCACTAAGCCCGGGATGGCTCCAGAGCTCCAAACCAATGAACCTCTGCCCTTCAGACAGGAGCTGTGTGCCAGCAGCAAGCCGCTGCCAGGGCACTGCTGCCCCCCAGGCGGGCTGCAGGGGCCCGGGAAGGACTGGGCTGAAGCGGGTGCTGCCCACCAGGGAAGCTGCTGGGGGCTGCAGCGGCACAGCTGGGCTCAGCTGCATGCTGAAGGCACAGAGCAAGCAGCAGCCTTCAAAAGGCAGCTAGGAACTAAGTGATCATTCCATTGCCTTGGGGCCAGCTGAGCCTTCCAAAGGTGCCCTCCAGGCAGGTCACAGAGACAGAGAATTCTTTCATTTGGAAGAGGCCTCCAAGCTCCTCCAGTCCAGCACCAACCCAACCCCACCAGGGCCACCCAACCATGGCCCCAGGTGCCATGGCCACAGCTTGCTGCAACACCTCCAGGCATGGGGACTCCACCTCCTCCCTGGGCAGCCTCTGACAGTCCCTGACCACTCTGGTAGCAGAGAAATTGTTCCTCAGCTCCAACCTAAGCCTCCCCTGGCACAACTTCAGGCCAGTTCCTCTCCTGTCACCTGAGACTAGGGAGCAGAGCCCAAGCCCCAGCTGGCTGCAGCCTCCTCTCAGGAGCTGCAGAGAGCAAGGAGGTCTCACTCAGCCTCCTCTGCTCCACACTCAACACCCCCAGCTCCCTCAGCTGCTCCTCCCCAGCCCTCTTCTCCAGGCCCTTCCCCAGCTCTCTTGCCCTTCTCTGGCCCTGCTCCAGCCCTCCAGCTCCTTCTGGCAGGGAGGGCCCAGAGCTGAGCCAGGGTTTGCAAAGCTTCACTAATGTGCTGCTAGGAAAACTCCTCAGAAGTGCCTTGGCAGAGAGCCACTGCCAGCATCCACGTGCCTCATGCAACAAATCATTCCCAGCTCCAGTGTGCTGCAAATATTGTCAAAGCACTTCCAAAGCTGTTAAAAACTGCAGGAAACAACCCAGGGCAGCACATTCCCATCAACCCAGCCTCAGCTTTAGGATGTGAAGTCTCAGCCAGCCCAATTTGCTACTTGGCACTGCTGATGCCAGCCTGGGTTGCCTTCCCAGTGCTTCAAGAGCCCAGCAGAAAGCTGTGTTTGAGCAGGGCCCCTTGTGACAGGACAAAGGGGAGATGCTCAAGGTTGCTCCAGGCCTCATCCAGCCTGGCCTGCAACACCCCCAGGCAGGAGGCAGCCACAGCCTCCTGGGCAGCCTGTGCCAGAGTCTCCCCAGCCTCACTGCCAACAGTTTCTTCCTCCTCTCCACTCTCAATCTCTCCTCTCCCAGCTCAAAGCCATTGTCCCTGGGCCTGGCACTCCCAGCCCTTGGCCAAAGTCCCTGCCCAGCTCTCCTGGAGCCCTTCAGGTCCTGCAAGGCTGCTCTGAGGTCTGCCTGGAGCCTTCTCTGCTCCTTCTCTGCTCTGCTCTGCTGCTGCACAGCCCCAACTCTCCCAGCCTGGCCCCACAGGGGAGGTTCTGCAGCCTCTGCTCATCTTGGTGGCCTCCTCTGGAGCCTCTCCAGCAGATCCTCCTCCCAGGTCCAAGGGAGGTTGGATCCCTTCCAACCTAAAGCTCCAGGAGTTTCAACTACAAAACACTCTCCTGGTGCCACCACCACCACCAGCAGCCCCTCAGGCCCGAGGACCACCCAGAGCTATGCCCATGGATGCTGAGTGCAGGTGGAGCTGTCATGGGATGGAGAGGCAGAGGATTTAGCTCTCACATCTCTTGTCTCGCACGTTCCCAAGTGCTGCCTCCAGACACTGCAGGCAGAGGCACTCACTCTGGCGGCATGGTCACCCTGCTCCCCTGCCCCTGTGCTCAGCCCCTCCCAGTCCTACACCTGGGGCTCACTGACGCTGTCCCCTCCGTGCAGGCTTCCTGCCGCTTCCCAGCCTGCCTGGCTGTCTGATGGGACACACAGCAGCCCTCGGGGCAGCGGCAGGGGGGGGTCTGCAACGGAGACGATGTGCAGCACCGGAGTGGTGAGAAGGGCCGGGGGCAGCTCCAATGCCCCAGGTGGAAGGCAGCTTCCCGCATCAGCAACGCCTCTGCGTGCTCCAGCTCATCTCCCGCAGCTGCGGGGATGACGCAGTCCTCGTTTACTGCTGCTTCGGGATAAACACCACGGGAAGGTAAACAACCCTCCTGTGTCACCAGGAGCAGAGGACCCCGAGACAGATGTCCTCCCGAGAGGGCACAGCAGGCTGCATTCCCCGCGGCAGCGCTGCCGCTTCGGCGCTCATCCATCCGCGGCTCCCCGGCCGCGGCGGCGCGGCGATGAGCGCGCAGCAGCGCACTGGCCGTGCCCAGCCCCTCGGAGCACGGCAGCAGCCTCCTGTGCCATGCGGAATGGAAACGATGCGCTAAGAGCCCCAGCGGAGCGCCGAGACGCTCCCGCCCGCTCGGAGCAGGCTGGAGGCGCTCAGGCGTGCGGCGGGGCCACGACAGCAGCTCCCGAGGGGACAGGCAGCTCCCGAGGGGAAAGGCAGCTCCCGAGGGGACAGGCAGCTCCCGAGGGGACAGGCAGCTCCCGAGGGGACAGCAGCTCCCGAGGGGACAGCAGCTCCCGAGGGGACGGCAGCTCCCGAGGGGACGGCAGCTCCCCGAGGGGACAGGCAGCTCCCGAGGGGACAGCAGCTCCCGAGGGGACAGCAGCTCCCGAGGGGACGGCAGCTCCCGAGGGGACGGCAGCTCCCGAGGGGACAGGCAGCTCCCGAGGGGACGGCAGCTCCCGAGGGGACAGCAGCTCCCGAGGGGACGGCAGCTTCCGAGGGGACAGCAGCTCCCGAGGGGACGGCAGCTTCCGAGGGGACAGCACAGCTCCTGATGGGACAGGCAGCTCCCGAGGGGACAGCAGCTCCCGAGGGGACGGCAGCTCCGAGGGGACAGGCAGCTCCCGAGGGGACGGCAGCTCCCGAGGGGACGGCAGCTTCCGAGGGGACAGCACAGCTCCTGATGGGACAGGCAGCTCCCGAGGGGACAGCAGCTCCCGATGGGGACAGCACAGCTCCTGATGGGACAGGCAGCTCCCGAGGGGACAGGCAGCTCCCGAGCGGACAGCACAGCTCCTGTTGGGACAGGCAGCTCCCGAGGGGACAGCAGCTCCCGAGGGGAAAGGCAGCTCCCGAGGGGACAGCAGCTCCCGAGAGGACAGGCAGCTCCCGAGGGGACGGCAGCTCCCGAGGGGACGGCAGCTCCCGAGGGGACAGGCAGCTCCCGAGGGGACGGCAGCTCCCGAGGGACGGCAGCTTCCGAGGGGACAGCACAGCTCCTGATGGGACAGGCAGCTCCCGAGGGGACAGGCAGCTCCCGAGGGGACAGCAGCTCCCGAGGGGACAGGCAGCTCCCGAGGGGACAGCAGCTCCCGAGGGGACAGGCAGCTCCCGAGGGGACACCAGCTCCCGAGGGGACAGGCAGCTCCCGAGGGGACACCAGCTCCCGAGGGGACAGGCAGCTCCCGAGGGGACAGGCAGCTCCCGAGGGGACAGCAGCTCCCGAGGGGACAGGCAGCTCCCGAGGGGACAGCAGCTCCCGAGGGGACAGCAGCTCCCGAGGGGACAGGCAGCTCCCGAGGGGACAGCAGCTCCCGAGGGGACAGGCAGCTCCCGAGGGGACAGCAGCTCCCGAGGGGACAGGCAGCTCCCGAGGGGACAGCAGCTCCCGAGGGGACAGGCAGCTCCCGAGGGGAAAGGCAGCTCCCGAGGGGACAGGCAGCTCCCGAGGGGACAGCAGCTCCCGAGGGGACGGCAGCTCCCGAGGGGACAGCACAGCTCCTGATGGGACAGGCAGCTCCCGAGGGGACAGCTCCCGAGGGGACAGCTCCTGATGGGACAGGCAGCTCCCGAGGGGACAGGACAGCACAGCTCCTGATGGCTCCTGATGGGACAGGCTCCCGAGGGGACAGCAGCTCCCGAGGGGACAGCAGCTCCCGAGCGGACAGCACAGCTCCTGATGGGACAGGCAGCTCCCGAGGGGATTTGCTTTCTGCAGCAGAGCTCACAGGACAAGGAGGGGAAATGCCCCACTGCTTCCACCCCCGGGCTCCAGGGTGAGCTGCAGCCAGCCAAGGTGGTGGCAAGAGGAGAAGGTGATCGAAACCTTCCTCCAGGCAACAAAGGAATTCCTGCCTCTAGGTAACAGACTGAGGGCTGGGGAGGCCATTCCCAGTGCTCCAACCAACGAATCCTGGGCCACATGACATTCACAGAGACAGAGAATTGTTTGTGCTGGACGAAATCTCCAAGCTCCTCCAGTCCAGCACTAATCCAACCCCCCCATGGCCACCCCACCATGGCCTCAGGTGCCATGGGCACTGCTTGCTGCAACACCTCCAGGCATGGGGACTCCACCTCCTCCCTGGGCAGCCTCTGACAGTCCCTGACCACTCTGGCACCAAAGAAATTGTTCCTCAGCTCCAACCTAACCCTCCCCTGGCACAACCTCAGGCCATTTCCTCTCCTGTCACCTGAGCCTAGGGAGCAGAGCCCAAGCTCCAGCTGGCTGCAGCCTCCTCTCAGGAGCTGCAGAGAGCAAGGAGGTCTCCCTCAGCCTCCTCTGCTCCACACTCCACACCCCCAGCTCCCTCAGCTGCTCCTCCCCAGACCTCTTCTCCACACCCTTCTCCAGCTCTCTTGCCCTTCTCTGGCCCTGCTCCTGCAGTGCATTCCAATCCTGAACCCTGTAACTCCTTAAGGTCTTCATTGAGCTGATGTTGCCCAGGGGTCCCTGCCCCTAACCAAACGGCCTCCAAGCAGTGGTCTGGAGCAGTTTTCTTTGCCCCTTCCAATACTGTTCCAGAAAACAAAATGTTATCATTTGGTGCCAAGAGGCCACACAAACACCTCCATGTCTAACTGACTCAGCAGCAGGAGGTGGATTTTCCTTCCCAGCCGCTGATGCTGTGATGGGATCCCAACTCCTGCTCCGAGATTTCATGCTCCTGGTACAGGAAAACAACCACAGCCACAGACCACTCCATGGGAGGTCACCTCACTAAGCCCTGGGGCTTACCCTAGGGATGTCCTCCAAGTGTCAAAAGCACCTCCCCATCCTTCTGCTACTTCCATCTGTCCCCTTCCATCACACTCCAGAGTGCTAGGTTTAACTGGTGGGTGCAGAAGAGGGGAAACCCCCCAGGTAGCCAGCCCCAGGAAGCAGGCCTCTTTGCCAGGGAGCCTTGCATCAAGCCAGATGTCAAAGCCCAGATGGGAAGGGTCTGTCTGCTGGGCAGCAGGGAGCTGGGCACTCTGGGCACTCAGGCAGGTGGGAACATCCATCAGCTAAGGCAGGGGACAGCACTTGAGGCATCACTAGATCCATCTGCAGCAGCTCTTACCCAGCAGCTAAATTGCTGTAGGTGCACTGTAACTTAATCCTCTTCAGGATTAAGGCCACTTCACTCCTGAGTGAGAGCTTCAACACACAGCTCTAGTGCTACTTGAACCTCTGGGGAGAGCAAGGGTAAAACAAAGCCAGAGGAGATGCTGGAAATGAGAGCAAGGCCAGGGAGCACGGCCTGGAAGGGATGGGGCTGTGCATGGGGATGCAGCGAGAGTGAAGGCTTCAGGTTCAGCCCTTCCATAGTGCACCACTGCAAAAGCACCCAGCAAAGAACTGCTGGAGAGAGCCCAGGGCAGGCTGCAGGGCTGCTGAGGGGCCTGGAGCAGCTCTGGGAGCAGCAAAGGCTGAGAGGCCTGGGGCTGAGAGCCTGCAGAAGAGCAGCCCCAGAGGGCAGCTGAGCAATGCTCAGCAAGAGCTAAAGGAGCTGTGGGGGGCAGGAGGCTGGGGCCAGGCTCCCGAGGCCCAAGGGGCAAGGGGCACAGAGTGTCAGGCAGGAGGTTGGATCTGAGCAGGAGGAGCAAGTTGTTTGGTGTGAGGCTGCTGGAGGCCTGGAGCAGGCTGCCCAGAGAGGTTGTGGAGTCTCCTGGTGTGGAGAGCTTCCAAACACCTGGGAATCAGGTCTGTGGTTGAGGCTCCCTGCCTGGAGCCCTTCAGGCTCAGCCTGGCTGTGTCCCTGGGCAGCCTGCTCTGGCTGGAGCTGTCTCTGCTGCCTGCAGGGGGTGGCCAAGATGCCTTCTGAGGCTCCCTTGCACCCACATGCAGCCTGTGACTCAGGAAGCAAGGCAGGGCCTGTTTCCTCAGGGTGGCTCAGGGTGGTCAGCTGCAGTCAGACATTCAGGCTTGCCTGGGCTGGGCTGTTTCTCTGGCCATGCAGCACCAATGCTGCTCATCACCTGGGAAGGCAGGGTGCAGGCAGAGGGGGATGGCATTGGTGGGGCCACCAGAACTTCTTGCATCACCACACCCCAGAGAGCTTCCACCTCCAGATGAATTCCTCTGATCCTGCTGCAGCAAAGGAGGGGCTGAGCTGTGGCAGCTGTGCTCTGTGCAGACAGGAGAGCCTTTTCTCCCCTCATGTGCCCCTGCAGCAGAGCATTTCCCAGGACTCTTTCCCTTTGGGGCACCCACAGAGGAATTTCACCTCCTGGGCTTTCAACACACAGCCTCCCCGGGCAGCGCCTCATCAGACCACTCCAGCCCTGCGCTCCAGCTGGGGCTGTGCCTGCTCCAAATCCTCTGCCATGCTCTGGGATACCTCAGGTCACTCTCTTTATTTTCTGGAGGAAAAAGCAAGGATTAAGTGAAAGGCAGTGCTGAGAATCCTCTCCACCATGGGGGAACTGTCTCCTGCTGGGGGCAGAGGGAAATCACCGAGGAGCAAATTTGCTCTCTTATCTCTGCACAGCCTGCAGCTAAGGAGTAGGAGCCCCTCTCCTCCTCACCACTCAGGAGACATCCTTCACAGACAGGCACAGCACACTGCAGGCAGCTGTCTGCTGGGCTCTGGAGCTCAGCTTCACATCCTCAGGAGCCCTCATCCTCCAAAGCACATTTTAAAACTGACCTCCACGTGAGCAGAAGGGATAACAACTTCAGGGCAATTTCTTCTAAGCTGTGCACGTTGGGAATGGAGCTGGAGGAAACACTGCTGCTGCTGGCCAGCTGGAAAGGAGTTTGCTCCCCTCCAGCCTCAGCACTGTAACAAAACCCCCAAAGTCAGACCCCCTCCAATGCTGCTGTGATGTAAAGCACCCTCTGAACATGACCTCCAGCATGGGGGCTTGGAAGGGAACCCCTGGGATCCCCCAGCCCCTGCTCCAGCAGGGCACCCACAGCAGCTTGCCCAGCAGCACAGTGCCCAGGGGGGTTGGAAGCTCTCCACACCAGGACACTCCACAACCTCTCTGGGCAGCCTGCTCCAGGCCTCCAGCAGCCTCACCCCAAACAACTTGCTCCTCCTGCTCAGATCCAACCTCCTGCCTGACACTCTGTGCCCCTTGCCCCTTGGCCTGGCCCTGGGCACCACTCAGCAGAGCCTGGCCCCAGCCTCCTGCCCCCCACAGCTCCTTTAGCTCTTGCTGAGCATTGCTCAGCTGCCCTCTGGGGCTGCTCTTCTGCAGGCTCTCAGCCCCAGGGCTCTCAGCCTTTGCTGCTCCCAGAGCTGCTCCAGGCCCCTCAGCAGCTTCCCAGCCTGCCCTGGACTCTCTCCAGCACTTCCCTGCCTCTGCAGCTGGGGAGCCCAGAACTGGAACCAGGGCTCCAGATGTGGCCTGACCAGGGCAGAGCAGAGGGGCAGGAGAACCTCCCTTGCCCTGCTGCCCACACTCCTCTTGGTGCCCCCAGCACTCCACTGGTTTCCTGGCCACCAGGGCACCTTGCTGGCTCATGGGCAACTTGTTGGCCCCCAGCACTCCCAGGTCCTGCTCCCTGCAGCTGCTTCCCAGCAGGTCTCCCCTCCCCTGTCCTGCTGCAGGAAGTTGTTCCTCCCCAGGGGCAGGACCCTACCCTTGCTCAAAATGAACTTCACGAGGTTTCATTCTTCTGGACAAACACAACTGCCCCCAGCCTCCTCCCCAGCCAAGGAGCTCATCTCCTCCTGCAGTCATCTCTCAGGCTCCCACTGCCCATCTTGTTTGGCTATCAGAGGAGGGCTTAAGGAATCTGGAACCAGAGACTGGATGACACCCAGGGGCCTGTGCAGGTCACAGGAATTAGAGCAGTAGAACATCAGGTGGGAAAGGGACTGCGACCAGCCCACATTGTAGAAAGTCAGAAGCCATCTGGAACTAGAGGAAGGATTGATCAGGATCCAGTGCTGGCTGTGGAGGCATCTGAAAAGCCTCTCTCATAAGCTCCTCTTCTTCTACCAGCTGGGGGAATGCCAAATTCTGAGCCCCTCTGCCACCTCATTATCCAGTTAACATCACTGGTTAGGGAACAAAGAAGGGAGGCTGCAGAGGGAGTCATCAGGGTAATGCTTCACTCTGGCTAGGAAATGGCCTGGCAATTAATTTGGGGACATCTGCATGGAAATCTGACAAGCTGCAGGTCCTGCACTTCTCACTGGTTTGGCAGTAGAATCACCACAGAAGAACCAGCCCTAGGGAAGGGGAGGGCCTGCAAGATGGAACAAGAGACAGGCAAGGAAAACAAGCCCTGAGCTGGGCACTGGGGAGGCCACAGCTTGAGTGCTGCCTTCAGCTCTGGGCCCTCCCTGCCAGAAGGAGCTGGAGGGCTGCAGCAGGGCCAGAGAAGGGCAAGAGAGCTGGGGAAGGGTGTGGAGAAGAGGGCTGGGGAGGAGCAGCTGAGGGAGCTGGGGGTGTGGAGTGTGGAGCAGAGGAGGCTGAGGGAGACCTCCTTGCTCTCTGCAGCTCCTGAGAGGAGGCTGCAGCCAGCTGGGGCTTGGGCTCTGCTCCCTAGTCTCAGGTGAGAGAAGGAGAGGAACTGGCCTGAAGTTGTGCCAGGGGAGGCTTAGGTTGGAGCTGAGGAACAATTTCTCTGCTGCCAGAGTGGTCAGGGACTGGCAGAGGCTGCCCAGGGAGGTGGTGGAGTCCCCATGCCTGGAGGTGTTGCAGCAAGCTGTGGCCATGGCACCTGGGGCCATAGCTGGGTGGCCATGGTGGGGTTGGATGGAAGGTTGGACTGGATGAGCTTGGAGGGCTCTTCCAAGCTCAAGAATTCCACAAGCCCCTGGAAGCCCTGAGGAGCAGCCTGCTGCCATCACCGTCCCCATGGGGAGGGCTCTTCCCTCTCTCTCCGGCACCCTCTCCCGCGCTGCTGGCAGGGCAGCCAGCTGCAGCTGATCAGTTCATTAAGGGCTTTGATTTAATAACAGCAGAACTATTCAAGTGAAGAAACACCCAGCAAACAATTTCCAAGCTGTTAACCTCTGGATATTGCATCTTAAGATCAAGGAATGAAGACAGAGTGAGATCCTCATGCATCACTCGGAAGGGGAAGCTGTTGGTGCTCCCTCAGGCCTGCTCTGCTGCTTCCCCTCCCTTCCCTCTGCTGCACTCTTTCTGCCTTACATCTCCACATACAACTCCATGAAGGGCTGCAAGGGACCCCTGGAGATCCCCCAGCCCCTGCTCCAGCAGGGCACCCACAGCAGCTTGCCCAGCAGCACAATGCCCAGGGGGGTTGGAAGCTCTCCACACCAGGACACTCCACAACCTCTCTGGCCAGCCTGCTCCAGGCCTCCAGCAGCCTCACCCCAAACAACTTGCTCCTCCTGCTCAGATCCAACCTCCTGCCTGACACTCTGTGCCCCTTGCCCCTTGGCCTGGCCCTGGGCACCACCCAGCAGAGCCTGGCCCCAGCCTTTTGCCCCCCACAGCTCCTTTGGCTCTTGCTGAGCATTGCTCAGCTGCCCTCTGGGGCTGCTCTTCTGCAGGCTCTCAGCCCCAGGGCTCTCAGCCTTTGCTGCTCCCAGAGCTGCTCCAGGCCCCTCAGCAGCTTCCCAGCCTGCCCTGGACTCTCTCCAGCAGTTCCCTGCCTCTGCAACTGGGGAGCCCAGAACTGGAACCAGGGCTCCAGATGTGGCCTGAATAGGTCAGAGTAAAGGAGGAGAACCTCCCTCAACCTGCTGGCCACACTCTTATGAATGCAGCCCAGGAGTCTATTGTCTTTCCTGGCCACCAGAGCACCTTGCTGGCTCATGGGCAACTTGTTGGCCCCCAGCACTCCCAGGTCCTGCTCCCTGCAGCTGCTTCCCAGCAGGTCTCCCCTCCCCTGTGCTGCTGCAGGAGGTTGTTCCTCCCCAGGGGCAGGACCCTACCCTTGGTGGAGTCTCTCACTTACAGAAAACCTCTCACCAATGTGCTTCATGAGAAAGAAGAAACTAAACTCCCCCCTGCTCCCCACCTTCAACCCAGGACTCAAGGCAGTCTGTGCTAAGGATCAGCATTCCTGGGCCCTTTCCTTTCAGAGCACTCAGCTTAGAGCAGAAGCCTAGGAGAACTGGGACCCCCCTGCAAACTGCTCAGTCAGACTCCCATGGAGATGGAGCAGAGCAACAGCTCCAGCACCACAGCTGCTTCCCCTTCTCTGCAGCACTGGAAGCTCACCCCAGGAAGACTCCTCTGCAGACTCTGGAAAAGGGAATCACAGAACCACAGAATGCTCTGGGCTGGGAGAGACCCCAGAGCTCAGCCAGGCCAAGCCCTGCACTCAGCAGGGACATCTTCCACTGGATCAGGCTGCCCAGAGCCCTCTCCAGCCTCCCCTGGAATAGCTCCAGCCATGGAGCCTCAACCACCTCCCTGGGCAGCCTGTTGCAGTGTTCCAGCAGCCTCCTGGGGCAGAACTTGTTCCTCACATCCAATCTCAATCTGCTCTGGTTTGAAGCCCTTGCCCCTGGGCCTGTCCCTGCAGGCCTTTGGGAACAGTCTCCCTGCAGCCTTCTTGTAGCCCCTTCAGGTCCTGGCAGGCTGCTCTGAGGTCTGCCTGGAGCCTTCTCTTCTCCAGGCTGAACAGCCCCAGCTCCCTCAGCCTGGAAAGGAATCTGAGAGCTGGTTCTGAAACTTCTCTTAAGTAACCAAAGCTCTCTGTGGCTTTGCAGGCTCTCATCCTTCTCCTTTACAAGATAAAACACAAATTACTTTTGTTATTTGATGGGGAAGATAGCAGGAGGAGCACAGGGCTGCAGCAGGGCAGCTTCAGGCTTTGGAGTTTGACACTCATCAGAGCAGAAAGGATTAAAGAGCATTTCATCTTCCATTATGAGGAACTGCACTCTGATTGCTCAGGATAACAGCCCAGAATGAGCTTGCTGGAGCTTCAGAAGGGACTGGAAGGAACAGCTGAAATGGTTTGCAAGACAGGCAGCTGGGTGGGGGCTTAAAGAGTGTCCCACAACAGCACAAACCCACAGCAGCACTGCTCTGAAGCAGGGAAAGGCAGGAGGTTCTCTGCCCCCTCCCTGCCCTGCTCACACAGGAGGCTCTCTGCTCCCTGCCCTGCTCACACGGGAGGCTCTCTGCTCCCTGCCTGCCCTGCTCACACGGGAGGCTCTCTGCTCCCTGCCCTGCTCACACGGGAGGCTCTCTGCTCCCTCCCTGCCCTGCTCACACGGGAGGCTCTCTGCTCCCTCCCTGCCCTGCTCACACGGGAGGCTCTCTGCTCCCTGCCCTGCTCACACAGGGGAGGCTCTCTGCTTGCTCCCTCCCTGCCCTGCTCACACGGGAGGCTCTCTGCTCCCTGCCCTGCTCACACGGGAGGCTCTCTGCTCCCTGCCCTGCTCACACGGGAGGCTCTCTGCTCCCTCCCTGCCCTGCTCACACGGGAGGCTCTCTGCTCCCTGCCCTGCTCACACGGGAGGCTCTCTGCTCCTCCCCTGCCCTGCTCACACGGGAGGCTCTCTGCTCCCTGCCTGCCCTGCTCACACGGGAGGCTCTCTGCTCCCCTCCCTGCCCTGCTCACACGGGAGGCTCTCTGCTCCCTCCCTGCCCTGCTCACACGGGAGGCTCTCTGCTCCCTCCCTGCCCTGCTCACACGGGAGGCTCTCTGCTCCCTGCCTGCCCTGCTCACACGGGAGGCTCTCTGCTCCCTCCCTGCCCTGCTCACACGGGAGGCTCTCTGCTCCCTCCCTGCCCTGCTCACACGGGAGGCTCTCTGCTCCCTGCCCTGCTCACACGGGAGGCTCTCTGCTCCCTCCTGCCCTGCTCACACGGGAGGCTCTCTGCTCCCTGCCCTGCTCACACGGGAGGCTCTCTGCTCCCTGCCCTGCTCACACGGGAGGCTCTCTGCTCCCTCCCTGCCCTGCTCACACGGGAGGCTCTCTGCTCCCTCCCTGCCCTGCTCACACAGGAGGCTCTCTGCTCCCTGCCCTGCTCACACGGGAGGCTCCCTGCTCCCTGCCCTCACACGGGAGGCTCTCTGCTCCCTGCCTGCCCTGCTCACACGGGAGGCTCTCTGCTCCCTGCCCTGCTCACACGGGAGGCTCTCTGCTCCCTGCCTGCCCTGCTCACACGGGAGGCTCTCTGCTCCCTCCCTGCCCTGCTCACACGGGAGGCTCTCTGCTCCCTGCCCTGCTCACACCGGAGGCTCTCTGCTCCCTGCCTGCCCTGCTCACACGGGAGGCTCTCTGCTCCCTGCCCTGCTCACACGGGAGGCTCTCTGCTCCCTGCCCTGCTCACACGGGAGGCTCTCTGCTCCCTGCCTGCCCTGCTCACACGGGAGGCTCTCTGCTCCCTCCCTGCCCTGCTCACACGGGAGGCTCTCTGCTCCCTGCCTGCCCTGCTCACACGGGAGGCTCTCTGCTCCCTGCCCTGCTCACACGGGAGGCTCTCTGCTCCCTGCCTGCCCTGCTCACACGGGAGGCTCTCTGCTCCCTCCCTGCCCTGCTCACACGGGAGGCTCTCTGCTCCCTGCCCTGCTCACACGGGAGGCTCTCTGCTCCCTGCCTGCCCTGCTCACACGGGAGGCTCTCTGCTCCCTCCCTGCCCTGCTCACACGGGAGGCTCTCTGCTCCCTCCCTGCCCTGCTCACACGGGAGGCTCTCTGCTCCCTCCCTGCCCTGCTCACACGGGAGGCTCTCTGCTCCCTGCCTGCCCTGCTCACACGGGAGGCTCTCTGCTCCCTCCCTGCCCTGCTCACACGGGAGGCTCTCTGCTCCCTGCCCTGCTCACACGGGAGGCTCTCTGCTCCCTCCCTGCCCTGCTCACACGGGAGGCTCTCTGCTCCCTGCCCTGCTCACACGGGAGGCTCTCTGCTCCCCTGCCCTGCTCACACGGGAGGCTCTCTGCTCCCTGCCCTGCTCACACGGGAGGCTCTCTGCTCCCTCCCTGCCCTGCTCACACAGGAGGCTCTCTGCTCCCTGCCCTGCTCACACGGGAGGCTCTCTGCTCCCTGCCCTGCTCACACGGGAGGCTCTCTGCTCCCTGCCTGCCCTGCTCACACGGGAGGCTCTCTGCTCCCTGCCCTGCTCACACGGGAGGCTCTCTGCTCCCTGCCTGCCCTGCTCACACGGGAGGCTCTCTGCTCCCTCCCTGCCCTGCTCACACGGGAGGCTCTCTGCTCCCTGCCCTGCTCACACCGGAGGCTCTCTGCTCCCTGCCTGCCCTGCTCACACGGGAGGCTCTCTGCTCCCTGCCCTGCTCACACGGGAGGCTCTCTGCTCCCTGCCCTGCTCACACGGGAGGCTCTCTGCTCCCTGCCTGCCCTGCTCACACGGGAGGCTCTCTGCTCCCCTCCCTGCCCTGCTCACACGGGAGGCTCTCTGCTCCCTGCCTGCCCTGCTCACACGGGAGGCTCTCTGCTCCCTGCCCTGCTCACACGGGAGGCTCTCTGCTCCCTGCCTGCCCTGCTCACACGGGAGGCTCTCTGCTCCCTCCCTGCCCTGCTCACACGGGAGGCTCTCTGCTCCCTGCCCTGCTCACACGGGAGGCTCTCTGCTCCCTGCCTGCCCTGCTCACACGGGAGGCTCTCTGCTCCCTCCCTGCCCTGCTCACACGGGAGGCTCTCTGCTCCCTGCCTGCCCTGCTCACACGGGAGGCTCTCTGCTCCCTCCCTGCCCTGCTCACACGGGAGGCTCTCTGCTCCCTGCCCTGCTCACACGGGAGGCTCTCTGCTCCCTGCCCTGCTCACACGGGAGGCTCTCTGCTCCCTGCCCTGCTCACACGGGAGGCTCTCTGCTCCCTCCCTGCCCTGCTCACACGGGAGGCTCTCTGCTCCCTGCCTGCCCTGCTCACACGGGAGGCTCTCTGCTCCCTCCCTGCCCTGCTCACACGGGAGGCTCTCTGCTCCCTGCCCTGCTCACACGGGAGGCTCTCTGCTCCCTCCCTGCCCTGCTCACACGGGAGGCTCTCTGCTCCCTGCCTGCCCTGCTCACACGGGAGGCTCTCTGCTCCCTGCCTGCCCTGCTCACACGGGAGACTCCTCCTTTCCCTTGTTCCTAGGGAGCAGAGCCCAGCCCCCAGCTGGCTGCAGCCTCCTCTCAGGAGCTGCAGAGAGCAAGGAGGTCTCCCTCAGCCTCCTCTGCTCCACACTCAACATCCCCAGCAGGGTGGGGTTGGGTTGATGGTTGGATTGGATGACCTTGGAGGCCTCTTCCAATCCAAGCAGTTCTGTGCTCCCACCCATGCTTTACCCTCCCCAGCTGCCTGCAAACACCCAGCCAACCCCTCCCTGGTCTAAATCCATCCTGGGTTACACCACTGCATTCATTTGCACTGCTTCAGGGTATCTCCTTGGAGCAATACTTCAGGTCCTATATTGGTACAAGTTTGTTCTCTGCCTGATTATGAAATGTAAAAATGATTGAAGAAAACCAAGAGAGTTCTGCCTGTCCTGCCCCTGTGCTCTGCTCAGCCCCCTGCAGTGCTGGGGCAGCTCTGGAGCCCTCAGCACAGCCAGGGAGCTGCTGGAGCAGGGCCAGAGGAGGCCACAGCAGTGCTGGCAGGGCTGGAAGCCCTCTGCTGGGAGCCAGGCTGGGAGAGTTGGCCTTGGGCAGCCTGCAGAGGAGAAGGCTGCAGGGAGAGCTTCTGGTGGCCTTGCAGTGCTCCAAGGGCCCAGCAGAGAGCTGGGGACAGACTTCTGAGCAGGGCCCCTTGTGCCAGACCAAGGGGGGATGGTTTAGACTGCAAGAGGGAGCTTGAGAGTGGAGAGAAGGAGACCTGTTTGGTGCTGAGGGCATTGAACAAGTCCAAGTGCCAGGGGCTGCCCCATGGCTGGCACCCCAGGCAGTGCTACAGGCTGGGGGCAGAGTGGCTGAGAGCAGCCAGGCAGAGAGGGACCTGGGGGTGCTGGGGGAGAGCAGCTGAAGAGGAGCCAGCAGTGTGCCCAGGGGGCCAAGAAGGCCAAGGGCAGCCTGGCCTGCAGCAGGAAGAGTGTGGCCAGCAGGAGCAGGGAAGTCCTTGTGCCCTGTGCTCAGCACTGCTGAGGCCACCCCTGGAGTCCTGTGTCCAGCTCTGGGCTCCTCAGGTTAGGAAAGATGTTGAGCTGCTGGAAGGTGTCCAGAGAAGGGCAAGAAAGCTGGGGAGGGGTCTGGGGCACAGCCCTGTGAGGAGAGGCTGAGGGAGCTGGGGTTGCTTATCCTGGAGAAGAGGAGGCTCAGGGGAGACCTTCTTGCTCTCTCCAACTCCCTGCAGGGAGGTTGTAGCCAGCTGGGGGTTGGTGTCTTCTCCCAGGCACCCAGCAGCAGAACAAGAGGACACAGTCTCAAGCTGTGCCAGGGGAGGTTTAGGGTTGCTCTTAGCAAGAAGTTCTTCCCAGACAGAGAGATTGCCCTTGGGATGTGCTGCCCAGGGAGGGGCTGGGTCAGTGTCCCTGGAGCTGTTCAAGAAGAGCCTGGGTGAGGCACTTGGTGCCAGGGTCGGGTTGATTAGTTAGGGTTGGGCTGGACTTCATGATCCTGAAAGGCTCTTCCAACCTGATCCTGTGACTCTGTAGCACAGGGAGCAGCTGCAGAGAAACTCATGGGTGCACAGGAGCAGCAAAGGGAGCAGGAGCAGCAGCCTTCAGCTGGGACACAAGGGCAGCATGAAGGCTGAGCAGGAATTCTGCCCCATCCCAGCTGCTGTTTGCTGAGATTTTACTCTATATCCCCCTGAAGATACCAACCTGTGCCTGAGACACAGATGCCAGAGGTGTCAGGAAGGGTCCTGGGGACCACAGCAGGCAGGGCTGGCCTCTCTGGGGCCCAGCTCTCCCCTGCAGAATGCACTGGGGGCTGCTGATCTCCAAAGAGCGTTCAGAGGCAAGCCCTTTGGGTCTGCTTCAGGAAGAGCATCCTCTTGCCCTGCTGCCCCCCAGCCCCTTGCTCTCTTCTGCTGGGAAGCACAATCACAAAATCCTAGAATGGGTGGGAAGGGACCTCAAAGAGCATCCAGCTCCAGCCCCCTGCCATGGGCAGGGACACCTCCCACCAGCCCAGGCTGCTCCAGGCCTCAGCCAGCCTGGCCCTCAACACCTCCAGGCAGGAGGCAGCCACAGCCTCCCTGGGCAGCCTGTGCCAGAGTCTCCCCAGCCTCACTGCCAACAATTTCTTCCTCCTCTCCACTCTCCATCTCTCCTCTCCCAGCTCAAAGCCATTGTCCCTGGGCCTGGCCCTCCCAGCCCTTGGCCAAAGTCCCTGCCCAGCTCTCCTGGAGCCCTTCAGGTGCTGCAAGGCTGCTCTGAGGTCTGCCTGGAGCCTTCTCTTCTCCAGGCTGAACAGCCCCAAGTCTCCCAGCCTGGCCCCACAGGGGAGGTTCTGCAGCCTCTGCTCATCTTGGTGGCCTCCTCTGGAGCCTCTCCAGCAGCTCCAGGTCCTTCTTGTGCTGGGGCCCCAGAGCTGGAGGCAGTGCTGCAGGTGGGGACTGAGCAGAGCAGAATCCCCAGTGAACATTCCTTCTTTCACACTCCTCCTCATACCAAGTGCAAGCCAACCAGCAGCCAGCTCAATGAGCTGAACTTTCCACCACATGAAGGATCAGCCACAGGCCACCAGGTGCTCTGCTAAAATGCCCAGGAAAGGTATTGATTGCCTACTAAAAGGTAGGGATGCTCCCAGGCTGCAGGATAACAATCCTCACTGCCAGTAGAGGCTGGGGGAGGAGGGGGAGAAATCAGCCCTGAGGAGAAGGCCTTGGGGGTGCTGGTGGGGGAGCAGCTGGCCAGGAGCAGGCAGGGTGAGCCTGCAGCACAGGAGGCCAAGGGCAGCCTGGGCTGCATCCAAAGCAGCACTGCCAGAGATGCAGAGAGGGGATTCTGACACTGTGCTCTGCCCTGGGCAGACCTCACCTGCAGGGCTGTGAGCAGCTCTGGAGCCCTCAGCACAGCAAGGACCTGGAGCTGATGGAGAGGCTCCAGAGGAGGCCATGAAGATGCTGAAGGGGTTGGAGCAGCTCTGCTATGGGGACAGGCTGAGGGAGCTGGGGTGTTCAGCCTGGAGAAGAGAAGGCTCCAGGCAGACCTCAGAGCAGCCTGCCAGGACCTGAAGAGGCTACAAGAAGGCTGCAGAGAGACTGTTCCCAAAGGCCTGCAGGGACAGGCCCAGGGGCAAGGGCTTCAAACCAGAGCAGAGCAGATTGAGATTGGATGTGAGGAACAAGTTCTGCCCCAGGAGGCTGCTGGAACACTGCAGCAGGTTGCCCAGGGAGGTGGTTGAGGCTCCATGGCTGGAGCTATTCCAGGGGAGGCTGGAGAGGGCTCTGGGCAGCCTGATCCAGTGGAGGATGTCCCTGCTGAGTGCAGGGGGCTGGGCTGGCTGAGCTCTGGGGGTCTCTCCCAGCCCAGAGCACTCTGTGGTTCTGTCATTCTCTGCTATCTGATGCTCTGGCCTCCCCAGCTCCCCTCTAGCCCCCTCCCTGGGCTCACTTCACAGCTATGTGCCAGCAACACAAACCCACCAGCACCCCTCTGGGGTCTGGAAGCCAGGCTGGGCTCCTGCTCCGTTGTGCATCACCGTCTGCAGCCTGCTCGGCTCCCAGGAGTGCTGCCAGCTGGGGCTAGAAATCTCTCATTTGTCATCCCCAGATGAATCACTTCAATAATCAGGCCAGACACTAAACAAAACACCCCCATGGCAGCAGGCCATCAGCACCAGGAGAGGCAGTGAGAGATGACCTCTTCAGGAGGAGACTTTCCAGCCTTTAATATACTTAAAGCGCTGAGAAAATTAATTACCCCATGACTGGAGACTTCCCAGAGCCACCTCTGTGCATCTCTCCCCTGAGCCTGCTGCCTCACAGCCCAGCTCAGTCCAGAAGGTGACACTTAGAACTGCAGGGCTAGAAGGGACCTCAAGGCTCAGCCAGCCCCAACCCCCTGCCATGGGCAGGGACACCTCACACTGCAGCAGGTTGCTCACAGCCACCTCCAGCCTGGCTGCAAACACCTCCAGCCAGGAGGCTTCCACCACCTCCCTGGGCAACCTGGGCCAGGCTCTCACCACCCTCCTGGGCAACAACTTCTTCCTCACAGCCAAGCTCAAGCTCCCCACTTCTACTTTTGCTCCAGCCCCCCCCAGTCCTATCCCTCCCTCACACCCTCCAAAGTCCCTCCCCAGCTTGCTTGCAGCCCCCTGCAGATCCTGCAAGGCCACCAGAAGGGCTGCCTGGGAGCCTTCTCCTCTGCAGCCTGCACAAGCCCAACTCTCTCAGGCTGTCTCCAGAGCAGAGCAGCTCCAGCCCTCTGCTCCTCCTCCTGGCCCTGCTCTGGACCCCCCCAGCCCCTCCAGAGCCTTCCTGTGCTGGGGGCTCCAGCACTGGAGCCAGAGCTGCAGCTGTGCTCTCAGCAGAGTGGAGCAGAGGGGCAGAATCCCCTCCCTGGCCCTGCTGGCCACACTTCTCTTGCTGCAGCCCAGGCTCTGCTTGGCTCTCTGGGCTGCAAGTGCTCCCTGCTGGCTCCTGCTCAGCTTCTCCTCCCCCAGCACCCCCAAGGCCTTTCCTCCAGGGCTGCTCTCCAGCCAGTCCCTGCCCAGCCTGTGTTGGTGCCTGGGATTGGCCTGAGCCAGCTGCAGGACCTTGCCCTTGATCTTGTTGAGCCCAACCCCACCATGGCCACCCAACCCTGGCCCCAAGTGCCATGGCTACAGCCTTCTGGAACACCTCCAGGCACAGGGCAGGCTGCCCAGGGGGATTGTGGAGTCTCCTTCTCTGAGGATATTCAAAACCTGCCTGTGTGCTCTGCTCTGAGTGACCCTGCAGCCAGCTGGGGCTTGGGCTCTGCTCCCTAGGAACGAGGGACAGGAGGAGAGGAACTGGCTGAAGTTGTGCCAGGGCAGGGTTAGGTTGGAGCTGAGGAACAGTGTCTTTGGTGCCAGAGTGGTCAGGGACTGTCAGAGGCTGCCCAGGGAGGTGGTGGAGTCCCCATCAGAGAGTCACAGCATGTGGAAGCCCACCAGTATCCCCAGGTCCCTCTCTGCCTGGCTGCTCTCAGCCACTCTGCCCCCAGCCTGTAGCACTGCCTGGGGTTGCTGTGGCCACAGTGCAGCCCCTGGCACTTGGACTTGTTCAATGCCATCCTGTTGGCCTCTGCCCATCTGCCCAGCCTGGTCCCTCTGCAGAGCCTCCTACCCCCTAACAGCTCAACTCCTGCCCCCAGCTGGGTGTCAGCTGCAAACTTACTAACACCCTACTGCCAGTAACATTGGTGAAGGCTTCAGCCTCCCCAGCTTGCAGGGCAAGGGATTGAGAGGATGACAACTCTTCCAGCTGGTAAAGGAAGATGCAAGCCACTAAATCAGATGCTGCAGTCATAGCTCTCCTGTGTGCAGCAAGGAGATGCTAATGAGATACTAAAGAGAGGGAAACAGCTCCAGGCCACCCCAGAGTGCTGCTCGATGAGCTGCTGCCATCAGCAGTGTGATGCCAGTAACGATTGCTGGGGGAGGAACACAGCCTGCAGGCTGCAAACCAGGCTGCTGCTGGCTGAAGAGAGGGGACCAGCCCCCTCCCTGCTGCCCAGCCCGGAATCCAGGCTGCTGAGAGGTGGAAGGGACCTCTGGAGATCACCCAGTCCAAGTCCCCTGCTGAAGCAAGGGCAGCCACAGCAGCTTGCCCAGGGCTATGATGACACAGAGTCAAAGAATTGATCCAAGAGCATCCAGTCCCCCCCCATGGCCCCCAAGCCATGGCCCCAGTGCCATGGCCACAGCTTGCTGAAACACCTCCGGGCATGGGGACTCCACCTCCTCCCTGGGCAGCCTCTGACAGTCCCTGACCACTCTGGCACTAAAGAAACTTCTCTGCCTCTCCAACCTAAGCCTCCCCTGGCACAACTTCAGGCCAGTTCCTCTCCTTCTCTCACCTGAGACTGGGGAGCAGAGCCCAAGCCCCAGCTGGCTGCAGCCTCCTCTCAGGAGCTGCAGAGAGCAAGGAGGTCTCCCTCAGCCTCCTCTGCTCCACACTCAACACCCCCAGCTCCCTCAGCTGCTCCTCCCCAGCCCTCTTCTCCACACCCTTCCCCAGCTCTCTTGCCCTTCTCTGGCCCTGCTCCAGCCCTCCAGCTCCTTCTGGCAGGGAGGGCCCAGAGCTGAAGGCAGCACTCAAGCTGTGGCCTCCCCAGTGGCCAGCACAGGGCACAATCCCTGCCCTGCTCCTGCTGCCCACCCCAGTGCTGCTGCAGGCCAGGCTGCTGCTGCCCTTCTTGCCCTCCTGGGCACTGCTGCCTCCTCTCCAGCTGCTGCCACCCAGCACCCCCAGGGCCTTTCCTGCCTTTTCTGGCTCAGAAGGGCTGCCAGCTCCTGGTAGTGCTGTGCTCACACACAGGCTGCTGCTCCCAGAGACCCTCCTGTCCACCTCAACCCAGCCCAGTGCAGGGCACTGCCTCAGGGTCTGGAGTGTTGCTGCAGGAGCTGCTTAGAGCAAGGATTAGGAGAACCTCGACCAGATCAATTCCTTCACCACCTTTGTCCCCTTCAACACCTTCCTGTCCTGATTTATTCTCTTCCTGGGCACTGGGCACATCTCTGGGTGCCCATGAGTGCCCCTGGCTATGGGTCTGGCCAGCTCCACTGATGCTCTGCAGCAGCTGGCAGCATCTCATGAGCCTGTGGACCAAAACCCATGGTGGTGATGCCAAGGCTACACAACGTGCTCCTGCTGATCTGCTCCCTCAGCAAGTGGGGGATAATCAGCTCCCTGCTCCTGGGGAGAAGGAGCTTAGGTGGTCTGGCTCTGGAGCTCCCTTCCAGCCCAGACCCTTCTGTGAGTCTGTGCTCCTGGCTTCAGGGCTTGAGGACAGCCCCAGGCAGAAGCTGATGAGCTCTGATCCCTGCTGCACAAGCTTTGTACCATGCCCCATGCCTTGAGACTGGGACAGGGGTTAATGGCCACAGTGGCCTTAAGCTGACAGTTGGAGCTGCTGCCCTTGAAGGTCTGTTCCAACCAAAATGATTCTATGCTCCTACAATGGTTTGGGGTGGAAGGGACCTTAAAGAACATCTAGTCCCAGCCCCCTGGCAGTGGGCAGGGACACCTTCAGCTAGAGCAGGTTGCCCAGAGCCCTGACCAGCCTGGCCCTGAACGCTTCCAGGAATGGGGCATCCACAGCCTCCCTTGGCAGCCTGTGGCAGCTTCTCACCACCCTCATGGTGAGGAGTATCTCCCTCACCCCTGGACTACATCTGCCCTCTTGCAGTTTAAAACTGCTCCCCTGGTGCTGTCACTGCCCTGCCTGACAGAGTCCCTCCTCACCTTTGCTGTAGGGCCCCTCTGAGGCGCTGCAGGGCCACCAGCAGGGCTCCCTGGAGCCTTCTCTTCTCCAGGCTGAACAAGCCCAACTCTCCATCCTGGCCTCACAGCCTGAAGCTGGATGTGCTGCTGGTCTCCAGCTTGCCGACTGCAAGGCCATGTAGGACAGAGACCACTGTCTGCCTACATGCAGAGCTTTACTCATCCTTTATGTGCTCTTCAGACGTCTGGGGAGGGCTGCTGAAGGCCTCTCACCACGTGGAGAAGACATCAGAAAGCTCCCGGTGTGCTGCATGCTAATGCTGCCCTGGCCCAGCCACCCTCTGCAAAGGGATGGAGCACCTTGGTTGCAGTCCCAGGCAGAGCCGGCGGGGCAAGGTGAGGGAGGAGAGCAACCTGGTGCTGAAGAGCTTCCCAGGGGGCATGAGAGCAGCTCCCAGCCTCATTCCAAGGTAATTGTCTCCAGAGAGACTCCCAAGCCCCCTGTGGTCACACAACAAACGAGACTGGAGGGTATCACCTGCTGCTGAAGCACTCCTTGGGTCTCCCATGTCCTCCCTGCTAGGAGCCGGCCTGAGGGAGCCTTCAGAAAGCCCAAAGCAGGTAACATGCTGATGGGACAGAGCAGCTGTCTTAGAGGGGGCCTGGACACACTGCCAGTCTGCAATCCGGACAGCAGGCTAAAGCCAAGTGCCAGATCCTGCCCTGGGGTCACAGCAACCCCTGGAAGGCTCCAGGCTGGGGCAGAGGGGCTGGACAGTGCCCAGCAGGAAAGGCCCTGGGGGTGCTGGGTGGCAGCAGCTGGAGAGGAGCCAGCAGTGCCCAGGGGGCAAGAAGGGCAGCAGCAGCCTGGCCTGCAGCAGCACTGGGGTGGGCAGCAGGAGCAGGGCAGGGATTGTGCCCTGTGCTGGGCACTGGGGAGGCCACAGCTTGAGTGCTGCCTTCAGCTCTGGGCCCTTCTTCTTGCCCCCAACCCCTCAGACATACAGACCCCCTACGGACCCCTATAGACATCAATAAGATCCACTCTGGGGCTGCTCTTATCCAGGCTAAGCAGCCTCAGGGCTCTCAGCCCTTCCTCCTCACTGAGATGTTCCAATCCCTTCATCATCCTCATAGCTTCCACTGGACTCTTTCCCACAGATCCCTGTCCCTCCTGAACTGGAGACCTCAGAAACAGACACAGTCCTTCCCTGGCACTATTTCAGGCCAGTTCCTCTCCTCTTGTCACTCATTACTAGGGAGCAGAGCCCAAGCCCCAGCTGGCTGCAGCCTCCTCTCAGGAGCTGCAGAGAGCAAGGAGGTCTCCCTCAGCCTCCCCTTCTCCACACTCAACACCCCCAGCTCCCTCAGCTGCTCCTCCCCAGCCCTGTAGACCCTTCCCCAGCTTGATTTGCTGCTTATTACAACAATGCAGCCTCAGAAGGCCTGGGCTGTCCTGCTGGAGAGGTCATAATGACAGAGGAGGCAGAGCAGAGCAACCAAACCAGAGCTGCCTTAATTGCTGCCAAGCACCAAAGCTCCTCGGCAGTGATCTGTGCCTTGTGCAGAGCCCAGGGAGAGGACTGGCACTGAAAACTTTAGTGTTCCCCAAGCCCAAGCAGGCACAGCACAAAGAAGCTGTAGCAGGAGATGCCAGCACAGCTGACACGGCCTCAGGGCCCACAGGCAGCGCCTCCTGCGCTCAGCCTCTGCTGCAGCTTCCCTCCTCAAGGGGAGATGCTTCACATCCTCCTCCTGAAGTGCTGCCAGGCACATCAAACCCACCCCTGGCTCTCTGCAGCTGATGGGAAGCTAGCAGCAGACACTTGGGAAGTCCTCTGCCCTGCTGAGGCCCCACCTGCCATCTTGCATCCAGCTCTGGGCTCCCCAGCTCAGGAGGGACAGGGATCTGCTGCAGAGAGTCCAAGGGAGGGCTGCAAGGATGCTGAAGGGCCTGGAGCACTGCTGCTGAGGAGAGGCTGAGAGCCCTGGGGCTGCTGAGGCTGGAGAGGAGAAGGCTGAGAGGGATCTGCTCAATGTCTCTCAAGAGCTGAGGGCTGGGGGGCAGGCAGGAAGGGCCAGGGCCAGGCTCTGCTCCCTGTGCCCTGGCATAGGCCAAGGGGCAGTGGCTGGAAAGTGCAGCCCAGGAGGTTCCAGCTCAGCATGAGGAGGAACTTCTTGCCTGGGAGGGTGCCAGAGGCCTGGAGCAGGCTGCCCAGAGAGGTTGTGGAGTCTCCTTCTCTGGAGCCTTTGCAGCCCTGTCTGGCTGTGTTCCTGTGTGCCCTGTGCTGGATTCTCTGCTCCTGCTCTGGCAGGGGCTTGGCCTGGCAGCTCTCCAGAGGTCCCTCCCAATCCCTCACATCCTCTGTGAGCTGTTATCTGGACAAAGCATTTCTCTAAGTGCAAGTCACCCAGCATGGCTGTCACCAGGTGCCTGTGCCCAAGGCAATCCTCCAGCTGTAGATTCATAGAAAGAGTCCATCCCAGAGGCACAGAGCTGCTGCAGGCAGTGGAACAGCTCCTGGGAGGCCAGGCTGAGGCAGCTGGGGCTTGGGGCTGGGAGCAGAGCAGCCTGAGGGCTGCCCTCCTGGCTGGGGAGAAAGATGTGCAGGGCTGGAGCCAGGCTCTGCTCAGGGCTGGCCAAGGGCAGCACAAGGGGCACTGGGGGCAAGCTGGAGCAGAGGAGGTGCCAGGGGAAGAGGAGGGAAACCTTTGTCCCTGTGAGGCTGCTGGAGGCCTGGAGCAGGCTGCCCAGAGAGGTTGTGGAGTCTGCTGGTGTGGAGAGCTTCCAACCCCCCCCTGGATGTGTTCTGTGTGCCCTATCCTGGGTGACCCAACCCTGGCAGGGGCTTGGGCTGGGGGATCTGCAGAAGTCCCTTGCCCAATCTGTGATAGAATGGGTAGGGTTGGAAGGGACCCTCAAGATCATCTAGTTCCAACCCCTGTGCTGTGGGGCTCTGGAACACCCCTGCCTCCTCTAGAGCAGGCTGTCCAAGGCCTCACCCAGCCTTGCTGTCTCCTGAAGCACAGCTGCAGATGAGCAAAGCCACCACCAGGCCTACTGGAATACTTCACAACCACAGTCACAGAACGGCTCAGGCTGGAGGAGATCTCAAAGCTCACCCAGCTCCATGGGCAGGGACACCTCCCACCAGCCCAGGCTGCTCAAGACCTCCTGGCAGGAGGCAGCCACAGCCTCCCTGGGCAGCCTGACCCAGAGTCTCCACACCTTGGCACTGAAGAGCTTCTTCCTCAGCTCCAGTCTGCCCCTGCTCTGCCTCAGCTCCAACCCTCCGCTCAGGCTCTGCACTTCCAGAGCTCTGTGACATTTGTTCCTCAGGCAAAGGAGCAAAGGGCTGCTTGCAGCAGGGAAACCAGTTCAAACAGTCACAGAATCAGAGCTGGCAGGGCTGGAAGGGACCTCAAGGCTCAGCCAGCCCCAACCCCCTGCCATGGGCAGGGACACCTCACACTGCAGCAGGTTGCTCACAGCCACCTCCAGCCTGGCTGCAAACACCTCCAGCCAGGAGGCTTCCACCACCTCCCTGGGCAACCTGGGCCAGGCTCTCCCCACCCTCCTGGGCAACAACTTCTTCCTCACAGCCAATCTGAATCTCCCCCACTTCTAGCTTTGTTGTGCTTTGCTCCAGTCCCTTACATGTCTCCAATTGATATGCACAAGTCCCAGGCCTCTCTTCAGGTAGGTCTGGCTGCAGCACTTCCCCAAAGTCATGCTGTGCCACCTCACTTGAAAGGACATCACACTGATTACAGTCACAGCTGTGCAGAAAGGAGAGAGGAAACATCTAGAAGGCACTTAGGAAACAAGGTGAGAGAAGAAGGTCCTTAATTATCATAATGGGGAAGGAACAGACCATGACAACAGCTGCAGACTCCTCCTCCTTGGAGAACAACCTCTCTGAGGACACTGCCAGCAGTGACCTTCTGACTGCTCCCAAGCTAAGCAGCAAAAAAGGGTAGGGTGAGACCTCACCTGGAATACTGCATCCAGCTCTGGGCTCCCAGCTCAGGAGGGACAGGGATCTGCTGCAGAGAGTCCAAGGGAGGGCTGCAAGGCTGCTGAAGGGCCTGGAGCACTGCTGCTGAGGAGAGGCTGAGAGCCCTGGGGCTGCTGAGGCTGGAGAGGAGAAGGCTGAGAGGGATCTGCTCAATGTCTCTCAAGAGCTGAGGGCTGGGGGGCAGGCAGGAAGGGCCAGGGCCAGGCTCTGCTCCCTGTGCCCTGGCATAGGCTAGGGGTGGTGGAGTCACCACCACTGGAAGTGTTTAGGAAGAGACTGGATGGGGCACTTGGTGCCATGGTTTAGTTGGTGGTGTCCCCCAGGGCTCAGTGCTGGGCCCCAGCCTGTTCAGTATCTTTAGTGATGATCTGGAGGAGGGAACTGAGTCCATCAGCAGTAAGTTTGCAGCTGACACCCAGCTGGGGGCAGGAGCTGAGTTATTAGAGGGAAGGAGAGCTCTGCAGAGGGACCTTGCCAGGCTGGACAGATGGGCAGAGGCCAACAGGATGGCATTGAACAAGTCCAAGTGCCAGGGGCTGCACTGTGGCCACAGCAACCCCAGGCAGTGCTACAGGCTGGGGGCAGAGTGGCTGAGAGCAGCCAGGCAGAGAGGGACCTGGGGGTGCTGGGGGAGAGCAGCTGAAGAGGAGCCAGCAGTGTGCCCAGGGGGCCAAGAAGGCCAAGGGCAGCCTGGCCTGCAGCAGGAAGAGTGTGGCCAGCAGGAGCAGGGAGCTCATCCTGCCCTGTGCTCAGCACTGCTGAGGCCACACCTTGAGTCCTGTGTCCAGCTCTGGGCTCCTCAGGTTAGGAAAGAAGTTGAGCTGCTGGAAGGTGTCCAGAGAAGGGCAACAAAGCTGGGGAGGGGTCTGGGGCACAGCCCTGTGAGGAGAGGCTGAGGGAGCTGGGGTTGCTTAGCCTGGGGAAGAGGAGGCTCAGGGGAGACCTTCTTGCTCTCTGCAACTCCCTGCAGGGAGGTTGTAGCCAGGTGGGGGTTGGTCTCTTCTCCCGGGCACCCAGCACCAGAACAAGAGGACACAGTCTCAAGCTGTGCCAGGGGAGGTTGAGGCTGGAGGTGAGGAGAAAGTTCTTCCCAGCCAGAGAGACTGGCCCTTGGGATGTGCTGCCCAGGGAGGTGGTGGAGTCCCCATCCCTGGAGGTGTTTAGGAAGAGCCTGGATGAGGCCCTGGGTGCCATGGTTGAGTTGATCAGATGGTGCTGGGGGATAGGTTGGGCTGGATGAGCTCTGAGGTCTTTTCCAACCTGGTTCATTCTGTATCCTTCCATCCTTTCTCTTCCTTTCTAACTTCTCCCCCAGAGCATCCTTCAACCACAGCACAATTTCTCAGCCCCTATTAAGCTCCCACCTGAGATCCCACCAGGAACACTTATGCTCAAGGCCCTGTGAGCCAAACCTCCACTGGTTTTCTGCATTGAAATGAAAGCATTTCTTTGCTGCACACAGCAAGGGGATTTATTCCCTTTCCCCCTCTTTCTTTACTGCCCAGAACAGTCACAAAAGCAAGGAGATGGCAGGAGCAGCACCGGAGCCCTGGGGCAGGGCCTCAGTGCAGGCAGGTTGGTTTGGAGTCTTCCCCTGATTTACTCAGGTTAGGGGGAGAAAAAATTGATTTGCCCTGGAAAAACAAAGCAAAACCAACCCCAAATGCATCAAGCTTTAACTTCCTGAACTCCACCTGAAGACTTCCAGAGGTGAGGTGTGCCCAAGGGGGAGGGGAAGGCCAGGAGGGTGCCCCGGCACAAGGCACCAGCGCCTGGGCCAGGCGGTTGCCCGTGGGGCGAAGCCTACACAGACCAGCAGCTGCTGGAGGCGTTTGCTTCCCGCTCACAGTGGCTGAGTTCAGTCCTATAATCCCACCAAGAGGAATCCACCAAGGAAGAGGAGCCCCTAAGAGAGGCCACCAGCCCAAAGCAGCGGGGGCAGAGCCTTGCTTCCCCCCCGGGAGCCCCCAGCCCCTCCCCACCCCGGCGCGGAGCTCAGCTTACTTTTGACGGTGGCCGTCCGGGTGCAGTTGTAGAGGATGGCTAACTCCCCAAAGACCTTGCCAGGCCCCATGGTGCACAGCTTCACTCCTTCCTTGGTCACTTCAACCTTCCCATCTGCAAGGAAAACAGACTGTTGGGAAAGAACAAACCACCTGCTCCCACACTGAACTTCCCTGATGCACTCAGGAAGCTGGAGAGGAGGAAGGAATTGTTGGCAGCGAGGCTGGGGAGAGCCTGGCACAGGTTGCCCAGGGAGGCTGTGGCTGCCTCCTGCCTGCAGGTGTCAAGGGCCAGGCTGGATGAGGCCTGGAGCAGCCTGGGCTGGTGGGAGGTCTCTTCCACCCAAACCATTTTGTGATGCTATGAACAGGAGCAAGGAGCAGGGCAGGAACTGCAGGTGGTGCCAGCAGCATGCTGCAGGGGTGAAGGGAACACAGCTGTGGGAGCTTAGAGCAGCACTCAGGCTGCCATAAATGAAGTGCAAGACAGGAAAGGGAGAAATTCCAAGTGTTGTCAGTCAGGAAAAAGCTTCTTCTCACCCTAAACTGAGAAGCAGATTGTTAGGGGTTCCTGCTGCATCAGCCCCCAAGGCATCCCTGACTTCCTCTCCATGGGTCTGTAGGTGGCCAGACAGAAAGACAGACTCTAGGAGGCCAACCCACCCTACACCATCTGCACTTCTAGGGCAGCTATCAGACTGATGGAAGACCTCCAGCAGCAGGACAGGGGAGGGAAGACCTGCTGGGAAGCAGCTGCAGGGAGCAGGACCTGGGAGTGCTGGGGGCCAACAAGTTGCCCATGAGCCAGCAAGGTGCCCTGGTGGCCAGGAAGCCAATGGAGTGCTGGGGGGCACCAAGAGTGTGGGCAGCAGGGCAAGGGAGGTTCTCCTGCCCCTCTGCTCTGCTCTAGCCAGGCCACATCTGGAGTCCTGTGTCCAGTTCTGGGCTCCCCAGTTGCAGAGGCAGGGAAGTGCTGGAGAGAGTCCAGGGCAGGCTGCAGAGCTGCTGAGGGGCCTGGAGCAGCTCTGGGAGCAGCAAAGGCTGAGAGGCCTGGGGCTGAGAGCCTGCAGAAGAGCAGCCCCAGAGATGTTCTCTAAAGAAGTCAACTTATTACAACCACATTTGATTCACCTGAATCACAGAGTAATTTGGGCTGGAAGGGAGCTTTAAAGCTCCTCCAGCCCAGCCCCCTGCAGGCAGCAGGGACAGCCCCAACCAGAGCCCCACACAGCCTGAGCTGCACTGGTGCCAGCCATGGGGCAGCTCCCAGCTCTCTGGCCAGCCTGGGCCAGGCTCTCCCCAGCCTCAGCACCAAACACTTCTCCTTCTCTCCACTCTCAAGCTCCCTCTTGCAGGCCAAACCATCCCCCTTGGCCTGGCACAAGAGGCCTCAGGCTCAGAAGCCTGTCCCCAGCTCTCTGCTGGGCCCTTGGAGCACTGCAAGGCCACCAGGTCTGCTTTCTGATCAAGCATCCATCTAACAGGAAACACAAAAGCATTTATCCCAAGAATGAGCCAAATCTCTTGATGGTGCCTCACTGACTTCAGAGCCTCCTAAATCATAGCACTGCAGAATGCTCAGGTTGGAAGGGACTTCAAAGCTCATCCAGTCCCAGCCCCCTGCCATGGGCAGGGACACCTCCCACCAGCCCAGGCTGCTCAGGGCCTCATCCAGCCTGGCCTTCAACACCCCCAGGCAGGAGGCAGCCACAGCCTCCCTGGGCAGCCTGTTGCAGCTCCTGGAGATCAGCCTTGCTTTGCTGTTTAATGTCAGCCTGGCCTGAGGCCATTCCTGCACCCCTGAGAAGGAACAGCCCTGAAGGTAATGAGTTTGTCTCTCCTTTAGCTGCTGGAGTGCTGCCTGCTGCCAGGGGACAGCTGAGCAGTACCAAGCCCACATTATTCAAAAGCCTGCTGGGAGCTGTCCCCCTGCACAAGATGTCAGCTGCTGCTTCCCCAGGCAGCCCAGGCTGCTCATCCATCTTCCCAGGCAAGCTGCATTATTCCCACAGACCATTTATTTCCTGGCAAGGCCTTAAAAAGCCCAAAGCTGAGGGAGCTGAGCTCTGCTTTTGCAGCTCAGAGATGCTGTTGGAGGGGGAGCATTTCCCACTCCATTAAAACTTGGCGTGGTTAACTCGTGGCCAGGCAGCAGCATAACTCAATACTCCAGCACTGCCTGCAGGAAGGAGAGTGTGGCCAGCAGGTCAGGGGAGGTTCTCCTCCCCATCTACTCTGCCCTGGTCAGGTCACATCTGGAGTCCTGGGTCCAGTTCTGGGCTCCCCAGTTCAGAGGCAGGGAAGTGCTGGAGAGAGTCCAGGGCAGGCTGCAGAGGTGCTGAGGGGCCTGGAGCAGCTCTGGGAGCAGCAAAGGCTGAGAGCCCTGGGGCTGTTCAGGTTACTGAGTAGAAGTCACCTGGGCAGTGTCGTGCTTTTCCTCTCACATCTCAGCTATTGGCTGTGGTCAGGCAGGGGTCTCTCACTGAGGTACAGCTGTGAGAGCTCAGTCTGCCAGGCTGTAAGCTGGTGGGAAGGAGAGCTTGCTTCTGGGCATTTCTCTAGGGAGCTCTTCCCAGCCCCAACCCCAGTCCCAGTTTCCAGCACTGTCACTCCCTGTGGGGATTTCATCTCCTCCTCCTCCTCTCACATCTTGGGGAGTAAATGTGGATGAACACAAAATCCCAGAGCCCCAGCATGGTGAGGGCTGGAAGGGACCCCTGGGCAGCCCAAGCCCCTGCTCCAGCAGGGCACCCACAGCAGCTTGCCCAGCAGCACAATGCCCAGGGGGGGGTTGGAAGCTCTCCACACCAGGACACTCCACAACCTCTCTGGGCAGCCTGCTCCAGGCCTCCAGCAGCCTCACCCCAAACAACTTGCTCCTCCTGCTCAGATCCAACCTCCTGCCTGACACTCTGTGCCCCTTGCCCCTTGGCCTGGCCCTGGGCACCACCCAGCAGAGCCTGGCCCCAGCCTCTTGCCCCCCACAGCTCCTTTAGCTCTTGCTGAGCATTGCTCAGCTGCCCTCTGGGGCTGCTCTTCTGCAGGCTCTCAGCCCCAGGCCTCTCAGCCTTTGCTCCTCCCAGAGCTACTCCAGGCCCCTCAGCAGCTCTGCAGCACTAACAGTGTCCCAGAGACCTTTAGCAATAAACTGATCCGCTCAAGAGGTGGTCAGGAAACAAGAAGCCACTTGAGTAACCTTAGCCTTTAGCCACCACTCACAGCTACAAGTCTGATAGTGTCTCATGGCTCTGGACCCATCACTGTCACCCCTCCCCTTTCCCACAGCTTTAGAGACGCTTCTAGTGCCAGAGGCAGGCTTGTCCCCAGTCCTCCTCAGGCAGTGGTGTTCATCTGCCAAGGCACAAAACAGTCCCTGAAAAGCCTTCACTGCACAACCCCTGCTGCAAGCAGAGCTATGGTGCCCAGAACACAGAGACAGGAGAGGCCAGAGCCTGGGGAGGGCTGGAATAGAATGCTGAAGGTATTAAATCTTGGCCATGACAACAACAGGAGAGGGAGAGGTTGGCTGCTTCTGCAGCCCAGAATTCAGTGGTGTCATAGCCATAGAGTCACACAATGGGTTGGGTGGGAAGGGACCATCAGCTCCATGCCCCTGCCATGGGCAGGGACACCTCCCACCAGCCCAGGCTGCTCCAGGCCTCATCCAGCCTGGCCCTCAACACCTCCAGGCAGGAGGCAGCCACAGCCTCCTGGGCAGCCTGTGCCAGAGTCTCCCCAGCCTCACTCTCAACAATTCCTTCCTCCTCTCCACTCTCCATCTCTCCTCTTCCAGCTCAAAGCCATTGTCCCTGGGCCTTGTCCAACCCCTTGTCCCCAGCCCTTGTCCAAAGTCTCTCCCCAGCTCTCCTGGAGCCCTTCGGGTCCTGCAAGGCTGCTCTGAGCTGCTGAGGGGCCTGGAGCAGCTCTGGGAGCAGCAAAGGCTGAGAGCCCTGGGGCTGAGAGCCTGCAGAAGAGCAGCCCCAGAGGGCAGCTGAGCAATGCTCAGCAAGAGCTAAAGGAGCTGTGGGGGGCAAGAGGCTGGGGCCAGGCTCTGCTGAGTGGTGCCCAGGGCCAGGCCAAGGGGCAAGGGGCACAGAGTGTCAGGCAGGAGGTTGGATCTGAGCAGGAGGAGCAAGTTGTTTGGGGTGAGGCTGCTGGAGGCCTGGAGCAGGCTGCCCAGAGAGGTTGTGGAGTGTCCTGGTGTGGAGAGCTTCCAACCCCCCTGGGCATTGTGCTGCTGGGCAAGCTGCTGTGCGTGCCCTGCTGGAGCAGGGGCTGGGGCTGGGGGATGCCCAGAGGTGCAAGCCCTGCACTTGCAGTTTTACACATCAGGCTTTGGGCTCAGCTGTAGACAGCCTGGAAGCCAGAGCTGCCCTGCAAGATTTGGTGGGAAAGCTCCAAGGCTTTGGGATGTGAATCTTCCCCTACCAGTTCCAAAGGGGAAGAGCATTCCTTGCTGCCCTGCTCCCCACCTCACATCCCCCCAGCCCCGGGACTCTCGGCCAGGGCCACTCCTTCACAGATTACACTCTGCAGGCTAATTGCATTGCACTTGCAAAGTTAATTGCATGGCAATTAAAACCTTAATTGCTAAGTGGCTGTTTGACATCAGTGCCAGGCTGATGGAGATCTGCTAACACTTCTGTTTGTGGCACCACACAGGCTGCTGATCTCCTGCCCCATGATTATCCATGGGCTGCTGCCAAAGCCCCTGCGTGCTAGCAGTGGTGGCTGCAGAGGGGCCCTGTCAGAGGCTGCCTGTCACCAACAGGAAGAGTCAATCCAGCTGCTGTCTTTCACTAAAGCTTTTGGAACAAGCTGTGGGGATGGACTCAAGGATCTCCAAAGGTCCTTTCCAACCCCTACCTTGTGTGACTCTGTCACATGGAATTGCTCACAGCAAACTCCAGCACTGGTCCCTGGCAGCCCAGAGCCAGCTGAGTGCTGAGCTGCAGCCAGAGCAGGGAGAGCAGCAGCACAGGGAGGGGATTCTGCCCCTCTGCTCTGCTCTGCTCAGAGCCCACCTGCAGCACTGCTTCCAGCTCTGGGGCCCCCAGCACAAGAAGGACCTGGCCAGAGGAGGCCACCAAGATGAGCAGAGGCTGCAGAACCTCCCCTGTGGGGCCAGGCTGGGAGAGCTGGGGCTGTTCAGGCTCCTGCGGGACCTCAGAGCAGCCTTGCAGGACCTGAAGGGGCTCCAGGAGAGCTGGGGAGGGACTTTGGCCAGGGTCTGGGAGGGCCAGGCCCAGGGACAAAGGCTTTGAGTTGGGGAGGAGAGATGGAGAGTGGAGAGGAGGAAGAAATTGTTGAGAGGGACTTTATGATTCTAAGAGGGCACATCCCAGCTCTCCTTTTCTCCTCCCAACTGAGTGGTGGGAATCCATTTGCTACTTCCAGTCCTGTTCTTCCAGCACTCCCAAGCCAGCAGCCTGAAGCTCAACCTTTGGAAGTCTGCAGGTGGCAGTGACCTGAACGTGGAGCTTGGCACCTGGAGTCTCATCTCCACCACTCCCACACAAGGCCCTGAAGGGAGATGAAAGCATGACAAGGGGCAGGTAAATGAAGCAGGACATGAAGAGCTATGGCTCTCAAAGCTGCTGTGAAACCAGCCCAGGCCCCTCCCTGTGCTTCAGCACACCTCTGTGCAGCTGAATGAAGTTACTTCAGCTCCTACAAAACACTGTTGGAGGCACAGTCCACACTTGGTGAACCACTGGGACAGCCTCCCTCCAGCCTGCACAGTGCCAGCTGCTCTGGGGGCTCACTGGGGTCCAAACCTTGTCTGGGGGCATCTCCAGTGCCAGAGTTTGTTAAGCAGAATGGATGGGCACCAGCACCTCCAGCACCAGCAGAATCACAGCATCTCAGAGTGGTAGGGGTTGGAAGGGACCTCCAGAGATCATCCAGCCCAAGCCCCTGCCAGGGCAGGAGCACCCAGGGCAGGGCACACACAACACATCCAGGGGGGCTGGGAAGGCTCCAGACAAGGAGACTCCACCACCCCTCTGGGCAGCCTGCTCCAGGGCTCTGCCACCCTCCAAGGCAAGAAGTTCCTCCTCATGTTCAGAGGGAGCTTCCTATCTTCCAGTCTATGCCCAGCACCTCTTGTCCAGTCCCTGGGCACCACTGAGCAGAGCCTGGCCCCAGCCTCCTGACAGCCACCCCTGAGGTATCTGTAGGCACTGAGCAGATCCCCCTCAGCCTCCTCCTCTCCAGGCTACCCAGCCCCAGGGCTCAGCCTCCTCCTCTCCAGGCTACCCAGCCCCGGGGCTCAGCCTCCTCCTCTCCAGGCTACCCAGCCCCAGGGCTCAGCCTCCTCCTCTCCAGGCTACCCAGCCCCAGGGCTCAGCCTCCTCCTCTCCAGGCTACCCAGCCCCAGGGCTCAGCCTCCTCCTCTCCAGGCTACCCAGCCCCAGGGCTCAGCCTCCTCCTCCTCTCCAGGCTAGCCCCCTCAGCCCCGGGGCTCAGCCTCCTCCTCTCCAGGCTACCCAGCCCCAGGGCTCAGCCTCTCCTCAGCTGAGAGGGCTGTTTCAGTGCCCTCAGCAGCTCTGGGGCCCTGTGCTGGTTTCTCTCCAGTAATTCTCTCCATCATTTTTCAGCAGCCCTGGCTCACTGGAGAGGTCTCAGAAGACTGGAAGCTGCCAGTGTGGTGCCCATCCACAAGCAGGGCAGGTTGGACGAGCCAGGGGATTATAGGCCTGTCAGCCTGACCTCAGTGCCAGGCAAAGTTATGGAGCAGGTCATCGTGAGTGTGATCACACAGCACTTACAGGATGGCCAGGGGCTCAGGCCCAGCCAGCATGGATTTAGGAAGGGCAGGTCCTGCCTGACCAACCTGATCTCCTCCTATGCCCAGGTGACAGCCTGGGGGATGTGGGGCAGGCTGTGGATGAGGTCTGCCTGGACCTCAGCAAGGCCTTTGACACTGTCCCTCACAGCAAACTCCTGGCCAAGCTGGCAGCCCATGGCTTGGACAGCAGCACTCTGAGCTGGGTTAGGAACTGGCTGCAGGCTGAGCCCAGAGAGTGGTGGTGAATGGTGCCACAGCCAGCTGGCAGCCAGGCACCAGTGGTGTGCCCCAAGGATCAGTGCTGGGCCCCATGCTCTTTAACATCTTTATTGATGATCTGGATGAGGGCATTGAGTCCATCATCAGTACATGTGCAGATGACACCAAGCTGGGGGCAGGAGTTGATCTGCTGGAGGGCAGAGAGGCTTTGCAGAGGGACCTCGACAGGCTGGACAGATGGGCAGAGGCCAAGGGCAGGAGATTGAACACATCCAAGTGCCGGGTGCTGCACATTGGCCACAGCAGCCCCAAGCAGTGCTACAGGCTGGGGTCAGAGTGGCTGGAGAGCAGCCAGGCAGAGAGGGACCTGGGGGTGCTGGTTGATTGTAGGCTGAACATGAGCCTGCAGTGTGCCCAGGCCGCCAAGAAGGCCAATGGCATCCTGGCCTGCATCAGGAAGAGTGTGGCCAGCAGGAGCAGGGAGGTCATTCTGCTCCTGTACACTGCACTGGTTAGGCCACACCTTGAGTCCTGTGTCCAGTTCTGGGCCCCTCAGTTTAGGAAGGATGTTGTCTTGCTGGAGCGTGTCCAGAGAAGGGCAACAAGGTTAGGGAGGGGTTTGGAACACAAGCCCTATGAGGAGAGGCTGAGGGAGCTGGGGTTGCTTAGCCTGGAGAAGACGAGGCTCAGGGGAGACCTTCTTGCTCTCTACAACTCCCTGCAGGGAGGTTGGAACCAGGTGGGGATTGGTCTCTTCTCCCAGGCAGCCAGCACCAGAACAAGAGGACACAGTCTCAGGCTGTGCCAGGGGAGGTTTAGGCTGGAGGTGAGGAGAAAGTTCTTCCCAGCCAGAGAGATTGGCCCTTGGGATGTGCTGCCCAGGGAGGTGGTGGAGTCCAAATCCCTGGAGGTGTTCAAGGGGGATTGGACGTGGCATTGGAGCCATGGTTGAGCTGTCAGGAGGTGCTGGGTGATAGGTTGGAGCTGATGATCTCTGAGGTATTTCCAACCTCATTGACTCTATGATCTGAAAGGGCTTTTGCAACCCAAAGGTTTCTCTGGTTCTGTGACTGCATTGGCACAGGCTCCACTGCCCCCACAGCTGATTGGTGTTTGCCCTGTGCCATTACAGCCACCCACACCCCCCAGGGGACATCCAGCTGCAGCTGGGGGAAGGACACAGCAAAGCTGAGAGCAAAAGCCAAAGCAAGATGCTCTCCAGAAGGCTTGCTGCTAAAAGTACCTGCTGCAGCCCTGTGAGAGGATGTCTCAGCCTGTGGTGATACCTGGGGGTGCAGTTTAAAGGCTGCACTTAAGTGTAAATCAGAATTAGACTCAGCCCAGGAGGGACAGGGATCTGCTGGAGAGAGTCCAAGGGAGGGCTGCAAGGACGCTGCAGCACTGCTGCTGAGGAGACGCTGAGCCCTGGGTGGACTCCCCACCCCTGGAGGTGCTCCAGCAAGCTGTGGCCATGGCACTTGGGTCTGGGTTTGGTGGCCATGGTGGGGGTGGGTTGGTGGTTGGGCTGGATGGGCTTGGAGGCCTCTTCCAGGCCAAAGCACTCTGTGATTCCATGAGCCTATGAACATGCACCAACGGGGACACACTGCCTCCCTCTTCTGACAGAGCTGGCAGCACAGCTGGCTTTGCTCCCCTGGCAAGCTGCTCCCCTGGCAAGCTGCTCAGCCAAGGGGTTTACTCTCAAGGCATTCCAAGGAGCTCTCCTGTGCCCCTTGCCATGGGAGATGTTAACTCCATGGGCACACAGGGGTTAGGGAGTCAAGATCCATCTCATTGCTGCACTCTCAAAGCCTGGCTTCACTTACTGCCTGAGAGCTGATGATTTCCAATTAGAGCAATTTACTCGGCCCTGCTCCTGAGCACTGCCACAGAGCTGCTCACCCAGGAGCAGATGAAGGAGGAGCTGTGCTCACACATTATTTACACACAGCTTGTCCCTGAATGTCCCCTGCAAGCACAGCTGCTCCCTGCACTTGAGCTCACTGGGGCACAGCCACTTCACCCTGCAGCTGAGGCCTTCCACTTCACCCACTTCCTGCTGGAGCAGTTGCTTTGGACAGCACATTTGCTTCTTCTCCTGAACCACACAACCACAGAATGGTTTGGAGTGGGAGAGGCCTCCAAGCTCCTCCAGTCCAGCACCAACCCAACCCCACCATGGCCACCCAACCATGGCCCCAGGTGCCATGGCCACAGCTTGCTGCAATCCCTCCAGGCATGGGGACTCCACCACCTCCCTGGGCAGCCTCTGCCAGCCCCTGACCACTCTGGCACCAAAGAAATTGTTCCTCAGCTCCAACCTAAGCCTCCCCTGGCACAACTTCAGGCCACTTCCTCTCCTTCTCTCACCTGAGCCTAGGGAGCAGAGCCCAAGCCCCAGCTGGCTGCAGCCTCCTCTCAGGAGCTGCAGAGAGCAAGGAGGTCTCAAATAAGAGTGGAACATCTTTGATGAGCATGAGCTGGATGGAATAGAGTTAGATAAATGGTTGGACTCAATCTCAGAGGTCTTCTCCAGCCTGAAGAATCCTCTGCTTCTATCCAACAGTAATAATGAGAAGGCACAGGGATGGGGATGGAAGGCAGCAGGGACAGAGTCCTGCTGCTGCTTGGCCCTGGCCATCCCTCAGCTTGCTCCTGAAGAGGCCCTCCGTGGGCTGCAAGCCCTTGGGGGGCACTTGAGGGTCCCCTGTGCTGTCTGCTCCTCCCCACAGCTGCCACCTCTGCCCTCCTGCCCCCCAGGGTGGGGCCCAAGCTGTGGCAGTGCCCTTGGTGTGCAGCCCAGCCCTTGGCAGTGACTGTGCCAGCAGCTTGTGCTGCCAGCAGCAGCCCCTGGCTGTGCCAAGCTGCCCTGAGCTGCAGAGAGTGAAGTGCAGCAAGACTGAGGCAAGGCCCTTCCCTGAGAAGCCAACTCACTGAACAAATCAGCTCTGCTTTAGCCCAGGGCAGGACACAAGCAAAGACCACACTCTGCTGTCACCTTCTGTCTCCTTCCTACACCCTGAGCAAGCACTGCCCTGAGGTGGATCTCTTGTGCCTGAGGGGAGGAGAGATGGGGCAGGAACCAGGAACTGAAGAGCAGAGGCTGGAGGGAAAGCAAGCAACTCAGGGGCAGTCACAGGGCTTCAAAGGACACAGGGTGAGGAGGGGCTGGAGAGCAGCCTGGAGGAGAAGGCCTTGGGAGTGTCAGTTGGGGATGCCCAGTGACCCCTCCCAAGCCACCCTGTGCCATCACTTGCTGGCTTTGAGAGGGTTGTGGAAGCTGAGAGGTTCCTCCCCTGGAACTGGTGCTGGGACTGCAGGGAAGCTGCAGGCCCTCCAGAAGCAGCTCTTACACCAACAGCAAGCAACAAACTTCACAGCCTGGTCTGCTTGCCCTTGGCAAAGCCTTCCACCACTTCACCACCAGCTGCATCCTAGTGCAGAGGGAAGCCAGAGAGACTTCCCACTGCTGTTGTTTCCTCCCCCGGATCATTTTCCAAAGAGCAAGGGGGAGAAGGTGGCAGCAAGGTCAATGTCTCCTGTCTGGAGCAGATGTGGGAGCAGAGCCAAGCACAAAGATACATCAGAGAGGAGCTGACAGTAAGAGCTGAGCTGTTCCCTTGCTGCCTGCCCTGGTAGCTCACCCAGCAAAGCCCAGCCTCAGCCAGGGCTGCTCAAGGCACTCACACAGCACAACCTGAGAGCTTGCACTCAGCCTTCCCAGAGAGAATGGCACAGACCTGCTCTGCCCCCAGGCTGGCTAATGACATTCCTCACACAGGCAGATGTCCCTCCCTTGGCTTCTCCTGAAGAACACTGTGAAGGCTTTGACAGACTCCCCAGGAGCCAGCACTGGTCCCTGGCAGCCCAGAGCCAGCTGAGTGCTGAACTGCAGCCAGAGCAGGGAGAGCAGCAGCACAGGGAGGGGATTCTGCCCCTCTGCTCTGCTCTGCTCAGCCCCCACCTGCAGCACTGCCTCCAGCTCTGGGGTCCCAGCACAAGAAGGACCTGGAGCTGCTGGAGAGGCTCCAGAGGAGGCCACCAAGATGAGCAGAGGCTGCAGAACCTCCCTGTGGGGCCAGGCTGGGAGAGCTGGGGCTGTGCAGCCTGGAGAAGAGAAGGCTCCAGGCAGACCTCAGAGCAGCCTTGCAGCACCTGAAGGGCTCCAGGAGAGCTGGGGAGGGACTTTGGCCAAGGGCTGGGAGTGCCAGGCCCAGGGACAATGGCTTTGAGCTGGGAGAGGAGAGATGGAGAGTGGGGAGGAGGAAGAAATTGTTGGCAGTGAGGCTGGGGAGACTCTGGCACAGGCTGCCCAGGGAGGCTGTGGAGTCAGCAGGGACAGCCCCAACCAGAGCAGGCTGCTCACAGCCCCACACAGCCTGAGCTGCCCTGCTGCCAGCCATGGGGCAGCTCCCAGCTCTCTGGCCAGCCTGGGCCAGGCTCTCCCCACCCTCAGCACCAAACAGTTCTCTCCACTCTCAAGCTCCCTCTTGCACTCCAAACCATCCCCCCTTGGCTGAGCAGAGCACAGTGCTGGGGCTGAGCCCAGGCCAGGCTGGGGCTGGGCTGGCAGCGCTGGGTGCCGGCTCCTGGCCAGCTCTGCACTCCCAGCACCCCCAAGGCCTTCTCCTCAGGGCTGCTCTCCAGCCCTGCTACCACCACCACCTTCAGCAAGGTGTCAGCCTAGGAGCAGATGGGCAGCTTCTCATTCATCTTAGGCTTGATCAGTTCATTAATCCCCCACCAACACTTCTGAACCTCCAAGGCAGCTGGGGAAAACCCTTTCAATTCACATCAAAGTCCTTCCATGATTGCTGTCATCACTTATTCATCACCTGGTTGCTACCTCTCTGGGAAAGCACGGCATTGAGAGCAACCAGAAGTGACAGTGACACAGGGCCTGCAGGGAAGCTGAGGAGAGCAAGCTCAGAGCACTCCAGCATCGATGGCTCTGCACCAGGAGGCTGCTGGAACACTGCAACAGGCTGCCCAGGGAGGTGGTTGAGGCTCCATGGCTGGAGCTATTCCAGGGGAGGCTGGAGAGGGCTCTGGGCAACCTGATCCAGTGGAGGATGTCCCTGCTGAGTGCAGGGGTTGGACTGGATGAGCTCTGGAGCTCCCTTCCAGCCCAGAGCACTCTGTGAGGCTCTGATTGTGTGGTGCAGCTCTGCAGCTGGGCTCAGTGCTGGCAGGGCTCAGGCACAGGCTGTGCTCAGAGGCCACTGGCAGCAGTGGCAGCCAGCTTCAGCTGCAGGAAAAGCAGCAGGACATGCTTGAGGGTGAGGGTGGGGAGACTCTGGCACAGGCTGCCCAGGCAGGCTGTGGCTGCCTCCTGCCTGGAGGTGTTGAGGGACAGGCTGCATGAGGCCTGGAGCACCCTGGGCTGGTGGGAGGTGTCTCTGCCCATGGCAGGGGCTTGGAGCTGGATGAGCTTTGAAGTCCCTTCCAACCCAATCCATCCTGTGACCCTGACCTCAAAGTCCTCCTGGGGTGTAAGGAGGCACCAGGCAGCCTCAGCTGATGAATGAAGGCAACAGAACAGTGCTGACTGAAAAGCAATTCAAGGACCATTTGCAGCTCTCAGGCCCTCTGCCATCACCTCATATCTTCTCTCCTGAGGCTAACTGCCTGCCAAATAAATGGCCACTGTGAAGGCCCATGGAGCAGAGATCCTGTCCCTAGCAGCTGATGTTCCTGCTCCTGGCTGGCCCCAGAGGCCCCTGGAAGCAGCCTTCCCAAAACACAGCAGAAAGAAACTCACCAGGCCAAGCCCTGCCCCGAGCCAAACTAAGTCTTTGTGGGAGGAAGCAGGGAAGGACCATGACTCAACCATCCTGCCTCCAAGCCAGGCACCAGGGCTGAGGGATCCTGGCATCAGCCTGTCCCTGTCTGCTGCTTCTGAGGCTCAGGTACCTTCAAGATGACCACAAAGAAAAGGTCTTCCAAAAGAGATCTTCTCTGTCCCTTGCTCCAGAGGAGCTTGTGGCAGGACAGCAGGACAGCCACCACCCGCCAGGCAGTGCCAGGGCAGGATGGCAGGAGCCAGCCAAAGACCTCTGCAGCAGACTCCAGAGGTCAGTGAGCCTGAGGGAAATGCCAACAAGTCCTCCAGGTGAAAATGAGATGAAAAGTGGCACTAAGCCATAAAAGAAAAGCCCTGCCAGTGCCTGTGTTCCTCTCCTGGCTTCACTGCAAGATCACTTCCATTTTGGCTCTGGAGTTCCTCCAGACTTCCTCCTCAGGCTGTCCCCAGCTGACCTGTCTGCTCCTGAGCCTTCCCTGAGGCTGAATGGAGAGGTGAATCTCACTGAACCACTCACAGCATCACAGAATTAACCAGGCTGCAAAAGACCTCTGAGATCACAGCTCAGAGGATGTGAGGGGCTGGGAGGGACCTCTGGAGAGCTGCCAGGCCAAGCCCTGCCAGAGCAGGAGCAGAGAATCCAGCACAGGGCACACAGGAACACAGCCAGACAGGGCTGCAAAGGCTCCAGAGAAGGAGACTCCACAACCTCTCTGGGCAGCCTGCTCCAGGCCTCCAGCAGCCTCACACCAAACAACTTGCTCCTCCTGCTCAGATCCAACCTCCTGCCTGACACTCTGTGCCCCTTGCCCCTTGGCCTGGCCCTGGGCACCACTCAGCAGAGCCTGGCCCCAGCCTCTTGCCCCCCACAGCTCCTTTAGCTCTT